>JASSKH010000029.1:4447361-4494861 GCA_031763025.1 Macrocystis pyrifera
TTGGCCGCTTGTGGCCGCCATCTGTCTCCTAGGACAGCGATAATTTTTTCGCTGCTATCTAGAGTATCAAACTCCTCCATGTCACATTTGTCTACCCCCCTCATCTCCTCTTCTGATACATCCCGTTCCTTCGAATACATTTCACATTCTGCTACTACGTGAGTTCTACTCTCTATTTTTGCCACACGGGCACATCTGTGCATCTACTTCCTCCTCCTCCTCCTCCACCTCCTCCTCCCGGCTGCTGGTATACCTCTTTCTCCTTTCCGGCAATTACGGGGGGGGGGGGAATCGCTTGCTATGTGACCGCGGATCTGAGTCACGACTCTTAAGGAGGTGGATAAAGAAGGGCGGAAATGACAGACGAAATGAAAAAAAAAAAAACGACGACGACGACGACAGCGACAACAACAACATATCGTCATCTCCGCCCATGTACGAAACAGAGTGGTTATAGAATACCTCCCTCTTGACCTTGGCACATGCAGAGCACGGTATATGATATCGTCACGTTGACCCCTCGTACATTCCCTGGTGCAGAGTACGGCGTAGAATATGGTCGTCCTCGTTAATACACCTGGCACCACAGAGTCCTGTACTCGTACAGGGTATCGTCCTCCCGACCGTGGTGCGTACCGCCGTGGTACACGTGTAATAAAATAACTCACACACCCCTCGGACTAAATCTCAAGGCTGCGTTTTTTCGACAACGCAGGAAGTAGGGCAAACACCGTGTGGTCGCCTGTAGAAGGATCTAAACGAGATATTCCCAAGGCCGCAACTACAGCACCGCTCTCGGCGGAAATATGAAGCCCTCTTTATCTTCATACTGAAGTATGTGTACTATATGATCCTTGCGTTTCCGCCCAGACGGTAATCGAGGGACCTCTTTACCTTCGTATCAATGTACAAACGATTCTTATATTTCCGACCAGATGGCAATGTAGGGATCTCTTCATCTTCATGGTAATGTACAAACGATGCCTATGTTTCCGCCCAGACGGTAATATAAGGACCTCTTCATCTCCATTGCAATGTAAAAATGATCCTTATATTTCCGCCCAGACGGTAATATCTCTTCATCTTCATATTAATGTGCGAACGGTCCTTATTTTTACTCCAATATTAGCACCTCTTTCATCTTCACACCAATGTAGTAACGATACCTGTATTTCCACCCAGGGTAGTAGTACAGATGCGTGCGCCCGTTCATACTTTGGACAAAAAACGGCTCCAAGTTTGGTGCCAGGAGGTGTGATATATCGCGTGCTATCATACGGTACCTGGTAGTTCTGTATGACGCGGGGGAGTCGCCGGCCGGTACCACGGATATTTCCTCCACCCAAGAAAGAATGGAGAAATTGCGTGCGTGAGCTGAGTACCGATAAGTGGTGTCCCTGTTCGTGGCTGGAAAATACAAGAGACACAGAAGTTGCCTGGATCGGTGCTTCCCAGTCGCTGAATCTGGCATGCATTAATGTTCAGCGTACTTCCGCTAAGACAGTGAACGCGCGGGCGGTATGGCGAGTAGCAACGGAGTGGCGTGTTACTCAAGGCGAACAGCACACAAGTACCGCTTCGTCGGCGCTACGTACCTCTACCCTTCTACTTGCGCACTTGTGAAGAACCCTGAAGATGACTCTAAACATTTCAAGTGTTTTTGTACCTACAGTTCGACGCAAGTCGACGAGGGAAGAAAGGGCTGAAGTCTTCTTGCGAGGACCTTGCTGGGAAGGGGGGAAGGAGAGCCCGCTTGCTACCTGACCCGACTGTGAAGTGAAGGAGGGAGAGAGAAAAGAAGGGCAAAGGCAATATCAATATTGGGAAGAACGACCCAAAAAAAAAGCGGGAGTGCGGTCGTAAAAGGGGTAGATTTACAGAACATGCCCCCAACCCCGTTTCCGGTCCACTCGATCATGTACAAACGCAGCTAACGTTCCGCAGATATCCCCTCGTGGACCGCGCGTTTCAGTGCTGCGCCGGCGAAAAGAGAGCGCAGCGTAACTATTGATGCCTGCTCGAAGAAGCTCGGATGCCGGAACACACGATGTACACCTGAACATCACCCCGGAGAGCTGCGAAGAGGTCTGCCTTTTGGGGCGTCACCCGTGAACCTCGCTGCCTGCCTGGCTCAAGTCACGAGCTTATTACGGGGGTCCATAGTAAATAGGACCAAACATTGTCAGTAATAATAGGTAAATATATAGGTTTTTATGTATACCATAGGTCCTATTAATTATGGACCCCCGTAATAGAAACGCGGGCGTATTTATATCTACACACCTATATATGCGCTTCATATTGGGTATGCGCCCGCGCGCCGCCGAATCCTGAACCCCTCCATAAAATCTTTAATGCAATATATGCAAGCAAGGTAATGAGCGTCCAACTGTTGGAGGTATCTTTAATCGAAGTAGGAACAGCGCTCCGTCTCGAAAGGGATGCGTGGTCAATGGTCAAATCACTAAGGCAAGTAACAAATGAGTACGCCCCCCCCCCCCCCCCCCCCCCCCCCCCCCGCTTCGTCTCGAGAGGGATGCATGGTCAATGGTCAAATGACTACGACAAGCAACAAGTGAGTACGCCCCCCCCCCCCCCCCCCCCCCCCCCCCCTGCTCCCCCGTTTCGTGCGCCAAAAGATGGGACTGTCAGATTTGACGACGGCCGAGGAAGTGAACGCCATCATCCTGGCGGAAGATGGGGCCGTTGTCACCTTCGTCAACCGCGCGTACGAGGTGAGCCACTCAATCGCCAACGCTTTGTCTGGCTACGATGTACGGAAGACTGGGTCAACGTAGGCGTGTTTCGCGATAGCCCCCCGTGGGAACCCCAAGAGAAAATCCTTAGAAGCGCCACCGGAGGCCGCGCTCCGAGATAAACGCCACCAAAAGACAAAGCGATGCCATGTATAGTGTGTTTGGGAGACGGGAGCTGATGAATGTCTTGAATCGGGGTGACTTATTGAATATGACATTAACTCAAGTCGTGACCCAATTCACACGTTCCTATACTACGACGCGCTAAACAACGGGGTTTGGGTTAGGCTTAGGCTTATATGAATGAATATGCGCCCCAAGCCTCACATGTGCGGACAAAGTGTGGGTTTTTGACACCTCTTCGAATCTCAAAACGGTAAAAAAAAAAAAAAAAAAAGTGCACCTTTGAAAACTTCGCCGAGGCGACGGTATTCTTTGACAATTGCTTGTGCGTGCTGTCCCATTACGGGGGACCATAGTAAATAGGACCTACGGTACACACAAACCTATATATTTACCTATTTTTACTGAAAATTTGTGGTCCTATGAACTATGGCCCCCCGTAATAGTGCCTCTGCAGTAGTCAGTAACGAGCGGTGTACCGCGGTAATAAAAAATGCGCGCCGACCGAGACGGCTCCACTTGCCGCGGCCACCGTCAAGCCAACTTCGAACATCCCCGTAGATATCGTTCTGTTGTCCTGGGCAACATCGAACAGAGCGCACAAACCACCAAAAAGAGCAGCGGGAATGAGGAACGAGGCGGGGGTGGGTGTACTCATTATCATGCATGGCTGTAGTTGTACGAAGTATGACCATAGACCCTCGCATCCCTACAATGCCGGGACGGAGCTCGTCGGGTTTTCACCGACTAGGCAGACATTGCTTGCACCAAGCGCGAAGCGCCGTGAACTGTGGGACGAGTCGCACTAAGGGTGAGCTGCATCCTGCTAAGAGCCGATTTTGAGATGGGAATTCTTGCATATGGATGCCAGCTTCGAATGACTTGAAGGAGGGGGGGGGGGGGGGGGCAGGGGATATCCATCATCATTCATGGCGGTAGTTGTAATGACCATAGACCCTCACATCCCTA
This sequence comes from Macrocystis pyrifera, assembly GCA_031763025.1. NCBI lineage: Eukaryota > Phaeophyceae > Laminariales > Laminariaceae > Macrocystis > Macrocystis pyrifera. Next base: position 4,451,210 of record JASSKH010000029.1, read on the forward strand.
CAATGCGGGGACCGAGGGGTGGGGAGGGGGGGGGGGGCAAGAGCGGCCATATTGCTGACCACGCTCTTTTCGAGGAAACGTCGTCGACGTAGCCGTGCTACTGCAGGTATTGAGGTTCACACGTTTGGGGTTCAACAGTCATCACTGACGGAGCTTCTCCACTCTCCCACATACCCACTGTAGTTTTATCCAATTTATACTTCTCAATTATATTACTAGCACACGTAGCCCCATGGCATTTTTCATATCGGGCTTACGTGGCACATAACTGTTGCATATTTCGGACAGCTGATCGATTCCAACTTGGATGCTCTAGATATTTCAGCGCAGACAGATAGATAGATAGATAGATAGATATCCTTGATCGGTATGATCTACTAGCTCACGTTGGCGCGTGGGAGCCGCAAATACCTTGCATGGTTTTGGGGGGAAAAAACAACTCCTGGGGTGGGGATTTGCAGTATACGCCGATCCTGCACAGCTTCGCACAGCGGTAGGTTAGGGCCTTAGATGATCTGGACGATTCGTCTGTAGAGGATATATCTGAAGATCATCTACGCGGTCGAAGTGTGAAGAATCTCAAGGTCGGTCGCTGGGTGACTCACGAATAGTACTTAGTGAGTGGCTTACAAATACAGCAGTATGCAGCGAACGTGCGCTAGGGTACAGGCAGCACCTCGCTTGAGCAACTCAACGTCTCCCTCAAAAACTGTTTCCTGACAAAAAAAAAAAAAATAATTAAATAACGGATGCTTGACCTCGGCCCTATCGTACGCAGGTGTTGTTGTCTAAGATACGTATATCGTAAAGCTAAAATGATATTATCGCTGGACAGTGGATCGTTCATCAGTTGGGAAACCCCGTGGAGTCGGAAAAAGTGATAGCCAAAACAAATGCTACCTCTAACAGTAGGACGCGTCTAGTAGATACACTCTGGGTGGAAATATACGAACTTTTTATGCATTAATATGAAGACTAAGTGGTCCTTATATTTACACCCAGAGTGAATCCTCGGATGAGGAGCCTCATAAGGCCAATATCAGTTGCTACATAGACCGACACTAATCAACAGATATAACTAACGGTCCTTCGTTGCCTTCGTTCAACACTGGTCCTTCCTGACCATCGAACAATACGTTTTACATCTATCTTGTCCCCACAATCCCCCCCCCCCTCCAGCTGCTGACGAGGCGCAAGGTTCAGGAGGTAGTGCGCCGCCCTCTGCCGGAGAACGTACCCACTTACGCCAGGTACGACAACGACAAGCAAACAGAAACGGTGCCGCCGTCAAGACGGCAGGGGTCTCTCCGTCTGCACAGTCCGCACTACTACCATCACCGAGAATACAAGCTCTGTTTCATGTTTATATTGTAGTACAAACGTAAAATATAAGCTCCGATATTGATCCTTACATTGGATTTTGAGCGGTTTTTATATCACCGGCCCGAGTGGCACGTAGCTTCGAAGGTTTCCACATTTTCGGAGGCGATAGGATACGGTCCGGCCGCTACTGACCGAGAGAACCCGGTCGGTCCGCGATGAAAGTACACGACCTTTCCAGGCGGCTTATTGCTGACTTTCGAGCGTCTCTACTCGACGCCGTATCAATATCGGTTGAGTCGCTCAGTTGTACTCTACGTTGACATGCTGGAGGTATCAACGCCGAGTTTGGGCCGAGCCGAAGAGGGGGGGTAGAACACCAATACGATGTACGTCTGGCAGCAATCACCAACTCTACGGGTATGTAGCCTTGCAGGGCTATCTTGAGAATCGACGGCCGGTTCCTGTCGTCATTTTTGTTGTTCGCAAATTACCCCATCGCTGTTAAACCCGGCCCGTGGTCACAGGACAGGCTGCAAAACCTCTGGAGTGAAAAAAAAACATCCTGGGAAAAAAAAGAACAGAACATTACGGTATGCATCACAACTGATCGTACACCTCAGACGAGAAGTGAAACCCAAAGTGAAGTCAGTATTGTACGTGGGTGAGGGTTGGGGGGGGGGGGGGGGGGGTACTCATTATCGTGCATGGCCGTAGTCGTATGACTATAGGGTTAGGGTTAGGGTTAGGGTTAGGGGGGGGGCGAGGGGGGGGGGGGGGGGGGGGAAAATCGAAAACTATGTTGTCAAGAACAGCGAGCGAGGGCGCCAAACTGCCCGTCGTCGCGAACGAAGAATCCAAAGAAACTACTGCGGCAGGGGATGCGTCTTGAAGTACCCAACAGAGGGATTCGTATGTACGACGCCGGCGCAGAATTGCCAAAATAGTTGCACTCTTTTCTCTTGTTCCCCCCCCCCCCCCCCCCCCCCCCCCCCCCCCCCCCCCCCCCCCCCCCCCCCCCCCCCCCCCCCCCCCCCCCCCACCCCCCCCCCCCCCCCCCCCCCCCACCCCCCCCCCCCCCCCCTCAACAGCACTTGTCATAGGTCCAGGTCACTGTATCATTTCTGAGGCCCAACAAGGCTGTAGAACCAAGTACATTTAAAAAAAAAAGACTGAGCAAACAATGCACGAAGGGCGAGCGGCCAGCATGCTAGGCACGCCCCTCGTGCGCTCCCTGTTCCGTCCACACCCACCGCGACATCGTGTGTACCAGTATGCTACCATCGGCCATGATGCGGTGGGTTAAGCTTGCGACGCTCTTTATTGCTGCCGTTGTCGTGGGTCGACGTTGCCTTGCTTTTGCTTGGCGTCGGTTTTTTTCTCGTTTTTTGTGGGGTTTTTCCACGAGATCAGAGGGACGGGCTTGCAGGTGGTGCGGACCGCGTTGAAGGGATCGGAGCTGTCGGATGTGGGCGACGAAACGCTTCAGAGGGCGGCGGCTCAGACGGAAATCAACAAGTGAGATCAGAAGGAAACGAGACACCAGTCTGATCGGAAACATAAGGAGCATTTAGATGGCTACAATAGCTCCAAATATGATTTGCAATTGGCGATCAAAATGATGGGTACATATGACTGGGCGGTTTGGTTTGGGTTCGGTTGGGTCTGGTCGAATCGGATCGGGTCGGGTCGGGTCGGGTCGGGTTGGCGGATTAGGTAGGGTTGGTACATCAGCAGTATGGCGAAGGCGAGCGTGTACGCGATGAATTGGAAGCACTCTGCAATGGCGACCACGCGGAACGATGGCCGTGGTGATGGGGTCGGTTGTCATCGTTTTCAAAAGCGCAGTTTCTGTTGCCCAAATCCCCACGATCGTGCGGTCTCATGGTCTCGAGCAATCACTGCGAGGGTGACGACGATAGACACCGACGTGATGACCACAGTTATTATTCCGGTCGTAATCATGATCGATCTGTTCGGTGATTACGATGTAGGTCGACGGTGAGGATGGCGATCCGTTGTATGTCCATTACCGCCACAATCATTCCGCTAGGTGGTCGCGAAGGATTGGCATCGACGTTTCGGACGACGTATACCCCCCAGAATGATGAGCATATTATTTGCTCAAGTGTGTCTTTGATCAGTACTTGCCGTCCGGAAATGGGAAACGCCTCTATTGTCGGAACCTGCCCCCGCTCATTCTTTGACGCTGTAGTCGCTCGCGATGGGTGGTTTTCGTCGCGGAGTAGCGGTTCCTGATAGTTAATGTGAAGAGACACGCGTCATTTCGGCGCAGAGCTGCACACTACATTGAGTAGCAGATAGCAAACCACCCACGCGGGAACTGGAAAGCTGGTTTATCACCCAAGACTGAATGGGTTGCTAGCCTAAATGTGAGCCCAGTGTAACTAAAAAACTGACTCGCGGCAGATAACGATACTGTAAGAGCGGTGCAGATGATCCACTGCGAAGTCGCCATCACGAAGCGGCAGCAGATACCTTCGTCTCGAGTCACCCGAACCCCTGAAATTCTTGCACCGGCGCTAGATCTCGGAGCCCGCCTACTTCAGTTTTATTGCTGTAGTTTGCATGCTCGCGGAACCTGTTTAGACATGACCTATCGGAAGAAAGCGAGACGTGGGGTTTTATGCGGATGAGGATCCGACCAAAGGCGACCGCGTACTCCCCTCCAATCCTTGCAGGCTAAGACTGTGTGCGCAGACGTAGATGCATAGGCCAAAGGGGTCTCGAGAGAGTGAATAATACCATAGAAGATGAGAAAAACATCAAAGAGGGGCCATTCTGTAAACAACAACAGGAACTCCCCGTCACGTCCTTCCCACTTCCATCCAAGCTTCCCTTGTCAATATGAATCAAGTTCCAACCATTTGTCGCGAGTGCAGGTATGAGGCGTCGCTTCAAGAAGAGCGAAGCCATGCCGACACCGACAGATTCAGCTCCGTGTCAACCAACAAAATACCGCGCGCGCCCCCCAGGCGCGTCGACAACGAGAAGGTGAGGTGACATAGTTCGGGGAGTTTAAGCTTGACAGAACACCAGCTTAGGCTGGGACCACAGGGCGAGGTAGAAGAAACGAGTCTACACATCGGGCGGATCACAATCTGCTGTAAAGTCATGTAGATCTTAGCCTGAAGTTAGGAGAGATACCGTGCAGGACCTGTGTACTGTAGTGCAGATTCAACCTAGGAAACTTGCCGTAGATATCAAGCAGGTTAAGCGGCTCTCACTCGGCAACATGAACCGTTGTAGATCATCCAATACAGATCAAGAATACATCTGCCCTGAAGTATCTAGTTCGTGAAGTGGGGACCGATGGGCTGCCCGAGCCGTGAAAGAGCCCTCCTGACCGCCAAAAAGCTAAGTCGTACCGCACCAGCGGAGGAACGGCAAGAAAGGGAGTGCTACCGTTGTTGTGCTCTACCTCTTCTGCTTCTGTTCCCGCTGTTGCTGTTGCTTGTTGCTTGTTGTTGCTGCTGCTGCTGCTGCTGCTGCTGCTGCTGCTGGGGTGTTGTACGGCGGCGGCAGACACGGGATACGGCTGCAATGCCCTGACCTAGCTGCCTGTTGGCATGGGTGTATGATTGCCTATATTTTCCCCTCCCCTTGGATTTTCCCAAGGGTGAAGGGATACCGTCCGTTGGGCTCGGGGAAGCCAAGGAAGCCCTCTCTCGTGTTTTGAGGGGTGTCTAGCACAAGATGTCGTCTGAATGGGACGACCGGGTGTCGACGGGGTCGACGGGGGCTCTGCTCTGCGTCCTTTTTGGTGCACGCGGGTGCAAGTGCTATAGAGAGAGCACTGCCGCGGCCAAGCCCTCCTCACGTCGGATCGATTGTAATCTACTGCTGTACGTACGTAGATCGTCCAGATCCTAGCCTGCCGTTTTGAGATACTGTGAAGGATCCTTGTAGTATATAGATATTGCGGGGGACCTAGTAAATAGGACCAAGTATTGTTAGTAAAACTAGCGAAATATTCAGGTTTTTGTGTGTACCGTAGGTCCTATTTAATATGGTCCCCCGTAATGGATCCGTCCCACGCAAAGTGCCCCATAGATCATGCAGCTTATACGGCAGGCAGTCCACTCGGGAATATGAACTTCGTACGGCAGATCCGACAGATCATGCACCAATCTTCCCCGACAGTTCTCGATCGCATCAGAACCGGGGGGGATATGATACATACCTCTATGGTCTCCCCGTAATAGTTTATCACCTATCTGTCGTTATGAGAGGGTGTGCAGGGTCTACGTGACACATATCCATCCGGACCAGGCAACAGTTGCTACGGTAGGTGGTGCAGCTTTTTGAGGCTCCCGCCCGGCATCATCAGCTAGACCCGACAGATGAAGAATATATGTTCCCTGCAATAATTATCTATTTCGGTGGACCATGGTAAGTAGGATCTACGTTGCACACGAAAAAAAACTGTATATCTTCATATTTTTACTGACAATATCTGGTCCTATTTACTATGGTCCCCTGTAAATAGATCATGAAGTGTACATCGATGAATAGTCCGAGGTGTGGAAACCTTCCCCCCGTGTTTAGACCCAACTGCTCTCTCCTTTCGTCCCGTCTCGCTGGCGGAAGGTACAGCTGCCAAAACCTTCCCTCCTCGTTTCGACCCAATTGTTCTCTCCTTTCTGTCCCGTCTTGCCGGCACAAGGTGGAGCTACCCAAGGTGTCCGTCCGAGAGATCCAGGTGAAGCAGGTGGACCGGAACATAGCTCACTTGAGCGTCAACCACGACGCTGCTTCGGTAGGAGGGAACGGAGGTGAGCCATTTTTTTCCTTCCCCGCTGTATTCAGTGAGGGACCTGAGCAATGTGCACATGCTGTTACAGAACCCGGTACGCTCCGCCAGCCCCGACCCAGAACCAACGCGATGCCTCAGCTTTGTCATATTAGAGCTGAACGGTGGCTCTGCATACGCGCAACCTCCCCTCGCGCTACTGACAGCGCCCGCGCAGAGGGATGGGGGCGTTAACTCGATATCATGCATGACCGTAGTCGTATGACCATAGACCCTCGTAGGGGGGGGGGGGGGGGGGGGGGGGGGGGGGGCGGGGGGGGTGGACGGCGGGGCGCCTAGGGGGTGGGGGCGCCCGGGGGGCGCGGGGGGTGGTGCGCCCGGGGGGGGGGGGGGCGCGCCCGTGCCTGATACCTTTTGAAGAATCAGACGATGAGACGAGTATAGCGCTGGGAAGCACGTCCAGGGAGCATCCCTGGCTTTTCTTTTCTTGCGAAGCAACTTCCTGGTCACATATATGTGGCCTCGGGGTTGCCGCGGCGACAAAAATAGCTCTACAGTTAGCCTGTCTCAACTCTGTTCGTCTCACGTAAAGTTCCAAGGGATGAAATAATTTGTCTTCGAATCACCCAGACACTCTGAGGCCAGCGGGGCGGTGAGACGCAGACAGGCATGCCTGTCTGTCTGTGCTTATCTTGCATTTTGCGGGACGTTTCCCCCCCGAACGTTTCGGCGTGAACCTCGATGAGGGCACTGGACCTTCCCTTGTACAGCTAGCACGGTTCGTCGGAGTTGTCTTGCTGCGATGGCAGCGGTGGTACCTACATTCTCTCAGAGTTCTATTTTTCACCAGGGGTCCTGCATCTCGCCCAAGAAAAGCTTTCGACAGCCGCTACACACGCAACCCTACGAACAAAACGGTGCCCGCCGTTTATCAGTTTTGTTTCTCCTACGTGAACAACACGAGGAGTCACGCGTATGCCTTGCTAAAAAAACGGTTTTGAGAACCATAGATAACATGAGGACTGTACCTCGGTTAAGAAACGATTAAAGGAAACTTCTTTTGCGCGAGACCCGACGACCAAAATGGCACCTACGCTTTGTCAGATTCCTACATAGATAACATGAGGAGTCCTGCATATGCCTCGCTCATAAAACGGTTTTGAGAACCGTTATTAACACGAGGAGCTTTGTACTTCGGTTAAGAAACGGTTTTTTAGGACCATTTTGCGCACAACCCGATGAAAAATGGTACCTCCATCTCATCAGTTTCTTACAAATTGGTATAAAACATGTGAAGTCCTGCATATGCCTCGCACAGTAATCGGCTTTGAGAGCCGTTTTGCACGCAACCCGACAAAAACGATGATGCTCACATTTTATCAGATTATCAACATGAGAAGGCCTGTATCTCGCTCGAAAACAAACGGGTTTTGATAAACGTTGTACACGCAATCCGTCGAAGACAAAGGTGTCGTATCTACTTCTTCACAGATTGACCCCTGTACGCTAACTACCTCACTGAAACAAAACGGTTTCGACCAACCATTGCCCAGGTAAATCATACGCACGACCCAATGCACGATCTCGCGCGCCACGAGGCATGTACATAAATCGAATACAGTTGTATAACACAAAAGGGATCGCACTTGAATGGGATAGAACTTCGTCGTCGGCTTGAAACGTTAGGTCGTACCGTGCGAGCCTATACGTAGCTGGGAGGCCATTGCGCCGTGGTTCGAGTCAACCCCCGAGGCCCCCGTGTCTCCGAGTCTTCTTGGAGTCGAGACCACTTTACCTTGTACGACGATGAACATGAAATCTGGCAAGGTTTCATTCGGACGAGAGCGTTTGGAGCCTGTTCGCTGGGTTCGCTCTGCATGCCCCTCGTGCCCTATATGGAGACGTGAGGTCCAGGGCCCGTGGGAGACGTATTCCCCCCCCCCCCCCCTCCATCAAACCCACGTCGGGCAGCGCAGCAGTTGTCAGGAGACGGAAGTTTAGGCATTGCGACGGACGGCAGTCCAAATTCAGTTTAAAACACTGATTATTAAAGGAAAAGTGTGCAGGCCTGGAGGAAATTAAGCCTGAGCTATCACAGTAGTGTGAAACATCGTTATAGTTGTACTAGGAGACAATGTACTGCCACGTTGAGGGCAGCATCTCCTGAAGGTGCGGTGTGACTTCACGACGACCGAAACTGCTGGTACAACTGTAGAGGTCTCCTGGAATATTCGCCGGGAGGGAGCAAAAAAAACAGACAAAAGTTGATATATATATGTATGTATGGAAACGAAAAAAACAAGCAATCAGCTGCGAGATCGAAGATTCCATCGAAACTCATGGTATTTGCGAGCCGTGTGTGATACGTACTATGGTCGCGCGTACTGCGGATCTTGTGCTATCTCTCGAACCAAGTATATACCTGGTGTGCTGTACGCCCCGCATTGAGTGGATCAAGGTCTGGCTGCTCTATGTATGTGCTTCTTGGCATGCCTACCGTCGCCGCTGATCACGTAAACTCCACACCGTTTCCGTATGTTGCGTCGATGCAACAGGCGGGCCTGCCTCGGTGGGAGGGGGAGGAGGACAACGAGGCGCGATGAGCCGGGCGACCAGCAACGCCAGCGAGGTCCGACACACGACGGCGTTGTCACCATCGGGGTGCGTGTGTCCGCGACGGATTGCGCGCCGCATGGTCCCTACACTAACTGTTTGGCCACGAGGAGTGTGATCGGTAGGGAAAATGAGTAGACCCCCTCACGCTACGAAAAACCAATGAAGCCAACGTCTCAGAAACGGGGCATAACTCCTGTGATCTACTACATATACCGAAAAATTCTTCTCAAAGCTAGAGATAAAGGCGGGCACCGCCACAAAAACGCGCAAAAGCTATTATAAGCATACTCGTGCCCCCGTTATGCTCGTAATTCATGGTGATACTACGCTGCGGGAGGGAGGGGGGGGGGGGGGGGGGGAGGGGGGGAGAGGGGGGGGGGGGGGTGCTCGATATCATGAATGGTCGTAGTCGTTTGACCATAGACCCTCGCATCTCTACAATGCCGGGACGGAGCATCTCGGGTTTTCACCGACCAGGTAGACATCGCTTGCACCAGGCGCGAAGCGCCGTGAGGTGTTGGGCGAGTCGCGTGAAGGGTGAGCTGCATCCTACCAAGAACTGCATGTGATGCGGACTGGGAGAGGGGGGGGGGGCGTATTCCCTTGTTTCTTGCCTTAATCATTTGACCATTGACCACGCATCCCCTTCGAGACGGAGCACCGTTCCTACTCCTGATAGAAATACCTCCAACATTTTGGGCGTACATCGCGTTTTTTCCCATTTATCAAATAGTAACGTTCGGTTTTTGTTACGTATCGCCTTCTTGTTACGCCGTCGGGGGGGGGGTCGCTATTCTCAATCGCAGTACTCGTAGCGATGACAACCACAGGCGACAACAGCGTACGCAACTTTACCAGGCACCACGGATGTCTTAAACGTGCAAGCACGTTTCATGGGGGGGGGACGATACTCCGCCACCGAGTTGTAAAATGCAGCAAAATCCGTCCCGGTCTGTAAGTAGCGAACCAGGGTGGGGTCCGGGCCTGTGGGAGCAAACTGTTGTTGGTGGTGGTGGTTGTGGCCTCGAAGGTCTCGTAGCACTACGACGTACCATCTGGAGATGGCAGCGCCGGCGGTGACACACGGAAGAGACACAAAGGGTGCCTGATCTTCCCCCGCCCACGCCTCTCCTCGATCTCTCTTGAAGCTCCCCTTTCAAAACATGTGCAGTAATTTTTTGAGGGAAATTTCGAAGGAGTTTAGGGTCCCGATAACGGTCACCTTCAAGCTCTATAGATCTCCCGGTCGATGAGCGCCTCGAACTTTACGGAGTGCCCTACCCCGCGCGAAACAAAGCACTTGGGATGTGTGATGGAAACCCCTGAGAATCATTGCTCTTGCTGCCTTCTCGTCTTTAACAAATCGTCGCCCCCCCATTGCGTTTCCTACCTTCCCATTTTGAATAAATTATCGCCCCCCCCCCCCCCCCCCCCCCTCCCTCTCCCACGCATGCATTCATCATGCAGGGTGGAGGGGGGGCAGAGGGAGGGGCAGGACTGGAGGGCGCGGTCGCGATCATGAACGCTTGCATTTTTCGTCGAATATCGGAGGAGGAGCTGGGCGGAGACCGAAGCGCAGACCCTTCGGACGCCTTCGCCGCGGCCGTGCTGTCTCTCGCGCGAGGGGGAGGGGATGATCACGGGGGGAACAGGGTTTTCGGAGAGCGTGGTAAGAGAGGGGGACGTTGTTTACGATGGGCACAGGTGGGGCAGATGGTCGCAGTAACGTATGTCACTCGGGGCGTGAATGTAAGGATGGTTTGGTCTTCCTTTAATGTCTAGATGTCCCTTATGTTTCCGATCAGAGTGGTGACACGCAAGATAACACAAACCCTGGGACGATTTTTCGAGCCTGTTTTCTACAAAACTCAGGGGGGGGGGGGAGGGCGGGGGGGGCGCACGCAACAACTCCAGTTCGTACCAGAATGGTGGCTGTGGAAAGATGTCGTCGTCGGGACCTTTCCATAGAAGACGCATCCATCGTTCGGTGGCTGCTGTACTCCCACCTTTGTCGAGAGAAGAAATCAGATCGGAAATCCGTCCGACCGTGTTGCTTGTGTTGTCTCGCGTGTTTTACGGCATGTTGTGTTGCATCACTGGTGGTTCTGGGTAATAATAGATCATTTCAGTCATCGCTGTCACACGGCGAAACAAATTATCAAATATGTTCCCACTGCCCCATGTTGAATAAGCAACAACTTTGGAAAGGCTGCTCGTTGCCAGCGTTGAGGCGTGCCCAAGTGTTTTTTTTTTTCTGGTCAGTAGTTTCACGTGGTCGTCCTGAGCTCCACACAATAACAGGCGATCGCAAGGAGAGCTTCGTGACCTAAAGGTCTGTGGTTTTTCGGGGATGGTCGATTTTTCGCTCCCTGGCTTGTAGATTCGATCCGGCACGCAGTATGTTTGCTCCGCACTCACTCCAAATAAATTCATTGATATTCCTCGAGGAAGGACAAAGAATACCATTCTGGGCGGAACAATAAGGAGCGTTTAGACTTTAGTATGGAGACGACGCTGTGCTTATATTTTCGGCCGGAGTGGTCGGTCGGTAACAGGCAGACCCGTTTTTTTGTTTCTGTGAGGTGAGCGGAACAAGATCGTTGCCGCCGCCATGAAATCAGGGATGGCTATTGACAATCGACGCGTGCTATTACGGGGGTCCATAGTTAATAGGACCTATGGTATACGTAAAAAAAACTATATATTTATCAATTTTTACGAACGATATTTGGTCCTGTTAACTATGGTCCCCCGTAATACTAAAGGGGATAACTCCCTTTGTTTATGAGGATCCCTACTTCAGGAGCTCTTAATCTTATCCACAAGCTGGCAAAAGTTGTATGTAATGTAAATTAACATTTTCTGCAGCCCCATGACCAAAGTGTACAGCGAACATTATTGCGAAGTTGCGCAGATAAGGACCTCCGTCAGTTTTGAGACATTTTTGCCAAAACAAAATAAGGCCACCTCCATCCTATAAAAGCACGGGTCAGTGTCTCACCGTTTCTTCTGGGTGTCGTCCCTACGTTTGGTTGTACAAACAACACCGCGCACTCTCGAATACTCAGCCACGTTAACGTTCGTCTTGAGCACATTCATTCATGCTCGAACTGTCAAATCGGCGAGGTTGCCTCAACCGTGTCATACATGCCACCAACCATATGAGAATCCTCAGTCTCCGTCGTACCTGCATCGAATCTCACAAGCACGACAAATACATCCCCAACTCTTTGTCTCCCGTCCTAACGTTGCCAGCCGCAAGGGACTTTTTTTTCGCCAGCCGGTCGGAGGAAGACATTCATCAGTAAGGACGGTTTCACGTACTTTTTCAGCAAACGCTCTCAATAAAATTCTCGAGGAACAAACATTGTATTCCTTTTTCAAGAAGTCTCGCTACCTCATAAAACCCGCAGAACGTCGGAGGAGATTAGCTAGCTACAAAACTAGTCTGGTCAATGGCTCTCCAAGCTAAGCTCTACCCCTCCAACACCAGCACACAACACAGTTACCAACCTTACTATTTTCTGGGGTTACACAGTCGTGGGCCAGGTTGAACCACCATCCATCTTGTAAACCAGGTTAAACCATCATCCCCCTTCCCCATGTTCCATCCTACCCTTGCCACAACACAGTTGCTACTTGTGCCACCAGCTAGCGTTAAATATTCCGAGGGCCGGGTGGAATCATCACCATTATCCACATTGCCCTCCCATCACACCCCGTGCCGGAAGTATACAGGCGGTAGCAGTCCTGGTTCGATGTGGTCATCCAGGTGCATACAACACACTTTCCAACAACAGAGGCTAAATACACATCATGGTGGGCCAGGTTGAGCATCAACACGCCCCCCCACACACTTGCACTTTTCCCCTCGTGGGGGTTTATGCGCGCGCAGGCGGTAACGGTCCTGTCCGACATGGCCATCCAGGCGCACCAGCTCGCTGAGGCGTCACTTTTCAGCCCCAAGCAGTACTGGAGAGCGTCGGCTCTCCTTTGCTCGCTCCTGCTAGGATTGCCGGAAGACTCGGCGCCCTTCGCAGCGGCGGCCGGAGCGCTCAGGTGGCCTATTTTTCTCGCACGATGTATCCGTAGGCCCCAGCTGTACGTGTATGCTGCGTAATCTGCCGCTGACTTTCTTGCGAAAAATATCTGCATGTAGCCGCGCACGAAGTTACACCCACCAACGCAGACGCCAGCGGCTATCGCAGCGACCGTTTATTCGTAGTCGCATGCGCATCACCGACAGCATAACAACAGATCACTGTTAATAATGTTTTGAATACACACTTCCATGGCTGGCCGACGATGGTCTTTAGAGGCTAGCGCAGAACCGTTGTTGGACAAGCTCGGGCATCACTGATGATGTAGAAGATGCATGTCGAGTAGAAAGTGGTGCTCGATGGGCCAACAAAAGCATAATGAACGATGAACTATAGGACGTTGAGATGCGGTTGAGAAGAGTGAAGGTGGGGTGTGTGTACGAACACTCCAGTTCTTGAATCTCGATGCCCTCTTACAGCAACGTCTATCGACGGCTTGTCGCTGCAACTCGTCGATCACAAGAACTGCTGAAAGGCCTTCCAAATATCTCGTTACTCCTAATGCGGTGTCATCTGTTTGAACCCCAACTTATAAGCCGCAACTTACGAAGCATCGACTCAATAGGTTATGCATTTGCTGCCTATTTCGTAACACCCCCCCTCAATGCAAGTCGCAAACCTAAAAAAAAAGAACGATCAATGTCTCAGGGCGATTGAACATAACTAAAGTGCTGATCATGGCCAACGATCACCAGCACTTGCTGGAAACGATAGAGACACTACTAAAGTGCCGATCACGGCTACCAAATCACCAGCACTTGTTGGAAGCAACGACACTTCAGTGGAGCACTGATCATGGACACAAAACCATAAAGCTTGTGCAGTGGAATGCCATTCGAAACGTGTTCTGCACTGTGTCACTCGTCAACGGCAATGATATTCCAATCGATACAAAATATCTCGCACAACACATATATCTCCTGAAGACAGGGGGTGCTAAGCTCAGTAGTATATTCTACTGAAGCATTGCAGCGTAGCACAAGCAGTAAAGGCACTACCGCAGCTGAATCAAAGATTCTATAGCACGTAACTCCCCCCTTCCCGCCAAAAAAGCATGCAAAGTTGAATAAAACGGACCCAGTGATTTCCTTGCTCCACCGTTTTTTTTTACGCCAGCTGCACTTGAATGGTCCGTCCCTAACAACCCGGCTAGCTGCCTACTGTTGTACTCAATACTGAAAATAAACAGGCTGCCTCCCTAGCCTATTTTAGCGCACAAACACTCCCCCCTGAACGGAAATTCAAGTTCACTAAAATACTGATCATGGTTAACGATAAGCAGTATTCGATGTGCCCGATTGAAACGCGACTAAAACGCCGATCATGGCTAACGATCACCAGATGGAAGCGAACATTGTTTCCTGGAAAAAAAGAGTGGCAACCGATCTCCGGTGCTTGGGGGTGAAACCCATATCAACAGACCACTTGTCGGATCCTTTTATTGCGGGGGTATATAGTACTAACAATATTTGGTCCTATTTACAATGGTCCCCCGCAATAGGCTGCTGCTTCAGTACATACACACATGTAAAGCTATCCTTCCAGGCTCAGCTATCTTTCCAGGCTCTCGCTTCAGGGTCGGTCGACGACCGTGCGGCTTCTTCTACATCGGCGTTTAGTTGCGGAATGCATCCACCTTGTGTCCTGCATCTCGAGCAATCATTCCAAAATTGTCGCAACAAAGCTATGCTGGATCTGTGTGATACCTGTGCATCCAACTTATGGTATCCTGTATCTCAAGCAATCACTCAGAACCGTAATTTCCGCAACAAAAGTTATGCTGGATCGGTGCGGTATCTGCACGGGCGGTACCGCTGCTGCATTTCAAACAGGGTATACCTCTTATAGGACCAAGTGCTTTGATAAAGCACTATCGTGTGTCGAAATCTTCACTTTAGCACTCAAAACAGGGTGGGACCGCACGCTAATTATAGCACTGTGTGGGTCGACATCTTCACCTCACTTCTCACTAAAGAAAACTGACGAAATTCTCTCATTAAAGCACTATCATGCGTCGACATCTTCACTTCTGCACTCCAAACAGAGACGGTTCCTGTGCCAAGTCTGTAGGGACGCTATGATACAGTTAGACCTCGCACATGGAAATAAACAACTCAGAACTGATGTCGGCTTAGAACCTAGAGTTGTGCTCGATAACATCTGGTGGATACGTCACGTGAGGGATGCCGTGCTACCCGATCAATGAGTTTCAACAATCTCGTCTAGAAGCTTTGTTCTCGGTTGAAGGGAATTATGTGACTCCCCTACGCGGCTGAAAAATATTGATCTATAGACGGATGCACATTTATGAGCGCAAAGTGCGAACCATAACTTACCACCAGTCGAGTGATGAATGCCAACAAACTTGCAGCACGCGAAGACATTCAAACGCTATAATAGCATTAAAACTGTAAAGGTATAAGGGATCCGCTTGCGCTGTAGTAGTGGCAATCTGAGCCATCGAGCTCATGTACCGACACCCTGTTGAAACGCAATACGTTATGCGTCACTCCCTTCGCCAAACATAAGTTCTGCGCGAGTGATCGCAATACCTCCATTGCGCATTCTACCAACAAATGGTCTACCGTACAGTACTATTACCTGCTGTTGCCCCCGGCTCTACAGTACGAATACAGGAGGCGAAGAACGTTGACCAGCGATCTAGGTGCCAATGCCTTAATATCGGTTAGAATTATAACCAGACGAGGCACTTACGTCGAAGCTGCCAGCGGTAAAACCCACAAGATGTACTCGATGGCATCTGATAGGTTATGGCACAAGATATGTGCGGTACAACCTGGGTCAACGAGCTTCAACTCTTGTAGAGAACATAAGAATGCCACTGTCTGCATGCAACCTGGACATACATACTTGGTTCTCCAGCAGTGCTCTTCGATTGCTAAGGGGCCAGCAGCTACGTCTGGAACCCATCTTCCCTTCCAATCCCAACCTCAAGTCTGGCACGTACAACTTGAACTTCTGATCACAATCGAACGAAAATTGAAAATCTAAATCCAACACCAAAAATAATTTAAGATGCCTGGTACAACAGAAAAGGTTCGCTTGCAATCAATCTAAAAATCTAAAATCTAAATCGAGCGGGTAGTATTGTTTGTTTGTTTGTTTGTTATTTTTGCTCATGACACTCAAGATTTCTTGAGCGCTTCTTTCTCGTAGATTAAATGGCCACCGCCTGCCAAGAGGCACGCATTCATCATGAACGCCGAGACCAAAGCACACGGTCACATATGTCTTCCCTGGACAAACTTCAGTCCCGACAGAACACAATTGCCCCTGCTCACCCCCCCCCCACGCCTCCACCCTCGTGTGGAAAACCGCGATTGCTTGACACGCCCCCCCCCCCCCCCCCCCCCCCCCCCCCCCCCCCCCCCCCCCCCCCCCCCCAGGGCCATCGGAGCCCAGTGCTCGGGCAGGGAGCCCTCAACGGCCTTCCATCTGTTCTGCGACTTCTCGCTGCCTAGGCTTGCCCCGGCTCTCGCCGTCAACCCGGCAAAGCGACGGTCGATTCTGGTCATTTTCTACGCGTTCGTTGGCGGCGGCGGACACACCCGCGTTCAGGTGTGGTACGTACGTAGTAGAGGTGTGGGGGTACACAGCACCACTATTACGGGGGTCCATAGTTAATGGGACCAAATTTTGTTAGTGAAAATAGTTAAATATATTGGTTTTTATGTACTCCATAGGTCCTATTAACTATGAACCCCCGTATTATGTAGCCTACATGTATCGACACGTGACTGCCGTATAACGCGCGCGCGAACAGCGCACCCCATTGGGGTAAATTATCACCCTCCCCCACGGACGAAATTTAGCACACCCCCTCGAAAAAAATCAGAAAACCGTATTCTCCCTTAAAACACGACGGGACGGCAACAGAGCGAACGAAAAGGGGTGGTGGCTTTTGGAAATAACTATACAAAACGAGAGAGGTGGCTTTGGGAACGATCTCGTAAAAAAAATCCATCATAGACGCCAGCAACGCTCGGCGTTTTGCACTCCCCATTGCCATGTAAACCCTTTTGGAAGGAATTTTTCCGAAGGGCTGTGCTGTGTTTTGCGCGCTACACGGTAGTAGTAGCAGTAGTAGTAGTAGTAGTAGCAGTAGTAGTAGCAGTAGTAGTAGTAGGAGCAGCAGTAGTTGGCACCAGTTCGATTTGCCTTGAGGTATGAGTTGCCCCACGCAGGCAGCGCGGGTCGACCGCGCGTGACAGGGCCGTGCGCGCATGGTCGTTACCGATGAGGTATATTATATACCGTAAAGGGGGTTGAGTTCGCACAAGCAGGGGTGCGATCGTTCTCAGTGCTCGGTTTCTCTCCGCGACGGCAAAGGTGCTACAGCAGTCGTACCAGATAGAGATCATATTATATCAAGGCCCTCTACGAGATATTTCCGTTAAAACATTTTTTTTTTGGTATGACTATTTGACAACTTTCCCGTCCTGGGAAAAATCGAGCGCTGTGAAAAGCGATCGCAGCCCCCACCCCTGTGCGGACTCGACGCGTCTTGAGGTACTCGTGCGTGATGTGATGAATACCATTATACCCCACAAAATATCAATCTGGACGGGAATTTTATACGAACCTAAGGACCAAGCGACCCTTATATTTCCGCCCAGAGCGAGATATAGTACAGCAGCAGTTAATCGAAACGGTTCTATAAAAAATCGGTACGTATTAGCACCATCGAGGTTTGAGCGAGCAGCGAGGACGAGGTTTACTGTAGAGGGGTTGGCATTCTCGCCTGCTTTTGTACAACTCCCTCTCACGGCGGCCCATACGCAGTACTCAGGACCCTATGGTTACCTACCATATTTGCTTATGACACCTATTGGTACCATCGAGGTGCGAGTGAGCATCGAGGACGAGGTTTCCTGTAGAGGGGTTAGCGTTTTCGCCTTCCTTTGTACGCTTCCTCCTACGAGGGCGTATACGTAGTACTCATAACCCACCATGGAACCGAAAAAAAACCACATATCCCCCCTGTGCTTACCTACCGGATTTGATTGTGCTTTTCTGTGTTCCCCCGTGTAGTGGTTAGCAGAATTATTGTCGTCTGTCGAAACATCTAGAAGTTTAAGGACGAGCGTGCGGACGACAAATTAGTAGGGCGCCAGGAAAGGGTAGAAGATCGATTCTTCGCCTTTCTTCATTCTGTGCACTCCTCCGCCTGCCCGCGTGGCACCCCCATTTTTGCGACCCGTTTCCTCCCTCGCCCCGCTTCCACAAGGCAATCAAGAGGATGCAAGAAACTCTGCCCGATGGCGACGCCTTCCTGAGCTCGCTGGCGTCCCTAGCGCACCTAGAAGGGGAGGTGAGTTTGTGGGAACGTAAATATCAATCGAGAGGTACTTCTTGACTTCCTGTGACGGTAACGTCATGAGTTCTGGGAGTGCACCTTGAGAGATTTCCTATTTCTATCGCTTTGCCAATGCTGCTTAAGCTCGACTGTTACGTGTGGCCTAAATAGTCAGAACCCACGATAGACCCAAACAAAAACGTACTCGCCCCCTTCGTGTATACGCCATCTTTGGGTTTCGTTACTACGGTCCCCCGGTGATAGTGGTACCCAGCGCATGACTCGTCTGTGTCACCTGACCGCTCTCACAGGCTACGATAGCGCTATAACACTTTTCGGCTAAACCATTTTGTAAATGTCGGGGGCTGCTCAACCCAAAATCGTCGGAATCCCTTTCATTTAAAAAAAAAAAAAGCAAAATGTTGTGTGTACCTACTACGGTACGAAGGTCATGGGATTGTTCATCGGTCTGTATTTTCGTATTTATCTCAAAATCGGTTTCTGGGGATCGCCGGGATACAAAACTCCTCAAGCGAGGAACCTCAGAAACAGGACGGTGCACCTCTACCCGAGCATGTGTCCTCTGCCTCTGTTATCTATGGGAGCGTTTTTGTAGATCAGAGGAATACCGAAACGCCTTCACCGGAAGAAGATGTCGGTGTAACGCTTTGGCGTCGTTTGGAAGTACATTCAATTCGAGTTTTCCTAAACGTTTCCCACCCCTAACCCCTGGCCCCCGTCGTGGGCAACGCGCATAAACACCTTTGCCCCCATTCCCTCGCACCATACGAGGAGGATAGTCCCGCCGCGTATCGTAGCCAATGGGGTCCGCTGAGAGAATTGCTGCAACCTCGACAACATCCTCTACATGCTGCCATTCCAACCCCATCCCCTCGTTAAAATATCTGAAGAAAATGCGCCCAGATGTTGGGGGTGTCTCTAGTAGGAGTAGGAATGGTGCTCCGTCTCGAAAGGGGTGCGTGGGAAATGATCTAGTGACCGAGGCAAGCAACACATGAGTGCTCACCCCGTCCCATAGCAGGATGCAGTCCACCCTTCATGCGACTCGCCCAACACCTCACGCTTTGCTTCCCAAAGCTTGGTGCAAGCACTGTCTGTCTGGTCGGTGAAAACCCGACGTGCTCCGTCCCGGCGTTGTAGGGATGCGAGGGTCTATGGTAATACTACTGCGGCCATGGATGACATGAATACCCCCCCCCACCCCCCTCATCATATACCCCTATCGTGTATCCCCGCCACGCGCGTTCCATCACCATCCCCGTTTTCCCCGCGGGCCCTCGACCCACACCAACGGCATCACAGTTTTCCGGCGCGTTGATGGACATTTACCTCCACTACTGCTCGGTGGGCTTGAAGTCTCCGTCAACGGCCGTGCGCGCCGCCTGCGTCGGGATGCTCGGGCCACTGCTGCCCCGATCCCCGGAATCCACGGGGGCGTTTCTGTCGACCATGTCACGGATGGCCGAAGAGGTACGAACTGCTGTGGTTCTGAGAGGAAACCTTGTCGGGGTTTCGGTATTTTCGTTATGCCATCTCGACTATTACGGGGGACCATACTAAATAGGAGCTACGGTACATACAAAAACCTATATATATTCCTGTTTTTACTAACAATATTTGGTCCTATTTACTATGGTTCCCCGTAATACTACTTGCTTGTGTTGCCTTAGCATGATCTTCTTCAACCCTTTTAGGACTGCAATCTACTTTTCGAGCGACGAACCAGTCAAATTCTAAGCAGTCAGTCGCCAAAGCGGGACTGCAGTTCCAAAAGAGTTACAACCCCGTTCAGGAACCGCCTCCATCTCTTTAGGGGGGAGAAATCACTCGGAAGGTTCGTGTTGGAAAAATTTGCAGCAGTCATACCAGGGTCACTAGGCGCGAAAATGCATAACTGATACATGCTGCGTATATACCGCTCATATATGATATTCCCGTACGAAGCAGCGGTTGGGGGCATTGTGTAATAGCACTACTGCTGCCGTAGGACCGGGTGTGGATGTCTCATTGGAAAAGTGTGTGTGTCAACGTTTCGAGGTTGCAGGTATAGCATTGTTTGGCGTTATTTTTAAAGAAGATCAAGCTACGTACGACCCTAGCCAACGTTATCTAAAAAACGTCGTGGTCTGTAGACGACCGATTCGTACTTGGTACGACATAGGCGCTTCGAACGTCACGACCTCCCTCTCGTACGTGCTATTAATATTCGGGAATGCTTATGGAGGTCAACGTTGAAGCTCGTGCTGCACGTTGTTGGACGACAAACGCTAATAACACCTATAATGATTGATGAGAAATGGTCAGAGCTGTGCTCAGGGTAGAGTACCAAAACGTTCTCTTAAGAGAGAAAGGGAGAAAGAGAGAGAGAGAGATAGAGAGAGGCAGAGAGTGAGAAAGAGAGGGTGACACCACGCCCCCCAAGTCACCGCACCTGTAGCCTCTGCCTGACCCACCGATGCTGCGTTTTATTTGCATATGCCACTGGACAGGACTCCTCCTGGGAGGTGCACGCGCAGTTGGTGGTGGCGGCGTGCGCCGTTCTCGAGGCTTCGCTGGGGACTGATCAGCTTAACGATCAGAAGAACGCGGCCCTGTCCATTATCTCGGTAAATATGACGGCCCTGTCCTTTTTCTCGGGAGGCATGGCCGGTTCTGTTCATTATCTCGGTTTTGATGGCTGGTCCTGTCCTTTTTCTCGGCAAATACGGCGGTCCAGTCCATTATGTGGGCACATATGGCGGTCCTGTCCATTATCTCGGTAACTAAGGGCCACTCCTAACGAACGAAAAAAAACCACGATTCGTGAGATTTTTGTCGTGAATCGTGATTTTTTTGTCGTGAATCACGACAAAAAAAATCGCGATTCATGACGCCATTTTTTTTAGCTTTTCCCTAAAAAAAACAAAATCACGATTCGCGACATTTGTCGTGTCTCAAAATACACCTGATCAAGGCAATACGCAACCCACGTGCACAAACGGTATCCGATGGTCGGCATAGGGACATGACAGACTCTGCTTCGTAGGCCGCTTGTGGACAACGGGCGGCTACCCAAAGACACCGCTGGGCGCGGGCTAACGAGGAGGTTGTGGCCTCGAAATTTCCAGGAGGAAGAGCCACTCCTGGAAGACAAACGCGAAAATGACCTGGGGATATCACAGGACAGGCCGGGCAGACGGCCTGCGAGATGGAATCTCGCTAAACGAGCTTGGCCGACGGCCGGTGAAGTTGGAATCTCGCAGGCTGGGTCAGGCTTCGGCCCGCGATTCGAATATGTCACGGGCTGGGCGAGGTGCGGACGGCCCAGCCCGGCCTGGCCGTGCCCCACTCTCGAGAGTTTGCTCCACACCCCCCCAAAAACGTTGGGTTTGAAATATAAGAACTTTAACTATTTGAAAATATCACGAAACGCGACGTTTTTCGGCTTTTTTCGTTAGAACTGAAATGTCACGGATCGTGATCTTTCGGCATGCCTAAAAATCACGAACCGTGATTTTTTTTTGGTTCGTTAGGAATGGCCCTAAGGCGATGCTGTCCATTATCGTGATAAATATGGCGGTCCGGTCCAATATCTGTGAACGTATGGAGTTCCTGTCCATTATTTTGATAAGCATGGCCGGTCCTGTCCACTATCTCGGTTAACACGGTGGTCTTGTCCGTTTTCTCGTCAAATATGGCGGTCCTGTCCGTTTTCTCGGCAAATTCGGCGGTCCTGTCAATTGTCTCGATGAGCGTGGCTGGTCCTGTCAATTATCTCGATAAGCGTGGCTGGTCCTGTTCATCATGTCGGTTGTTATGGCCGGTCTTGTCCAAGATCTCGGTAAATATGGCCGGTCCTGTCCATTTTCTTGGTGACTGTGGCGGTCCTGTCAATTTTCCCGGTGAATACGACTGTTCTGTCAGTTTTCTCATCAAATATGGCTGGTCCTATCCATTGCATCCGTAACAATGCCGGTCCTGTCGATATATTTCGGTAAGCATGGCTGGTCCTGTCCATTATCTCAGTTAATAACGCGACCGCGGCTCTCCTGCAGTAGATCACACGGTAGTAGCACTTAAGAAGTCGTGAGTACTACTAGAAGACCCGTCAAGACTGGCACGGTCAGGGTTTATATGGTGCAACACAAGCACGGGCGCCTGCGCGGGGCGTATCGCTCGCCCGTGTTATTGCTGCGGACCTGTTTTCCGTTAGCCTTGCGGGAGGGCTTCTGATTTATCGCTATCATTAATACGACTGAAAATGCTGTAGTCCGCAGAGGGACATGTATATCTCATATCTGCTTCTCTGCCTGCAACATCGAACCCTCACGTGCCAATGCTTTTATTCTTAAATTTATTTATTTTCATGTCGAACAAGGCATGCCTTCACCCGGCCGCGCCGCCCGAAGTTTGCAAGATTGGACTCTCCGCCGTGGCCCCCGTCCTCTCCGCGTCCGCGTCGACGCTGTCACCTATTTTCCTGTCGGTGCTGGTCTCCCTCGCCCCTGCCGACCGGAAAGCAATGCTGGGTGAGATGGTTGTTCCCTTTTACCATTACCGTAAAGAGAGTTTTTTTTTCAGCACTACGTTTTTCCGGAACGGGAAGAAAATCCGGAAAAAAAAAAAACTTTAGCTCCTGCCGACGGCGCCACTTGTTAAATTCAAGGTCGGGACACTTTGTATCCCTGGTTAGGTTAGCCTATTGAGCAGATACTCGTTGGGACTCACGTGCGATGTTTGCCTAGAGATGGAAGAAGACCAGCTTTATTCCTTTCGTGCACGACGAGATACGGAGAACAAGGCTCGTGCCTCGCTGGGAAAAAAAAAAAACTGGTTTTCCAACTAAGATACGCCTCCCAAAGTATTACACATACGATCCCAGTGCCTGAACCCAGGTGATTCCCGGCCCATCAGCCACATTCCAGGCAGTGCCATAAGACACCCTTGTTTACCGTTTTCGAGAGAAAACGAGCGCACAATAGAAAAAAAAAAAAAAAAAAAACCTAACTCAACCCTCTTCACGGTAGAACGGGGGGACACATTATACGAGTATCAGAACCAAACGCGGTGTGTAGACACACGGGATTTTCTGTTTTTTTTCCCTCTGCAGAACCAAGTTTGGCGGGTAAACCTGCGGGGATCTATGGTTTCTGGCACCGTCGTGGATTCTGATAACCCAATGTAATACTTATCACGAGCTAAAAAACGACTTTTTTATTTCCACGGCGTAATATATACATACATACACATATATGAGTGTACACATAAATATGTATGTATGTGTATATGTACATATATATATGCATAATATGCATATATACATATATACAATATACATATCAATATGCATACATATGCATATATATGTAGATATGCATGTATGTGTGTATATGTATACATATGTACATACATATATACACTTACACATATATATAGATGTATATACTTATATGCATCTATATTATGCATACATATATATCTATGTATATATGTATAAATGCATATATAGCCGGCGTCCCCGGTGGCTTGGTAGGTGATCCGCGTGCCTATCAAGTCTCACCGAGTGCATGCTCGTAGGAACTTTTTCTTGCATCAAAAATTGATTAGCGGAAAGCGCGAGAACGTGAGTTAGCTACATCCGATGAAAATCGACGAACAGTGGGAATGCTGAACCCTATGCGCGACAAAAAATAAAAAGCACGTACCGGGGGGGAGAAGGGACGACACCTACCTGTGACCACGGCTTGTCCAGAAGATTGCTGAGGGTAAAACCTCCTACGAGTTAGGCTGGAAAGTAAAAGTGATGATTAAGAAATATATATATATATATACGAGTATGCATACACGTATATATGATTGCATATATGCTTGTACGTATATCTCAGTCGGTCTGTCTGCCAAGAGCTAGCAAGTGACAACGACCTCAAAAATCGTAATTATATTTGTATTTATATATGTATATACCTGGTACGTGTGTATTACTGTCTATATGTATGTGTGCATATACATTATATACATCCATATATACGTCATAAATGTATATATACATACATACATGTGTATATATACATATATCATATATATGTACATGTATATGTGGAAGCCAGGGTCGGAGATACCTATCGTAGATCTCGAAACACGAACGCGCGGAAGGACACTTCACCGGTCAAGCAATATCAAATCTCGGGGTCGCGAGCGCTCTCACGTCATTGACGGTGTTGATCAGTCCCCGGGAGATAGCTATCGGGACATTATTTCGCCACAAGACTCCGGGGGGACGAAAAGTCCTCCCCACCGAGTCAAGACTAGGTCTAGCATCTCCTTGCTAAATATCAACGAAGAACTCTGCTCGGTTTATTATGTCGGCCGTAACGACGGCTACAAGGGACCCTAGGTGGCGACCTCACCACGGCGACTTCTCCCCGACTTCTACACTGCGACGTCTCCGCGATTACATCAGTACGAATGACGAGCACAGAATCTACATATATACGCATGTACATCTATACATGTATACATATATACATATATATAAATAAAAATAGGGACCTGCACTACAACCCGATTATCGTGGTAAGGGAATGGAATGCAGGTACCACTATTGGAACTGGAGGAAGGCAGTTTTTTCTTGTTCAGTAGGCTTCTTGTGTTGTCGCTTCATCATGACGAGAGAAGGGATCTATTGAGAGAGTGAATCGATAGGAGCTTGATTCAAGGTATCAAGCCCACTCTGCTCTCCTTCTATCAACCCGCTGGACGGGTAAAGACACTTGTCCGGGGAACTTTCCTCGGGCGCATGCGTACTCTTCTCCTATCGGCTATTACTATTGTACTTCAAAGGAAACTTCAGAGCCCCTGGAATACTCTTAGGGTTTCCAGGGCTTTGATACTACGGGCTGTATCATAAACACTTCTATAGCCCGATACTATACCATATCACATTAGCCCACCCTGAATAGTCGTATATGCAGACCACACGACTGTAAAAAGATGATACCGGAATCATCCGAAAAGACCGGAAAAGGAAGTCGAAGATTCGGCTATTCGGAACAACGTAATGAGGCTATATATTTCCCCACACCTTGTAGTGAGGCCTAGGCGAGCTACGTATAAGAGCTACCGTCTACGAATGAAGCCAATAGGAAACCGGAGAGTGCCTCGCTCTCGATGCTACGTTAATGCTGTACGCCTGCGCTGCTAATAAAGTCCTCTAACTACGAAGAAAAGAAAGAAAGGAATAAAAAAGTGACTATCTGGCCGATAGGTGTCTCATATTAAAACCCGCTGAACAGGAGAGGCTGCGCTCCAAAGCTCAGATGTCACTTGCGTCGACGTCAAGGGTAGTATAGTCCGATTACCGCGGTAAGGGAATGGAATGCAGGTACTACTATTGGAAGTGGCCTGGAAGGCAGCTTCTTCTCTTGTTCAGTAGACTTCTTGTGTTGTCGCATTATTCCTTATAATGACGAGAGAGGGGAGCTGTTGAGAGAGTGAATCGCTAGGGGCTTGGTCCAAGGCACCAAGCTCACTCTGCTCTCCTTCTATCAACCCGCTGGAAGGGTGAAGACACTTGTCCGAGGAACTTTCCTCGGGCGCATGTCTACTCTTCTCCTATCGGCTATCCTAACCATCGTACTGCAAAGGAAACTTCAGAGCCCCGGGAATGTTCTTAGGGTACTCAGGGCTTTGATACTACGGGCTGTATCATAACCACTTATATAGTCCGATACTATACCATACCGCAGACCCCATTGCGTGTTAGTTGCCTGGAGCGTCCGCCTGCACATGCGCCGTGCCAGCGTGCACAAGATTTACGGCAGTAGTATTCTGCTCCGTGAGTTTCTTACACACAGATGATACCGTTTATCTATAGCATGCTGCCTTTTTCGCAAAAAACTAAACTAAACCCGGTTCCCAGCTTCAAGTGTCGTTGTTTCGCTCCTTGAGCGTGGAAAAACAGCAGGGAAAGGGTCCCCACTACGTTGGACAGATCGGACAGATGATATCCCCACCTCATGATCTACAGTGCACCTGATATATACATATGCGACGATCTGTTACGGGGGACCATAGTAAATAGGATCGAATATTGTTAGTAAAATGGGGAAATGTGTCGGTTTTTGTCTGTAACGTAGGTCCTATTTATCGTGCCCCCCCCCGTAATATATATCTCCATATCTGATGTTGCCGATTGGGGGCCGTAAAACCTGCGCGCGTGATCGGGGATATTTTTCCAGTGGGGTCGAATCTGTGTAGTGCAGATCCTGCACAAGATCTTGTCATATCGCCAGGGTTCGGGATGTAGATGATCTACTGTAATACTATTAACATCTGCGGGTCGTGATATTTGCCGCGTTTGAATCGATCGTATGGTTCCTTTGGGGCAATCAGACAAACAAAAACAACCGCGTCACACCCCGGACAGGTTATGATCTATCTATCTATCTACTGTAGATCATCTACTCCCTCGCCAGCCTTAGTGAGAGATTTTGCAGGGTATGTGTAGGACAGATCCCAACCAGGGAACATGTGCTACTACTGTAGATGGTGCAGAGTATACGGAGCCTACCTGGCAACACGAGCCACCACCACTGCTGTAGATCATACACGACCGGGAATAGATCTATTGTACTTTGAAAGGTCTACTAATGGTACATCATCCAACGGTAGGCGATGCTCCGTCCGACGTTTCTTTTGTTTTGGTTTTTGTGCCCCAGAGAGCGAGAGGAAACCCCTGTCCACACTTATTTATCTAGTTTTCGTGTACCGGTTCGAACCCGGCTCGTTTCTTCCATCATATTCGTCGGGCCTGTCTCTGACGGTCATCAAAGGATGGTTTGCTCCGAGGATGAAGACGCCTGAGTAGTATTATCTCTCCCGACTCTGGTAGTGTAGGAGTTGAACCCACGGCAGGCAAAGCCTCTCAATAGTCTCCCCAGCTTGGCTCAGTGCACGAGTCACCCTACCCATCTGGGCGTCGGTCCGCAGATCTGTCCAAGGTGTTCAAAAGTATCACACACATAAACGACGAATATACAGCAGCACGTACGTGCTGTAGCAGCGTCGACCAAATTGAGCATGCAGAGAAGCTGGGACAGATTTGGGCGTGTCCCCGTGTGCAGCGTACCGCTCTGTGCCTAAACAAAAGGAGCGTTTGTATTCTAACATCAAATTTCTATTTTCCTAGTATTTAAGGACAGAGTGGTTTACTGCACTGGTATATAGCGGTGAGACGTTGCGACGGGCGCGCAGTGTGCGATTTTACGGCCGTGGTACGTACGCGCTGTCCCTGTATATAAGATACATGACGCGACAGCGGCTAAGAATCTCATGCTTTGGCTATGCGCAGGGCTCACGCAGGGCTCACGACTTTTTTTTTGGTGTCGAGCACAGACTAGGCTCTTGACCTTTCTAGGAGGGCAGTCCCGTTCGAGGACGAACCGCTTGCATTTCAAGTAATTTGTCCCCCAAACGGGACAGCAGTCCTAAAAGGGCTGCTAAAGGCTTACCAGGAATTATATGTAGTACTTACTTGGAGCAGAGTCTCGCTGGGCACGAATGGTTTACCTGAGAATTATTGATGCGTGCATGGCGGGTGTCCACGTCAACCTCGTCGCAGCACGGGCATCTTACTGCCACATGCTCCTCTATCCCCATGAAGCGTCTTCCTATGTCCACGAACTCTGCTGCGGGTATGACACGAAGTGAGTCCGTTGGCATCGCCCGAAGGCATGGCGCGGCTCCTGCCCCCTGTAGATTCCTATAGAAAACCTTGGCGAAAGACTTGGTCCCGGTCCCACCCAGCGGGTCGCCCGGTCCGGGCGGGCGCGCTGTCTCCGGTAGCTCTTCCAACGAAGCAGCGTGGGCAGCGTGCCGACCTTGGTCCACTATCTTGCCCTACTTCTATTGGGCATTACGCGAATTGGAGGTTACGACGCCGTGCGCTGCCAGCGTGTCGGGCTCTGGGGATCTAGGAGCCAGGTCCCCCTCTGCGCCTAGACTCCATCCAGCCAAGATTCGGGGACGATGCCCGCCATCGCTTCCTCCGTCACTCCCCATGTGTCTCGTATCTCCCGCAGGCTGCCTCCCAGCTGAGCAATCACGCTCGCTTCCGGGAGCCCCCTCCTCAGTTTATCTCCAAAAGGGTCTGTGAGGTCTGCTAGAACCTCCGGCAAGATCCCCCCCCTGCTCCCCATGAAGGCCGACATTCTCCTCGCTTCTGTCGATGGCAGCCCTAACCCCCCCGCTCCCGTAGAAAGGCGTGCTTGGGCTTGCTGGTAGGGTTTGAAGGTCAGCCGATTACCCGGGCACCCCTCCGGGAAGAACGACTGTGCCTCCGCCGCTCCCGGTAGCTCAAGGATTTACTCGTATGCCCACTGCGCCCCTTTGTTTGCCCTTCTGCATACTTCGAGGGACAGCCCTGGGTCGAGAGCCCTTTCGAGGTAGCTCGTCCGTTGCCCGAGAGATTCGACGGCTATGAGGGCCGCTGCTTGTTTATCGGGCTTAGCGAGGCAGCGCGCAAGGCGGTCCGCCCCCTCATCCCTCACTACCTCCATTGCTCGCCCCCGTACGTATTCCTTCGTGCCGATCGGGACACCCACCACCGTCACCCCTCCTTTGTCTGCGATGAGGACCTCAACGCTTTCCTGGAGCGAAAACTCCTCCGCCATCGGGGCGTGCCCTTTGGGTGATAGTGCCACTGTTTCGGCGGCGTTGACCACAATACCGATGCCATCGAGCTCTCGCCGGAGGAAGGCAAATGCTCTAACTGTGTCGGCTGTGATGCCCGCAAGGCAGAGAGAATACTCCTCCGTATACGCGAAGCCTTCCGCACCTTCTCCTTCGAATTCCTGTCGGAATCGCTTCAACCCCGGTCGCAACGCCAGGCAGAACATTGCTGGTCCCATGGGATCCGCTTGCTAGACACCGCTGGATCAAGCGGTCGTCCTGGTCTCCTCTGAGTCCATCCGGGAAAAGATGTCAACTGGTCTTGTGCCGTAGTACTTGGCCACTAACGGCGTGAGCACTGGCATGCAGTTTGGCACCTCTTTCACCGCCGTCCTTTTTACGGTGTTGAAGGCGTTGGAGAAGTTTGTGAGAATGAACCAGTTGTCCGTCTCGTGTAGCGTCCTAGCCCTCAATCCCACATGCTCCACTCCTCCGGGTACGGCGACCCCACAACTGTCTCACCTCTCGGTTTACCTCCTCCAATCGCGGCCGCCACTACAGTCTGTCGCATAGCCCGTGCGGTGATGAGCCTCCACCATGTCATGGCCATGCAAACCGGCCGGTCCTTTTCCCCCAACGGAGTGAGGCTTGACTGTAGGAAGAGCTGCTAGAACTCTGGCGGGAACGGGTCAGGCTCGTCGACGATTCTCCGCCAGAAGGTTGTTGTACCCCTTCCGAACTCCTCTCTGCCAATGTCGATGTGAATGATGGATTATAGGAGAGAAACTCGTTGACCGTCGCTTCCACGGCCTGAGAGGGCGCTTCGGGAGCTGGTGACATCGAAGAGCACCTCGGAGGCGTACTCATCGCCAGGGCGCCACGGGGGGGCATTTCCATCTTCCACCTAGGTAGCGCTCGCCAGCACTGCAGCACCGCCGTGGTCTTTGGGGAGGAACTTGGCCGCCAATGTGTTCCACGTCTCCTCGTTCCCCTCTGATCGTGGTTCTGCCAAAAGGTTGGATGCTGCCACTTTGACCCCTCCCGCGTGGGGACACGCCGACGACGCTCGTTCAAGCTTCGCCTCGTCCGAAGCTTCCTGGGCGGCATCCCGTTGTCTCAAGTCCCCTCTCCTGGTATACGCTATCAGCCACGGGAGAAGGAGCACTGCGTGCCCGCTCTCCATCAGCGCGAACCTCTGTCGCCTCTTGATCCGGCCGTCCGGTGAGTGGAGCAGGGCTGGCATGAGGTACCATAACTTTATCGCCCGCAGGACCGAGTTCGGCGTCGCCGAGCCCTGGTTCGGCCGGTGCTCCCCCATAGCGTGGTTGAGGGTGCCAAGGATGTGAACGCTCAGGCACGCGTGTGCTCCCGCCAGCTGCGGCTGCACGTTTTTCCCAGTTGCGAAACGTTGCCCCAGATCATCAAAGGAAATTGCTTCGAGTGGTGGCCCTATGCCCAGGCTGTTCTGATCCCATCCGTATGGATGTCTCCTGCGAAGGTGGCCCTTAGTCGCTGGTGGGGGCGCTCCGGAACCCCTAAAAATGTATCGACCGAGGTACGTACACACCTGGTATGTAGCAACAGAGAATTTTCCGACCATCATCATCATCAAAGCATCAATCATTTTTCTCCTCCCCCCACCCTTGTCGTGATGCTTTTATCTTTTTTCACGACAGCAACGATGGCCGACAAGACGCGACCTTTCGCGAGCCCCCGAGGGAACGATCGCCTCCGGATCGAGACTCAGGTTTGGCGATGGCGGACGTTCTTTTTTTTTTATTCCGTCGTATAAGCAATTGCTCATTTTAACAAACAGTAGTTATTCCCCACCCCAAAAAGAAGCATAGCTCTGCACGGCAAGGGTGAGATGCTTTTCAGAAGTTTTTGATCAGGTACGGAGAGAGCTATTGCGGGGGGGGCATACTCTTACGTTGTATTCAGAACCCACATCGTACCCAAAACTGAGGTATCCTCCCTATGTTATCACACATAATTCGGTTCTGGTTGCTGTTACCCCTATAGATATATCGGAAAACCTATTAATTCGATTCGGTGCCCGGGTCAATACCTGAACGCCGGATTTGGTTCGTTTTGCCCAGTCGCCGCGGTTCATGAAGCCACGCTGGCCGATAATATTATAAACATTTGATATACAGTGAGAATATCGAATGGGAGTTACATTCACGGCCAGAGGGGGGTAAGGGGTAAGGACGAGAGCGCGCTCCCGTGTGGGTGGTTGTTGTCGTCATCGTTCAATCGACGGTTACATCGACCATACTGCCAACCATCGCAGCAGAGGGGTTAGACTCCACATTAACTTGTAGGAGCGCCCCTGTGTTCACGTAAAAAACTGTTTTCAGAGAAAAAAATGTTCGCGTCAACCCCGATAAGCAATGAAGGCCACGACCTGCGTACTATACAGTGGGTATATACTTCGAAAACGCACTCGTATATTGTAGTGCATGAAATCAATGTTTTGTCTTCTCATTATTGCCTTCACACTTTCTTTTTCCTCTCCCTCCTATTAGTAGTCGTACATCAGGTCCGGGGTCACGTGCGCAGGCTCTCCTCCCGCCCCCCTCCCCACGTGCCTTGTATCTTGTTTTTTTTCAAATCGCGACAGAAGACCTCAGCCCTTTTCTTCCTTCGTGGACTGGCGTCGAACTGCGCCTATAATCGTACGAAAGCATCGAATACATATGATACTGACACAAACTAGGACTCCTGGAGATACTAACTACTCTGGACTAAATTGTAAAGACCGTTCGGTATTCATACTACTGACTAAAATGCACCTTATATTTTCGTCCACGGTAGAGCAGAAGCTACCGGTTAGTATGCTATTTTTACTGATCACGTTGGTGTTAGGACCAGCTCATATATACTGTACCAGGTATGCAGTACACGCGGGAAGAATTTCCCAATCGTGACAAGCTACGTGTAACCTCGAGCTGATATCCACCTATTTCCCACGTATAGACAGACCCGCTCCTTGAATTCTGCAGCTCCAGCTTTTGTCTTTCTCGTGTACGGACTGTATTTTCCTGCATGAAGCCATACTGCATGTGAAACCCGTACGTAGCACGTGCGCGATCGAAGCATCACAAACAGCTTGCAGAGATGAGGTTCGACCGAAATCCTCGATCTCAATGCCGCTGTTGTTGGTTCGACCGAAATCCTCGATCTCAATGCCGCTGTTGTTTTATTTTCATACAGCTTGCAGAGATGAGGTTCGACCAAAGCCCTCGATCTCCACACTGCTGGCAGCGAGGATTTCCACTCCTCCCGCACAACGAAACCTCCACAGCAGAAACGATGGATCATGTTTTTCTTGGGTTCTATAAAAAGAGGTGCTCTACGTATTGCATGCAGTCCTACACGTGCATATCGTAGACTAACCGCGACTCTAAACAAACTCGCCTGAGTGTAAAACAAACTCGAGATGGACCACACCATTGTTTTTGGTGCACAACGCACACTACTCGTGTATGATAGTGCCGATAGTGTGAGTTAGCCTTTCAATGTGTAGTGCTTCTGGGCTCATATACAGCTGTTCAAATAACAGCTTCTCTACCCCCGCTACCCCCCCCCCCCCCCCCCCCCCCCCCCCCAACCCCGTGTGGACCCACCCCCCCCCCCCTGACGCCTCGTTGACCGTTTCTTCTGTGCTGTTGGTAACGGCACGCATCACCCTGCTTGACGCATGCATTGCGGCTTTTAACGCATCGTTCGCGGGTAATGTCTGGATCCACCAACGATGCTCATGCAGAGCGGGGTCATACGTCTCCTTCCGCTGCCCGATGAGTGGGATGGCCTTGCCGTTGCGCGAGGTCTGTCGGAAGAGTTGGCCAGCCAGGGGGGGGGGGGGGGGAGAGGAGGCAATGGCCGGCGGCAGCAAGAGGGGTGCGGCCTACATGCAGGTGAACCGGGGGGGGCGTCGGTCGCAGGCGTTCGAACGTAAGAAGTCTTGACGAAAAAAAAATGGGAATCGATAATAAACGCAACAAATTGGGATGTTTTTGTGGAAAACTTATGAAATTGGGAGTTCAGAACTGGCCTGTTTTCAAGAATCATAAAAAAAACACTTGGAATTAGGGTGGATACATCCTGCCCCCCTTAAGACTGTTGTGCTTGACCCAAAATTAAGAATTTCTTACCTGCCGTAGGCTGCATCGGATGCTTCTCTGTAGGCAGAGGGTTGATGCACACGGTGTACGCCGATATTGCTGGTCGCTCCAGTTCAGTTTTTCATCAACACCGGATGGTTGCTGGCTTCTTCACTTTCACGGCAATGGTTGTCTGCTGCAGACACGGCTGGTCCGGTGGGTGGAAAAAGGGGTGGCGCGGCCTACACGCAGGTGTTAGACAGAGGGGGAGGGCGGTCGCCGAGGTCTTAAAAAAAAGAGAGCTACAGTAGGGAAAAAAAAACTCGGTAAGAAAACGTTTACATCTCTCTATAAACCGAAATGCCGCCGCCGCAGAGAAAACGCGCCGGCGATTGTTTCGTGGTGCAACTCACGAGCAAGAACGAAGGCGCCTCCACATCGCAGCACCTGATCGGACTGTACCGAGGCACCAGCGTACTATTGGCCCTTTATTACGATAGAGGTACATACGTAGCGCTTTGTGGCCAATTCGGCATTTCTGGCTCTGGCTGACGGGACAGGCCCCCCTTGACTGCACAACTACCAAATACCGTTGAAATGTCATTCATTCGGTTACAAGCGCGTTTTTCGCGGTGTTGCTCAGGCCGTTTTTTCCTTTCTTCTCTATCCCACTTATCAGCTTCGCCTTTCTTTTCTCTCTGCATCGTCAGGTCTAAGATCACAAAATTGGTCCCCCCCCCCCCCCCCCCGCCTCGCGCGCTCCCCGTTTCCCACAACGGTTCGTGCCTTTCATTTTTATGGCGAGAATGCTGCAGCCCTTTCTTGCTTCGTCGACTCGCGTCTCATTGCCGAGGGATTGTTGGTTGTCATGTTGTTGTCAGTTTTTCGGTGAGAGAGAGAGTGCTCCTCGCGTGGGAAAGAAGCCTCGCCAAAACCTGCTTCAGTACGGCCTACCCCTGCCGTACCTGGCGTCTAGTTAAAGTCTATTCAATGTACCGGGGTAACATGGGGGCGATGATTTAGCGCCGATGATGTCCAGATATCGACTCCAAGAACACCTCGTTTCTTTTTCCCGATATAACGGAAACGGCGAAAGGCACAAGCATCCTTCCACGTTCTTGGAATGAGGGAGGCTGTGTATAGCTACAGGGGCAGCGCGCAGACCATCATGGCCAGGCACCGCAAACCATTTTTCTGTCATGCTCTCAGTGCCCCCCCCCCCCGGGTGCTGCGATCCGGACGGCCCTGCTGCTTCAAGGAGCGTAGAACTTCACGCTTCACACGAAACCTAACATTTAGTACCTTGGGTGATGCTGCAGATGGTTGACCTTTGACTCCAGGCGACACACTTGAAGGACCCCTAGCTAAGGGAACGGGGAATAAGAGTCCTGTTATAGTTTCTGGTCTGCCAAAAATACGGTGTACGATCGCCGGTACCCCCCCCCCCCCCCCCCACCCGCGCCCGCGTCCTCGCCCCCCCCCACCCCCGCCCCGTGCCACGAAAGATTCTTGCGGCATGTGTTGGATCGCCGCGAAGCAGAAGCCGAACCGAGGGAGGAGACGACAGGCTCGACTCAACATTTCTGGGCCAGGAGGTAAAATGTAAACACACGAAGGCGAACACGGTCGGTGCGGCGCGATAGAGACCGACCGACGTACAGTCCAAAACGAAACAGCTCCTGCATCTAAGGCTGGCGTCGTTTGACACATATTTCTTACTCTCGCAAGACCCCAAGATGCACTTGGATCGAAGCTTTCTTGGGCCGGGCGAAGCGTGTACCGCCCACCAGCTGAAGAGGCTTGAAAACGGGTTGAGTGAGAATAAAACTTAAAGGCTCTCACGAGCTGATCGGGCCTGAAATTTACCGGGTTTCGACTTTAAGTAGGATCCACTTGTTTTCGCTGGTTTACCCCCTCCAATCAGAAACCACCACAGGCAGTTCATATGACAAAGCTAGTCGGCTGGGGGTTCGAGAGAGAACCCACGCTTACGTGATCACCAGAACAGGGATCTCTGCCTGGTGTGGGAAGGAAAATACGAAAGCACGGGCTAAATATATCGCCTCCTATAAAAGCGAGACAAATCAATAGTTCACACTACTATAGCTCAATTGTGTAGCTGGATAATATTATTTTCACCCTCCCCTCCCCCCGGCGGGATGTGTTAGAAGGGGACATGAGGAACATAGACGAATGCAACACGGAGGAGTTTGGCACACCAGATAGTAGCGAGAAAACGAATGCTATCCTAGGGGCTAGGTGGTGGCCACAGACGGTGAAATGGGAAGGGGATATGAGTAGCAAAAAGTGTCTGTGTAATACGTGGAAACAACGCAATGAGCACCCGACTGCTCGAGTGTCTCTATCAGGAGTAGGAAGGGTGCTCCGTCTCGAAAGGTCAAATGACATAAGGCCAGCAATAAATGGGCACCCGCTCCCCCCTCCCCCCCCCCCCCGCCAACTGGCGATCGGGGTTTGATCTTCTGGGCGGGGAGGAGAACCTTTACTTCGCGCATGGGGAACGATCTATCACGGAGTGTTTATGGTACGGCAGTTACATAGTACCCCCATTGCTGTCTCTGGAAGTGGCCACACCGGAAAATAAAATAACTCATTGAAGCAGTCCTCCATACACAAGTCCACCTCACTAGCGGTTCTTAGTACGATGCAGCTCACCCTTCATGCGACTCGACGAGCACCTGACGGCGCTGCTCGCTTGGTGCAAGCAATGCCCGCCTGGTCGGTGAAAACCCGACGTCTTCCGTCCCGGCATTGTAGGGATGCGAGGGTCTATGGTCATACGACTACGGCCATCCATGATATCGATTACAACCCCTTCCCACCCCCCCTACCCTCTTATTAGCTACTTATTCGACAGTGTAGTCTTACATTTAGCTGCAGTAGGAGTTTGCCGAAGGGGTGGACCGTGGTACCGAACGAGTTTGAACAGATCAAGACCAGCCAGAACCACAAACAAACCAACCGCTGAGAAATATCGACGTACTGCATGCTACGTGGACGGGTCGGGGTACTTTTTTCAAAAGTCTCGCGGGTGACGCCATGTCTCGATGGTGTTTTTTTTCCGTAGCCCGGAGTCGCACGTCCGAGGACGACGAACTCCGATAAGGGACGAGCAAATAGCCCACCCTTATGCCGTGTTTTTCTTGCTCGATACCGATTGTTTGCGTGTTTCTCTCGTCGTTTCATCGCCGTTCAATCGCGGGCGGCCGCAGTGGGTGGAGATTTTCGAAGGGCTTGGGCACCACGTTTTCAGCGCCCTGTGCTACTCGGACAGCGTGGAGTCCGGGCTGGAGGTGCTGACGAGCTTCGTGCAGGGCTCGCAGCTCCGGGATGCCGCCCTGAGGTACGTACGCGAGCCTATGCACCTTTGCAACAAATCCAGACCGGGAACAGATGTACCACTCTCACTCCCTCTCTCGGAATTTAAAGGACAGGTCGTTGATTCATGTTGCTACAGGGGGCCGCAATAATTAGAACCGACGATGGGCCTTCAAAAACGTCGATTCCAATGTATTTAACAACCATTTTTGGTTCTGATTATTACTCTCCCCCGTAACAGTCATTACATGCCCCCGTAAGTTTCCGGACACATTTGGTTGTTTTTTTTATCCCATTTACTGTCTTCGCCCCTCTGTTATCTCTCTCGTTCCTAGTTGTGACTCAGGTCTGGGGTCACAAAGCAGGCTCTCCTCCTTCCCCCCACCATGGTCCTTGCCATACAGTTTTTTATCCCGAGAAGACTTCAGCCCTTTCTTCCCTCGTCGGTTCTCGTCGAAGTGCGCCTACCCACGCTACTATTACGGGGGTACATAGTTAACAGGACCTATGGTGTACATAAAAACCTATATATTTGCCTATTTTTACTAACAAAATTTGGTCCCGTTAACTATGGACCCCCGTAATAGGCGCTCCCAGCGGTTGGTTGATCCCATTTTTCATCTATTTTGTTTCTGAATAAACTCAAGCGCTCGACCCGCGGAGGATTAGAGCTCCAAGCATCAACTTTTAGCGGCATCCGAGGGTACCACTAGCCCGCCGGGGGCGACCGACTTCTTTGTGGGGATTTTTGCGCTTGCATGGCGAAGGCTGGTTGTGTCTTGGCGGCGAATGTCTCACTCATCTGACGGATCAGACAGATAGACCCCTCTTTCATTGTTTGCGCAACGTTCCGCGAAGGGGAGCAGATCCCTGATTTTGTCTGATCTGGACGATCTACTGCTGTAGCTGCAGCTCGAGGTTTGGTCGGGTGCAATCTGTGTGTAACGTCTCGTGTGCGCCCCGTGTGTTTACCGATACGGTTGATCTGTACCGTGCGGCGCTTGCGAAAACGCCATCATGACGGCAAAAGTATATAGGACCTACTGTAGTTTTTTTTTTTCAATCCTCCCGCTAGACAGTCCTTAATCGTGGGCTGAAATCAAGTCTAAGTTCTTTTTTTCTAATGCGGCATTTCGTCTCCCGGTTTGCGTTCGAGAAAACCTAGAACCAAAAGCGAATAAACGCACCGCATCATGCACAAGTGACGCAGCAGCAGGCGACTAAATCACTCTCCCAATACATCTTCGCCGTTTTATTTCGTAATTTCGCGTGGTTAACTTCGTAGTCTCTCGAGTGTCGGACTTCCGTGTGGGAAGGTACTCGGTGCTACGAGTACCTCCTGATCGTAATGGCCAATAGGCGGAGGTTCGCGGTCGTGGGTTTCGCAAACTGCGTGGGCCGCAGAGCTAGTTGGACAGCAGTTCGACGGCGGGTAACAGATGTGGTACAAACTCCATTTCCTGCCAGCGTGGGACAGATTCCATGTAGTTGGTGCTGCTCACCCCCTGCAGGCGCATCCCGAATCATTTTCGGCCAGCACTGGCAGAAAGTATAGTGGTGCTTCTCCCCCACGCAGGTGGTCGGGACCCCCCTCCCCCCCCTTGCACAATGTGGGCGTATAAACCTCCTTGTGGACATATCGCACAATGTCAAGTAGCAAACTCCACAAGGTGTCACCAACCTCTCAGTTCAGTTGTGTTCCACATTGTTCATAGTCTTCACGAGATTTGTTTTGCGCCCACATCATGCCAGGGGGGGGGGGGGGGTAGGAGGGGTCCCGGCCACCTGCGCAGTAATAGAGGCGCGCTCCATACGCTGCACTGTCACAATATACAATCTACCGCAGTTTATCACCACGCATGCACCTCCACCCTCCAACCTACGCTAGATGTCGCAGTTCTTTTTCCTACGGCATACGTCGGCGTATCACATGGGAACGGTTGCGTTCGAGACACGTGCTACAATAGTAGAAGTAGCTCTTATTCGGCTAAACTGTCACCGGGACTGACCGGAATGCCGAAACGTGTGTTTTACTCTATTTTTCGTGACACATCGGGTCCAACCATTTGGTTTTTTCTCAGGATCAGTTTTTTGGGGTGAGGTTATTGGACTCCCTTGAGGTCAAGTGAGGACCTTAAGAAATTTGAGGTGCTACCTGTAGCTCTACCACAGCATGACTTTTCAGACCAATCGTTTCTCACCGTCGGGACCGCCCACTATGCCTGGTTCCCGACGATGTACACTTGAATATTTTGTCGACACGTGGAATGTCCTGCTCCTGGGATTATGCACCGGGTCGGTCAGCGCAGAGAAACAAGCAAGTTCTGATTTTCCTAGACCCCCCGCTACAACCAACGTTCGCTTCGAAACGTGCAGGGAAGGGGGTTTCGTTGGAGCGCTCAGGAGGCTTTTCTCTCTGAACGAACCGGGGAACAGAGAGTGCCAGGAGCAAGTCGCGGAGTTTCTGCTCGAGGTGAGAAAACGAATTAGGAGAAGAACAGATAAAAAAAAGCGACGTCGACCAAAAACAACAAAAACGGCATGAAAAAAAACAGTTAAAACATTTTTTCTGCGCTTAGGCCATCTCTTATGGGAGGGTTTTGAAAACAGAAATAAAAAATCCCGAAACTGTGTTTTATACGTGCTTTCACGTATTTTAGACCCGGAGTGCGACCGAATCAAGCCCGCTCTTCTCGGAATACTTGCAGTTTTTTGGAGAGAGGTATCTAGATCTGTTTTTCTTTTCTCCAGGGGTGTCGTTCCAAGTTTTTACGATGTTGTCATTTTCAGACAAAATAATCAGCAAAGCATTTTCAGATGTATATCGACGTTTCAGCCGAAAAAAATGGCTTCTTTTTCAGATAAATCACGTCCGGAACTGAATAGAGGAAACTGGAGTGTATCGACATATTTTCTAACTGCTATCCTGAAGAAACGACAAGCAGCGTTGCACGCCTCTCGCAAAATGGCAGGTGTCACTCCAAGCAAAGCGTGACCGATCCGCCCGTTTCCCTGGTTTAACACGCCTGCGAAGGTGCTGAAACCTCGATTTCCGGAAAACAAAACCGGTTTGCCATAAGAAATGGCCTCACTGCGAAACAAGTTGTCACTTTGTTTTCGCGATATTCCAGTTTTTAAGAGCAGAACCTTCGGCGGAGTACCAACTGCAAGCGGCCGCCCGTTACGCATAGAAACACCTGGCACTTGTGCACGGAGTTGCAGTACGTAGCCGGCCGGAAACCGGCCCGAAATAAATTTACTTGAGCCGTGTCTGTGTTGGCGGGGCCCTTTTATGCGTGCCAGCGAATGGCTCAGGTGTTATTAAGAAGATGAACGAACAACCGCCACAGAATAGACTTGTAAACGGCTACAGTTATGTCCGGAGATGCAAGGACCGTCTGGGTCTCCACAATAATACACAAACGTGCCTTAAATTTCCGGACAGAGAGATGTGTAGATCCGAAAAGGTTGAACATCTGGGCACAGAGCCGTGCAAGATAAAATTAACAAGATGCCACTGGACATCTATGAGTCTTGCCTGTTGTTGGTTTGGAGACCCACCGGTGCGGGTACTATGCATGGGATTATTGCGGGGGCTCTCCCAAATATCAAGCCCTTACAACGTTTTTGTAGTCGGGTCAATGTGTTCGCGGAGACAACCAGTGCGGGGGAGGTTTACGCTGCTCTCTTTTCTTCTTCCTCTATTTTGTTTCTTCTTTTTCCCATTCATTATTTTCGCCCTCCTTTTCTCTCTCCTTCTTCTTTTAATAGTCGTACCTCAGATCCAGGGTCACATGGCAGGCTCTCTTCCCTTTCCCCGCCACGACGGTTCGTACCTTTTTTTCACCGCGAGGAGACCTCCTCCCGTTCTTTCCCTGGTCGACTCGCGTCGAATACTCCACACAGTACAAAGAGACTGCGGATACGGATCGTATTCAGTTGCCTCGAGGCTCTAAAACTCTGCTTTGGCAGCATTGTAGACGCGGACGAATTGGTGGGCGTGTGCTAGGTAACGCGAGGGTCCGGTAGCGCGGGGTTAAGCCACATTAACCACCTCGAAGCGGACAATAGGCAACCCATCCCTCAGCTATTACGGGGGACCATAGTAAATAGGACCAAATGTTGTTAGTAAAAAAAGGTAAATATGTAGTTTTTTGTGTGTACCGTAGGTTCTATTTACAATGGCCCTCAGTAATAGCAAATCATATTACACACGGTCTTACCCGCGTCTCATATATCCTATCATGCGTATAATCTGTGCGCTAAGAAAGGTCTGTACAAAATCGGGCACCGAAACAGCTTTCCTTCTCTTCATTTCTTTCGCACGCAAAAATTCGCCGTGTCCTGCACCCTATTTTCACAAAGATTGTCCACGATTTCGATAAGAGCGGGCGTTTATTTCCGGGGAAGGACCATTTGTGTCACCTGCACATGCTTCTTGATCAGAGAAGAAATAGATGGTACGCAGCCAGACAGGCCTACGTATTGCCTTAGCCTCCCATCATCGTAACTATGCTTGCTTTCCATCTCTCGTTGTTGTGCCTTAATAATCTAACTTGCGCGCTGAGGGGGCTGGTTATGTGGCCCACGTACACAGCCGATGTTAGCCTCCAACCGTCGTAACGACACTTCCTACCTCCCCATGTATTCCGTTTTATCGTCAGACTCACGCTTTGGGAGGTCCAGTGTTACTGGCCGTCGAAGATGCCATCGCGCAGACGGAGGGGCTCCTGACAGGGAAGACTTCGGCTGTGGATGGACAGCTGTCAGATCTCTGTCGCGATGTGGCCACAAGAGGGACTAACGACGCGTGACGCAGTGCATACGGGGGATGAATGTTGACATTTCTTCCGTGTCTGTACCTGTTTTCTGCACGGAGTTTCTGCGCTTCAATTTCATTTTTTTGTTTTATCGTACGTTCAAGTTTTTTTTTGCGGGGATTAACGAATTCATGCACGTGTGTGTGTGCTGAAGGTGGCGTTTCAGCCAGCGGGGATAAAAATGTGGGTACGAGGCCATAGGGCGTACTCGGCGAGGCGACAACTAACGAAACAATTAGACTGCCTACGTTGTTCACACACTATTTTATCGGTCTCCGTCGGCTTCCGCTCCCACAGGGTGCTCAGCCAAAGCGGTGCCTCGTATCACGGCATCAATATGTCCAATCATCAGTTTTATTCCCTTGGCGGTTACGGCAGGTCCAGCGAAAGTGGTCCATACGCACCCGGTTCCTACTGCTAAAAAGCAAAGGTGTCAGGAGACAGAACGTTCACCCATTGGCAGACAGCAAGTTTTAGCCTTGACGTACCTCGACCGACACCAAACTACTAGGGTAGGCTTGAGTGTGGAACACCGGGCCCTACGCCGTTGACAGCGCACGTGTTTGCCTTGCTTGACATGTCTGCTCCTGACATCTTTGATCAGCAGCTCGTGCCGAGGGGTATCGGTACGTACTCACCGGCAGATACACACAAGCACGGAAGATCACCACCATTCTACCGTCATTCATTCCGAAGGCTCCACACCAAGGTATATATCACCACCTAGGTCATCTAAACTCTAACCTACCACTATGAGGTGCCGTGGAGGATCTGTATGGTACAAATCCAACCCAGGAAACTCGTCCTACCTTGCATGCATGCAGAATATACGGCTTCCACCCGGCAACATGACGAGCTAGCTCATACAGACCAGAGGCCTATCAGCCCTGAAAGTACTAGAGCGTTTCAAGCGAAAGTCGACGCACCTGTTTTGATGAGTCAATGCGAGGTTTAACGCCGAGATCTACACAGCACGCTAATATTCGTTCCCGGGTCGTTTCAAGACACGTCGCTTTATTGATTTTGAGTACGTACGTCTCGACTCCGGGAGTGTTAGGTACAGTACTTCTATGAGAACGCCGCCTGCACCATCCAACTCTACTAGCAATCGCGAGGCGCCCCCCAAAACCACCCTTGTCCGGCGCCTAAACTCTGAACAGATGTGCGTCCCTCCTCCCACAATTCTTCAACTGCGGCAAAAGGGTTGCCGGCCACTTCTATCGCTTCCGGCTTTCCGGCAAGCCTATCCCCAACTCTGAGCCATTCAGCTGTGTCTGGTGGCGACCGTCGATAGTCTCCACGGTCTGCCAAACGCGTGTTCTCCGGAGGTTCTCTAGCTCCCATCTTCGGCAATTCCCAAAGGCTATGAGCCCGTGAAGGGGCACGCGCGTCCCCATGCTGGGTTTCGTTTCCCAGGCCGGTGGGGGGCGTGGGGTCGCCTCGGAGTTCCGCGGGAAGAAAGTGGGAACGATCCCCAGAGGAACCAGTAGTAATCTCGCGCTTTGTTCTACAACTGCCTTCTTCCGCCTCTTGGGCACCGCAGGGCGCATCGAATCGAAGGAGGGCGCGATTCTCGGGAACAGGACCGGTGGTATCCCTCCTGTGGCACGCGACATGTGCCTCACCTCGGCTTCCACTACTAATAGGATTATTACCAGCGGTGCTATTCATAGAACTCCCAGCGGTGGATAGAGGAGCCTCGCTCGTATCACCACCTCCCCTCGCACACCCGCTGCGAGCAGGTCCTGCAGTGCCAAGTATTGAGGCAGGTGTGAACCTCCTCGCGGGAACGCTCGTGTCGGGCGCCGATTGACTACGACTCGCGCCTTGCCCTGGTTGGCTACATGCGACGGCAGTGGACGACGATGAGTTTTCACGCCGGCACGCCCCGCGCTCAACTGCAGCAGGTGACACGCCACCACCACGCATCAGCAGCGCGCGCGCCGCAACATCACCTCGCTGACCCTTCGTTCTTTTCGCACCCCACACCCAGAAGTCTACCTCCTGCTGGATGAGGCGAGCGTGCGCCTACCGCGGCGAAACACGCACGCGGCAACGAGAACGGGGGGGGGGGAGAACGGTGTCGAACCGGGAAGGGGAAAGCGATGCGGTACGTTTTGACTGCGCGTGCACGAATTCACGACTGCTCGGCATAAGTAGAAGCAGAGCACTTTCTTCATGAATACATAAACGCCTGGCACTACCTGGTATTCGTTTGTATCGTGTACGTACAGTAGTGAAAAAATCTGATACTACTCTAGGCATTCGTGCCCGGTACGAATAGCAGGCACAAAGTAAGGACGCACAACAAATACGCCGGTTGCTCTCCGAATATACTCATGTCGTACGCGACAAATAACAAGATTTTGAAAACGACTAGTTGGGTATACGGATAGACAATTGCAATCAAGCCCGGCTGTCATACACTCTGAGCCTGAACAACGCAAAACCTTGAGTGTAACCCATCGTACTGCCAGGAAGGGTGGTGCACGATGCTTCCACCGGCGTACGCAGCAATAATACCACAACGCTGTTCGGCTCAGATTTGGCCGGACACGGGGGTTCCGCAACGCGGCGCGGTCGATAGGGCCG
>JASSKH010000029.1:4499861-4979861 GCA_031763025.1 Macrocystis pyrifera
TTCAATACCGATAACTTCTGACAGGTCGGTGGTGTGGGTATCCTGCAGGGTCGCTTGTGGCTACTGGGGCAGCCGGAGGAACAACATCTCTGTAGCAAAATATGTCGGGAGACAGCACTATCACCCCTTGACAGGCAGCAAGTATCCCATGACTGGCCTTGAAGAACGCCAAACTGCTAGGTTTTAGTGTGGTACATTCAGCCCTACACCTTTAGCCGGAGCACGGTTTCCCTCAGCCTACAAATCTCCTGATATACTTTCTCTGCAGCCGACGTTGGAGTCGTTGCAACAGGGAAGAAAGCGCCACCCGAAGGTAATGGCGGCGTGTGTAGAATGCAACCGAACCTTGCACACCGATTCAAAAACAGTTGTACATCAGTACGTACGAACTGCTATAGTACAGAAAAGTAACACGCGAGTAAAGCTGTTGATAACGTGTCGAATTTCATGGTTTTGAGGTACGCAGACACTCCTTAACGTACGACCACGACACGGCGTAAGAGGCGAGACTCGGTACATTTTGGCCGGCGTCGGAGACTACTCGTATAGTAAGACGGAGGAACTACGTCAAAGCGTTATGAGTTAGCCGAACGTCTCCAACGCACGTGTCGTGCTGTGCGCGAAGCAGCGTCCTGATTCGCACCCTATTCTGTACCACGAGCACGATGACCAACCAAAAAACAAAGCGCATTGCCTGCTGCCTTCGGCTCTTTCACTGACTAGACATTCGAGCCCCGCTCGTTCCAGCGAGCGACTGACTGGCACACCATCTACAAGGAACGCGTCTCGCTATCGGCGGCGCTACTCGTACATCCCCAGGTGATTGTAAGCACTTACCAGACATCAATAGCTCAGGCCGCAGAACACTGCCCTGCCTTACATGCCGCCAAAACTTTGGAGACTCGG
This sequence comes from Macrocystis pyrifera, assembly GCA_031763025.1. Classification (NCBI taxonomy): domain Eukaryota; class Phaeophyceae; order Laminariales; family Laminariaceae; genus Macrocystis; species Macrocystis pyrifera. The sequence continues at coordinate 4,500,768 of JASSKH010000029.1, forward strand.
TCAGTGGACGTCGACAGAGGGGGCACGCACGCCCGCGGAACAACCTCCGGGAAGGCACATTCTTCGCAGGAAAGAGCGACCCGTATGGTAAGCACCTGCTTGTTCACGGCCCTGGTAGTCGCCTGCGGAGGCGCTATACCGTTTGTTTGATGTCCTCTCTTTTGGGAGGCGTTCGTTGTTTCGGTTACATCCGGTAGAACCCCGCAACTGCGGTGTTCGGCAAGTCTCTTGAAGTCAGTTGTCTTTAGAATCGCCAGGGTGCTGTAGCAGAGCGCTCGCTTACGTGGAAGGCCTATCATACTGCTGCCCTTTTGTATGTCCGTTCTATGCGTACAATAGTTGTGAAAGCTTCCGTTTTTGTTTGGTTGAGAGGACGCCAAGTTTAACCCCTGCAAAATATGAATAATATCTCGTAATGCGCGCCTCTAAATGTTAGGATGCGAAACAAGCAACCCTGCCCCAGTGGGATTGGAGCGGTTTTGTCGACGGCAGCCCCATCCGCCCTCTAGGCGGCTCGGCATGACAGCGTCGGTCAGCCGGTACCATACCATACTGTAGGCCATACGCTTACCGCGAAGCCCAGTTCGAGACAAACCAATAATGTAGCATAATAACGGTACGACATCAACTACCGATGCCCCAGCGCAGGACGCGCGTTTCAGGGATGCAGTGCTTTCTTTCCCTCCTGAAGATATGTTACGCCCCTCCTACTGTCTGCCAGTGTTCGTGTCGCGCACGCACCCCGTACACCGTACTCGTACTCGTAGCGCCCGAGAATGTTTCGCGCCGAAACTAAGGGCATCGCGGTGGGACTTTCCACGAGACGATTCGGTTTAATGCACCTACATGTACCACTATTCCACTCTTGCTTACCTGCGACTAATCATTCAGCGGCGTCTGTAGCATACGCAGTGGTAGATAATACATACCTAACCCGCAGGAACTCCATTACAGCATCGTGTAGTAGCCCATCCATCGAGAGGCTACTCGCGCGTGCCCAGGCCTCCTTGACGGCTGGAGCCCCATCCCGCACACTCATGTCCTCCCCCGTTAAAATATATATCGCGCTCTTATGGCGCACCACGGTCTCGTGCCGCTACCACTAATACTACTGTAAGAACATCGTCGGCGGTTCATCAGGTCTGATGGCGGTCGTCGTCTGTAGAGGGAGCCATGAAAGCGCGAGTGCGACGGAGGCACAGGGCGGCGGGAGAACGGCGGGTATGAGGGGCGGTGCCACGGCACGAACATTCGGGCGCTATGCACACCGCTCTCGGTGGTGGTACGCCGATATTTGACCGTCCTGTCCGCAGTGTTGCAAGCAGTCGTGCAATACCACACAACAATACTGCGGTACAGACAGTGTGAGCTGTCGTGCGTGCGCATGAGCGCCTGGCTGCTGTACCGTTCTATTGGTGACGCACACGGCATGAACCACGGTGTGGGTATGCATTGGCTTTGATGTATTATTTGCATGCCGCGTGTCGCGATAAGAACGAAAGCGACGAGGTTAGAAGACCATACGTGCGCATTCACTGCGATCAGCAGAATATTACCGCCGGTACTATTGCCTGTATATGGGCTATCGACCGCGTGATACCGCAAGTATGCAGAAAATCGAACACATATGATCCATAACATATACCAGGTATCACACACATGCAGCTTACGCTCGTGGTGCCGGTGGCCGTCGAACATCAAACAAATGCCCCATAAACACAAAACACACTGATACTGGCATTATATTGCTGTGATGCGCAGGTGTGGGTTTTTCAATGCACCCTTCACGCAACGAAACAAACATCCCCCACCGAACACTCGTTGTGCACCCGCGGTACACCTTCAAAAAACTTCAGCACAATCTATACAAACGACTTGTGCACCAGGGTGCGACACATTCGGCGCTCTCTCTCCATGCGTACGTCAGCAAGAACAGACGACGTGTCATCACGAGTTTCAGGAAAGGGGCTTTTTGACTGCACTACATACTAAATACCAGGTACACTGCGCGCGACTCTCATTCCGGATGATCGTCATAACATTTTAGGTATGGTACAGTATAGCTATATTTTCCTTCCCTCGAACAGTGTTAGTCTTCACTGATCGTCTTCGTCTTTATTCTCTGTCTGTACGCATCCACGGGTAGGAATCCTTAGCCGCATCGTCTTGTTTGCTGCTAGCTCGACGTAGGCGCCCAGTACAACCTGTGTCATACGAAATAACGCTGTACACCAAACGGTACGTCAAGAGAATACCGGGTACCGCAAGATACTATCAGTGTATTTTGCGGCGTCGTAGTGACGGCCTCCTACAACTTTGTTTCGTACCCCCCGTGGCCGTGCCATATTTTTACCCTGCCAAAGGTACTTCTCCCGTTTGCCTAGCAGGCGGCCGTATCTCTTGGTGCTGCACGCACCAGGCACTATAGTAGTAGTTACCGTGTATTGTTTGGTCAAGTTGCTCACCAGCGAACGGCACCACCCGCGCAGATGCGGCATGTTCCCGCGGTTTGTGTAGAATTATACGTACGATATCTCGGGTAACTGTCTGTATCTCCATACCAGGTAATCGTATCCTCTGCCGGTACAGCAGTACAGTACTACAGTAAATGCGTATACGTTACATGATTGATCGCTCTCGGCTTTTGGACCGCCTACCGCAATATCTCTTGCTTTCGCGGTGGATCTTAGCGCTCCCGTCTCGCCATCAGGCCGAATCGACGCTGTAGCGAGTTGGTGCGAATCGCCACCTTGCCCGGTATGCGCTGCTCAGTGCGCACGCACGCAGCAGGGGCTGGCTTGTTGATGTCTTCCCCCCGCTTGTTTCCGGAACGCTCTGCAGCGACACATATTATAGGTGCATAGCAGGGCAGGCATAAAAAAATGCCCAACAGTCCAGTTCGATTGTTTACGATTCGAATTCTTGTTTGTATAACTTTGTGACGCACCGCGTTCTGAGATCGTTTCGGTGCCTCACCGGTACTTGCCGGCGCAGGTGCCTGCCTGCCTGCGCTTACCTACTACGTGACCATGCACGCAATCGCATAGATAGTTCGATCGCACAAACAAAGCATGACGATGACGATGGTGGACTCCTGTAGTGTACGTACCAATACTACAAATAGTCAGTGTATACCCACAACACACAGCAGCTGGTGCAGTAGAAAATAATACCTACGGCAGCAGCAAGCAAATGAATGTAAAGTCATATAGATCACACAAACAACCCACGCCTGAATACGTCTCATCGAAGGTACCCGACACACAATCCAACACCACGATGCAATGCCTATTGCTGTTCTGAAGAGTAACATACTTTCCGTAGCTAGTATTAATAGTGCACTCGTGGTACAAGCAGTGCAGCAGCAGTACATACATGCAAGCGTATAGACCCGCAGCGCGTCCATACCTCTGGTGATAGACCATGCGCGCCCGATGCCCTTAGAACACTACAGTAGCAAGATATTGCCGCTGTGTGCAGAGATGTCCGGCGGACCTCTTTCGAGTCACTGTTCACGCTCCGCAGTGACTGCCGTGTTGGCATGCAGCAGTCAGTTATTAATAGTGTGCTCATACATACCACTCTTTACTTTTTCTGTACGAGTAGGGATACTAACAAAACGCGAAATAATAAGAACAGAAGAATACGAAGGCGGGCCTGCTGTGACAATGCGGGATACGCTGGGATGTCCTGATCTCTTTATTATTCGCGCTCTTTGTCTTCTCGAGGGGCGCGCACTACGCACTACCAGGTACTATTAATACGTGTGCAGATATTCAAAATACAAGCACCGCACGATGGTACAGCAGTTGTATGCGCATTCACTACTGCAGTGTAGTACGTAATTTTTTACGACCTCTGGTACTATTTATTTTTGTACTGTGTGTTGCTCGCCATCATCGTATAGTCACTCACCCAGTACCGGCAGCGCAATACGGCGGGTACATCACAGCAGCAAGCAGCAGCAGCAACAGCAGTAGTAGTCGACAGATACAGCCAGCCTGGACCAGGATCTATTTATTTCGAATTTAGTGGACTGGAATGAATGTCTGTGTGGGAGAGCCTCGACGCCTACAGAGTACGTGCAGCAGTAGTAGGCAGAAGGCAACTTGAGGGTCCAGAAAACGTTTCATCGAAGTGTGGAACCACACCTCGTCTACACATCAAAAACGGAGCAAGAAGCTGTCACGCCGTGACGAAAGATCATAAAAAGTAGACCGTCCGCAATCCGCACACAGGGGAAAAATGAATGAGCAGAGACAGGCCGGACATGGGGGATTCAGCGAGGGTGAGGGTCAGGTCACCCGTGCGCATCTGCCGTCCAGACGTCCAGCAGCAGCCGGTGTAACTCGTCTCCGACAGGGAGGAAACGAGGGCACGGGGGCGCTGCATACATACATACCTTATTTGCTTGTTCGTCGCATCATCCCCCACACAAAACAATACATACGAATACAACGCTCGATATTTTTTCGCAAAAATAATGAGATCAACTTTTTAGTGTATAGTAGCACAGAGGTGTTCACTCGCACAGCAGCAGGAATAGCAGCAACAGCGCAGAGCTGCAGCAGTAGCAACAAAACAGAGTGTAGCTGATGCGCCGGGCAGACTTCGAACGTCGAGCAACATTGACATTTGATTTTTTCATCACATCATCACTACAATCATGAGGAATTGAAAACATTATTTCGAGATACTGGACACATATCTTCGAGATCGGTCAAATCTCCCTACTTTTCCTCTGTCCCTCTTTTTTTATATATACAAATCATAGGCACGCAGCAATCTACCATCGATCATAAGTGTTTACATCTACCAGGTAGCAACCAACCAAGGCGCGGTCACGTTGATCGCGGGCTGGCCACAGGGGGGGGGGAAACCAGCTCAGCAACCGGAGGCAAACGCAACGTCCGAGATATCCTCCGGCCTCTGGCGGGACACGACGGACCCAAGGCGCTGTCACCGACGGCCGAGCGGAGACCGTTGAGATTCAGTCTTTTAGAGTTACTCTTGGGTGAGTCGTTCAAATTCTTGCGCGAGAACAAGCAAGACAAGAAGAGGCAAGAAACGCAGCGGGGTACCAACACAAATATTATATAGAGCGAACGGCCCCGTCCCGAGCGTCCGTCGGACACGGGAGGAGCCGGGGGTGGGAGGACTTCGGCCACGTGTTTTGAGTCACTTCCGCGTCGGTGGTGGTGTCAAGGTCGTCGTCGAGAAGGCAAGGGAAACGAAAACCTCAACACCACGCGCACGGCGCCCGGCCAGTGCGCGACGGAGCTAGGCTGGCTCTTCCGAGGAACATTGGAGATTGGAGGCACCCTCGCCTGACATGACGCCAACGCCAACCGATGTCGGTACCTATCGCAACACACACGCGGTGGGAGAAGAGGCGCGGGCGGCAGCGCCTCTCCCAATGAAAGGGAAGGGCCTCGAGCGCGACGACACGAGCAGCGTGAGCTCGCATGGCTGTGGCGGCGTTCCCTCTCGGCCTGGTTCCACGGAGCCTCCCCATCGCGGCCGACCACCGCCCATCACCACTTCTCTACAGCAGCAGCAGCAGCAGCAGCAGCAGCAGCAGCAGCAGTCGACCGGAGGAGGCGGGGGGCCTGGGAACATGCCAAGCGGAATCAGTGTGCAGGAGCTGAAGCAGATGACGGCACTCAGGATGGCCCATGAGCAGGCACACCTGCGCGCCAGCAGCCCCTTCGCGAGCGGTGAGTGCCCCCTCCGCGCCCGTGAACGATCTCGGCTTTAGCCCTGTGTCGCGCGCTCTTATGTATCAGTACGAGAACGTAAAAATGCGGCTTCAAGTATAGCTACACTCGCAGAGACCTACAGGTAGACATAATAGTGTGCATAGTACACATTGCAGAACTTTTAAACTTGTAAAATCAGTGCAGTTTCGAATCTCGACGTTCGTGTAAATGGTACAACAGGAGCAGGAACGAAGCGAAGGTATTCATGTATGCTGTTTCGTGTGTACAGGTGTAGTGCAGCGGCAGCTGAGACAACTGCTGCTGCTGCTGCTGCTGCTGCTGCTGCTGCTGCTGCGGCTCGGCTGCTTCTGCTGCCACCAGCTGTGCGATCGTTGCCTTCCAGTTGGTTGCGCTCCGTATCCGACGTCATCCAGTAGACCCATGAGCCATGAAGGTCCCTACCACCTAGCACTGTTGTTGCTTAGGAGATACCACGCACCCGTACTTCATAGCCGTCAGCTCTTCCTGGTCGCTCGTGCTGCAAGACCGATTGCTCCTTGGGATGAAGTAACAAGACGATCGCAAAATGCAACTCGGTAGGAGTACGAGTATGTACGAGCTACGTGTAGTGTCGTCCTACCGCTGTATTAGTAGTACTGGTACGTGATAAGAGCCGGTGTATGTACGTCGTATGCCAGGTATGCAACAGCGTGTCGTGCCGACTGGTCCCATTCGAGTTGCGAGTTGCGAGGAGTGGTTCTCGCGTTTACAGAGGCGTGCTTGTTTACGTGCGTGTGCTTGAGAAACCATGCCGTGCCTGCCTTCCTTTGCTGGCTCGACATGGACAGTACCACGATGGGCCTTCCTTTGCCCGACAAGGACAACGTCACGGCTCCTGCGCTAAACATTATACTGGTCATGTACTGGTGTGGTCTATATGTAGCAGCAGGAGCAGCATTAGCGTTGGCACGATACACCCAGATACACCAACCCTTTTAGAACTGCCGTCCCGTTTCGGGGGCAAACCACACTAATCCTAAGTAAATTTTACCCAGAACGGGACTGCAGCCCTAAATGGATTGTAGTCACGCCTTCTGTCGACCGCGACAGCAGTCGCTCGGTATTTTATTGCCGGCCTCGGGCCGTCTTCGTTGATGGCACGACAGAGTCATTCGTTGATCGCACACACAGCAGTCAACCGCCACTTCGCGCCGTCGCTCCTGGATGATAGCACGCACTCTGTCCGTGTATGTAAGATGCGTGTAGTCTTGATATTTGTACGCAAAACAGTTATTACATTTCCGTTCAATGTTGTATGATACCATCAAAAAGAGCAAGATCGTTGTGTTGCGAGGCCCCTACCCCGGGCTTCCTCCATTTATCTAGTGCTGGTGTTTCTTACCAGAGGTACCTCGGTTCGAAAATTGGCACGGCTGTTCGCGGGACACGATCCGACCCGCGGGTCGAGTCAGGAAGTATTCAAAATATCACTTGTCGGGTCGGGTGATGAGGTTTTCAAATGTCGCGGGTCGGGTCAGGTCGAGTCAAGATTTTTTCGAATCTCACGGGTTGGGTTTGTCGGGTCATGAGTTTTTCAAATCCCACGGGTCGGGTCGGGTCGGGTCGGTTCAAGAAGTGATGGAAAGCGCACTAGTAGGGGCAGCATCACCCGCGAGTTTTTTTCATGCTAATCCGCCGGTTGGACCCGCGCATCCGACCCGCGGATCCGATGCTTCAAAGTATTTTTTTTCCCGCTTCTGCCCAAAAGCTCTTCTTTCGTACCAACACTTGAATGATGTTCATTTGCCCTCATATTCATATCTTGTACGCATTAATAGCACCGCTACATCTATACACACGCATGTCTCCATTAATCCATTTCCATTACAGCCAGGCCACATAAAAGTGCGGAGTACGAATGTGGAGATAAAATGGTTTCCGAAGCGTCGACCCACCGTCGGATCCGCGGGTCGATCCCGCGGGTCGAGATAAATGGTCTCGATGATTTAGGTGACCAAATCCGCGCCATGCCTCATGTCTCACGTGTCAATCAATCGGAGCCTGGCGTGTCGGGTCGGGTCGGGTCAGGAGGTGTTCAAAGTCTTACGGGTCAGGTCGGGTCGGGTCGGGTCTAAAGGTTTTTGAATCTCGCGGGCTGGGTCGGGTCGGTTCATGATGTGGTTAAATCTCACGGGTCGGGTCGGGTTGGGTGAAGAGGCTTCCATTGTGGGGCGGGTCAGTTCGGATGAGGTGACCCGACACGACCCGAGCTGACCCATGAGGTTTGAACTGACCCGCGAACAGCCCTGAAACTGAGTTTCATACAGTCGGAAATCCGGAAACCAATGTAGTTGTCGTTTTATCAAATTGTCAGTTTTTTTTTTTCCCCGTTTAAATTTCGGTCAAGTCTCCCCTAAGGTTGCCTTTTGCCCTCTCCTTTCTGGTATATAGATATACATCGCTGATCGAACCTCCTTTTTACTTTCTTTTACCAGGTACCTGCCTGATATACGCACGCCACTCGTGCCTTGGCAGAAGTTATTTACCTCGGGACTACGAAATACACGTGACATGCTATCGAATTTGTTAAGAAAAAAAACACTACGTACGGGCCCTGGCTTTGCTTAATGCATTTCTATATTTCTATGATATTCTTGTATTAATAGTAAAATGTCGCTGGGCGCTGGGGACTGGGGAGGAGGACGACTCAGCGTGGAACGGTTCGATATGAAGACAACAGCGAACAGCACCAAAACGGCAACACAAATACAATAACCCAACAACAAGAACAGCGAACAGCGAGCCACATCAGCAACAAGTATTTGCAACAGACAGCAGTACATACCAATGCTGATACCGCTCAACATGTACAATCCCAATGCTTCTTATCCCCCCCCCCCCCCCCCCCCCCCCTATTATATATTATATATGGTTGGGTTGGCGTCGGTTGGCAACGACCTGTAAAACATGCCGCTCACTACGTGAGCTAGACATGCAGGGTACCGCTTTTTTTTTTTTTTTTTTTTTTTTTTCGGCGGTCGCCCACAGCTGGTTGTCGAGTTAGATCATTTGTGCGAGGTAAAGAACCTTTACTCTGCACAAGGGAATTGATCGTATCACGTAGTGTTCAAGGTAAGGCACCCAAGAGGCAGTTACATAGTACTACCATTGCTGTCTCTGGAAGTGGCTACACCGGAAATTTAACTAACTCATTGAAGCTGTCATCCCTATGCAAGTCTGCCTCACAAGCGGTTATTAGTAGGATCAGCTCACCCTTGATGCGACTCGCCGGACACCTCACGGCGCTTCGCGCTTGGTGCAAGCAATGTCTGCCTAGTCGGTGAAAACCCGACATGCCCCGTCCCGGCATTGTAGGGATGCGAGGGTATATGGTCATACGACTACGGCCATGCATGATAATGAGTACACCACCCCCCTGCAGTGCCTAGAATATGCAGGAGAAGCATGGGAAGGGAACGCGAAACTCGTAAAGCAGTTGGAAACAGGACAAATGACAGCAGCTAAAAAAATCCTAAGATGCTCAAGTACGACTATTAATAGTAATACAGCATTAAGAGCAGAACTGGGAATGCGCCCACTCAAGACAAATAGAGACATGAGAAAGTTGAACTGGCAATATAAAGTAGGGAACATGCCAAAAAAGAGGTTGCCAGCCATAGTTGACAGAGCTGTATGGGAGAAAGTAACAAAAGGGCGAGCTGGAATAAGGTGGGATGGCGTAGTTGAGGAAGTATGGAAGGATCTAGGGGGAAACCAAGTAGAGATGATGTCCGCCGGGAAGTTTGGGAGGTACAAGGCAGAAGTAGAAGAAAGGATAGAAAGACGGGAAAGGCTAGCGCTATGAAACAAGGTGGAATCGGAAAAACACTTGGAGATATACGGGGGATTGAGGGAAGGAATAGGAATGAAAACGTATTTGCATGGCCCAATGGACTTCGCGAAACAACGCTGAAACTGCGCTTTCGTGTAGGGGACCTGGAGCTGCCAGAAAGAAGAAAGAGGTACACCAGTAGCCGGGAAGAGGAGGAAGTAGACGCACAGATGTGCCCGTGTGGCAAAGCAATAGAGTAGAAGGAGGAACGCGATGTGTTAGAAGAGGAGATGAGGAAAATAGACGAATGTGACATGGAGGACTTTGATACAATGAATAGCAGCGAGAAAACGATCGCTATCCTAGAAGATAGATGGTGGCCACAGGAGGCCAAAACAGGAAGGGGATAAGATTAGCAAAAAGTTTCTACGTAATTTATGGAAACAACGTAATGAGCGCCCAATTGTTGGAGGTGTCTATTAGGAGTAGGAAGGGTGCTCCGTCTCGAAAGGGATGCGTGGTCAATGGTCAAATGACTGATGCAAGCAACAAACGAGTACGCTCCCCCCCCCCCCTGCAGTGCCCAGGCGAACGACCAGCAACGACGGCTGAACTGCTGCCGCTGCTGTGTTGCTGCTGCTGCTGCTGCTGCTTTTTTAGTGCTGCCGCGTTCGCGGAAACCACAACACATTAACACATTACGCCTAATCGTATTGCTCGTACCTGGTTCTGCTGAAAGCATTCCAGGTAGGTGATACTCACACAGCGGTAGGGGTCCCTCTATAATGCCGGTTTTATAATGGCGATGCCCGATATCCGTACCGGCAAAATCGCGTGGCACAGATGGGATAAAATAAATCCAGTGTGGCAAGAGTGCGGAATAATCCCGGCGCCCGCTTTAATGCCGGTGTATTGGCCTGGCGCATACCGACACCATAGAGGGACTATTAATAACCACTCCTGCAGATATTGTATTCAAGATCACACGTTTTGACGATCTAGATATTCCGGGGCAGGTATGAACAGATAGATAGATCCCTGACGTGTGTATGATCTGCGCGATCTGCTATTGGTACGAGTATTGCCTAATGCCTGGTAGGATCATGTCTGTCAGGTGAGATGGGTATGTTGCGGCGCTTGCGCACGCACAACGTGTGCCTGGGATCCGTAACCTGCGTGTTTCGGCTCATTCACAACATCTCATGACGGCACTACAGAGAAAATTTGTGGAAGACTAAACCTTATCCGTCCCCAATCCCCGGGTTTCCGGGTAACTCTACGAACGGTATCGGCCAAGCCCGGTACCTTATACCAGATACTACTGCTGTCCCTGGATATAAAGACCGTTTTGATTGAGTGGTACACAACCTGTCCTTGCATTTAGGGACAGTGGTACCTGGTATAGTACTAGCGTCATTCCAGGTATCGTATGCAATATACGCACCAGGTGCCTGGCACGAAACAACGCGTGTTGTAGGGTTAGACTATTACGGGAGACCATAGTAAATAGGACCTACGGTACACAAAAAAAACTATATATTTCCCTATTATTGCCTACAGTATTTGGTCCTATTTAGTATGGTCCCCCGTACTAGTTTTTTAGATTGCTGGGAGAATCGTGCCACACCAGGGATTCGCGAAAAACACGAGTGAAATCCTACGCCTTCAGGATCACCGTCCCGTCTTGAGGGACACACTAGTCGGAGTTTTCGTGATTCGTTCCCAAAACGAGAGTGCAGCAGTCCTACTAAAAGGGATTCAAGTCTGAAATGCGCTCACTTTGGTGCGGACAAGCCCCTTAGACAAGCAAGCTCGTATGTACTTGGATTTTGTTTATTATTGATGGAGGAAGCGACTCATGAGGCATTGTTGCCTATCGGGTGGTACATCTGCCGTGCAACACGCAAGGTAAATCCCCCCCTCCCCACTTGGAGATGAATTTCCGAGCCCGTTGCAACAAAACGAGGGGGGCACACTCAACGAAAAATATCGGGTTGGGAATGACCTCGTTGAGAGATTTCCTTTGTAGACGCATCGCTCGGCGTTTCTGCACTCTCGCCCTGCTGTTGAGAAAATCAGCCTATTATTAATACTAGAAGTTCGTCCCCTAGGGGGCGTGCTATCTTGAGTGATGCCTTTTCGGTCGGGAACTCCCTTCCCTCCTTCTTTCGTTCGTTCGTTCCTTCCTCGCTTCCTTTTTTACCTTCCTTTATTTCATCGTTGGTTTGTTTGTTGGTGGATTTGTTTGTTTCTTGCTTCCTTCCTTCCCTTCCTTCCGTTCTTCCTCTTTTTCCTTCCTGCTTTACTTTCTCTCCTTTTTTTCCCCCCCTCTTTTTTCTTCTTTTCACCGCCGTGCGCTCCGTTCGTCCTGCTTCTTAGTGTCAGCAGATATCGCCGTTTGTCACTCGAAAATTCTTTGCGTTCGGGCGGCACCAGTTCTGTGCCGGTTCCATTTTTGTTATCAATCAATACTGTACTTGGTGCTCATTTGGAGAGCCCGGCAGAGAGTTAGAACGGGAAATAGTCATGCACAACTTAGTATTGGCTGGTGTACGTAATACCCGGCACCTCTCTGTCCCGAAATATGGAGACGATTTCTATACTCACATCAAATAAAACGATCTTTGCAGTTAGGGACATATTGATACCACGGGGTCCATAGTTAATAGGACCTATGGTGTACATAAAAACCTCTATATTTACCTATTTTTACTAACAAAATTTGGTCCCGTTAACTATGGACCCCCGTAAATAGTGGTGTTCTACACCAGTGGCACGAAGTACGCCATACACTTTTGTTATAGAACTGTAGTCCCGCTCTGGGGACAAATCGGTCAAAAACCGAGCATTACGGGGGACCATAGTAGAGGGGACCATACATTGTTTGTAAAAATAGGGAGGTATGTAGGTTTTTGTGTGTACCGTGGGTGCTATTTACTATGGCCCTCCGTAATAGTGTATGTCGCCGAAACGGGACTGCAGTCCTAAATGGGTGAAGGTATTGGCCGGAAATGGTGTACGAGCTGGAGTTCAGACGCTTCGACCATGTCTTAACTGCTGTGGGATTTTGAAATCCGAAAAAGTGATGCGAGCCTCTGCTCTTTTACGTCACTTGGCGTACTTTTTTACCCAAAGTCCGAGCCGGCTTGAGGTCGCTCTCCTCATGATTCTTGCGGCCCTTTGGCGAGGAGTGTCTAGACCCCGTTCTTCCTTTCTCCAAGCGCTTTTTTTCTGGTGGAAACCCTTTTGGGATCCAGGGAAAGCGATCAAGCGAAACGAGCTCTCTGGTGTTATCAAATGGTTTGTGTGAGGGAGCGGTGCAGCAGTGTAGACAAGCATTGATGTCGGCCCCATATAGGCCAAAAGGTCATTTCCAGGCATTTTCTTGGCTATGTATTATATTAATAGTTGATGACATTCTTACGGGTTGTTGTCAGTAGAGCAGTTTCATACGTAATGGTCGCAAAAATAGGGAACGTTCGGGATATATCCCCGCACGGATCGAAACGCGCATCCGGTGCCACGCCAATTGATGCACCCACCGGCTTGGCCAGCAGGGATGTCGATGAAAGGGCAGAAGCTTTCGCGCGCATCACCGTGCTTGGATTTTTTGGCGAGCCAAGTCGTCATCGCCTATGCCAAAGCAGGTCAGGTCGCAGGGCCACAGCACAAACTCAAGGTTCGAACGTGAAACGGCCAGTGGAGCTTCCCGACCGGGGGGAGCTATTGCGGGGGTTTCGTACAGAAATGCATGGCTTTGGTTACTGGCGCTACGTAGTTAGGGCGGCCTAGACCAGTTACTTGCCGCTTTGACACCTCGCCGTATTGCCGGGCTCCTCACGGGTCGGGTCGCATCGGGTCGGCCCAGGAGGGTTTTCAAACTTTCACGGATGGAGTCAGGTCACACTTTCCCGACCCGACCGAACCCGATCTGACCTGACCTGCGAAGTTTTACCCAACCCGTGAAATGCGTATTGCTGTAATCCGACGTCGTTGAGTGTAGGTATCAACCCGTTGGGAACCCAGCGAAAGGGATCGCAACAGCAGTGAGAGGCGCAGCTGAGGCGTGAGTAGTGTTCTATGATGAGCGCCTGTCGTACAGGTATTAATAGTTGGTGTTGGATATCGGATATCGGATATCGATTTCGATACGATAGCGCTAAACACAAAAAAAAAAAAACGGTTGCACGTAGTCGATACGATCTCTAATGTATATATTATGGTACGTACGTAGGAGCTTTTGTTTACTTTGTATCTGCTTATAGTGTCGGATGTCGGACATCGATTTCGCTACGATAGTGATGACCAAAAAAATCAATTGTACGTAGTCGATGCGATTTCCAATATCTGCGTGTGTTCTTCAAATTAAACTGTTCTTTCTACCCGTCGACATCCAGCACGATCAGTGTCCGTGCCGATTCTTCAATCCTATATAGAGATACTAGTTCTGTGGTCACGAAGCTACGCCACGGAGATGATATGTGGTACGTGCTCTGGAGCTTTTGTTCAGTTCGTATCTGCATACAAGTCACTGGGCTGCCAGGGGGTGGAGAGCAAAGCACGTTCGAATACGACACATCTCGAAAAATCGATACGATATCCAACACTATTATAACAGCAGCCGTATATACAACTGAAGCACTTGTAGATGGTGTTTCGAGCGGTAAAGTTACCAACCTTTTCAAGTCTGTATAAGGCAGCAGCTGTTGATAGAGTCGCTTCGTCTTATGATGGATGCCGCGATCGTAGTTTCTTCTGCGCCAATGTTCCGCTCTCAACCCCCACGAACGATGTCCAGCAGTTGACAATTATCCTGCTGTGCCCATGTGACAAAAGCTTGCTTCGAGGGTGGGTTTTCTGTCGGGGAGGTATCCCACTTTATCGCGGTTTGAATATCATATCCATTGATTCTGTTTATTTTTTTCCAACCGCCTTATCAACTATTATTATTAATAATAACATTATTACCAGGTACCTGGAATATAGTGTGTCGCATGTTGTATACGATCGATCGTGTCATGTCAGGTGTGAACAAAGTTGTGATACTCCTTCTCTTTTTGGCGTTTCCTGATATTCTGATCACTTGGTCAACTTGATCAACTTGATCGCCTGGTCGCTTGGGTCGTTTGTGTCACTGCCTGCTGGTGCGGGTGCTGGTCCCATTAACGACAGAACTACTGCTGCACGTGCGTACTCTCTTCACGCTTGACATCCTTTACGTATTGCTATTGTAGCACCGTGTCGGTATAATGGTGGTACTGGCACATGCGTGTAGTCGCAGTGCTGGTGCCATGATCGCGTCGCAGGGTGCTACCGGGAGTCCCCGCCAATGGTGATGGTCCTGATATGTGCCAGGTATACTCATGCTTTATCTTCGTCGTACGGAGTATCAGTAGGACTCGGTTTGCGGCCAATCACAGCGTCCCTCTCATGGACTCCCCCTTCCCCCCAAACGCCCCCCCTCCTCCCCGAGACATCTGTTGTCTTCGTCCCTCTCTCTGCCGCGATCACTCCTGTCGTGCAGAAGTATACGAATGTCGCCGTCCCCTCACCGGTGCGCATGCCAGGAATCATACAAGCCTGTGCGTTGCACAGCTGTAGTACATACACATACTGCTGTATCAGGTATCACACAGGGTGCGTACATGCTTCGAGTTTACAGCTTCATTATCGTTTCGGGGATACCGCTCTTGAAACAATGCTTGGGAGCACCTTGTGCACTACTGCTGTTGGTAGTCACAAGAGGCAATATTGTGTAATTTCCCCGTGCTTCTTGGTAATATGTACCACCCCGTTTATTTATCGGAATTGATGTCGAGACTGGGCATTCTTCGTCATTCTGGAGTGAGCGGTATAACTCACCAGATACCACTATGACTGTTGATGTATGCGCCGTTTTGATTCACCCTTGATGTATGAACGGTATGATATTTTGGGAACAGGGTGGTAACCTGTAACACAACAAGAAAAAAACGCCGCCTGGGGTGATATGCCGAGCCGAGTGCGCCTCCAGACTAAGCGGGGACAGGATGCGTGCACACGGCGATAATGATGGATTTGGAGATGTCTCGAAGAAAATCGTTCCATATTATAGGGGGCATCTATCTGTCGGCGTCTGCGCTTTCCCCGTCGCCCAATGAAATCCGCTTGGAAATTCGCCCGAAACGGCGTGTCGTCATCTCGCGCGTTTCACTCGTCCACGGACGGCGTGCATGTCCCACCACTATGTTGCGGAGTATCGGGATCGTTTAGACTAGATATCAATGTGCAAACGATACTTACATCTTGGAACAGAGTGGTAATGCTCGCGTGTGCGACACGTTTAGGTACCCGCGGCGCCATCATCATCCTTCTTTTTTTTTTTTTTTTTTTTTTTTTTTTCTCGTCGCGTGTATGCACAGCCTTAACTTAAGTACCGCTTATGTACCTCTGTTCGCAGCAGCAGTGGTATTAATAGTATAGGTCACCAGGTGCCCCTTGTATGTTGACACGTCAGGTCTCCGCGGTGTTTTCCCTTTTGACTTCCGCTCTGTTCGAAAATTTAAGGACGGTTTCGTCTTCAGATTAGCGTATAAACGCTCCCTTATGTTGTCACCCCCCCAGAGAGGACTATCTTTTGCCTTTTCCATTTTCGTTAAGGCGCTCCTGTGCGTTTAGACACTGCTGTATGTGTTCGAGGACGACTAATGGGAATTCGGTTTCTTGCGTGGCGCCTTTGTTTTTGTGCTGCCGAGCTACGAGATCGAACGTATTCTTACGTAGTTGTCGGGCATATTTACTTTCGAGCCGTCTTGTACTACAGCAGTATTAAGAGATGGTGAGATGCTTCGGGACGTGAGAGAGCGTTCGAAGAGACCTACCTGATCACGAAAAAAGACCGATACGCAAGAGCTTTTTTTTTGTCTTGGTGATTTCTACATCCGCTCTTGAAGTTGGGTGCGAAACGCCTCCATGGCGCTCAAGCACCAATAATTGAAGTTTTACTCCTGCAATCGTGAATACATGCCTCTCGGTGACGTCGAAAGTCATTTCAAACCAACTCTCCGCTCGGGTGCAAGTCCTGCAGTGATGTGCGATAGTGTCTCGCTCGCCTGTTCGCGGCCCATGAGCGTTTCGCCTCTCTTCAGGTTATCGTAGTCTCAACACGGCCCGGCACGGGATGAGGCAATACGTAGATTGTAACGCCTTATCGACCCCGTGCGGGATGCTCTTGAACTAATGTACGCACTGCTGCTGTAGCTGCGTGCGGTAGTTTGCGGAGTCCTTGTGCCGTCGCATCTGACAGGCACGTTCGTGGCTTCGCGTGTGTGTTTAGCCCTAAAGATAGTGAGTCAGGGTGTTGGTCTGCTATTACGGGGGACCATATTAAATAGGACCTACGGTACGCACAGAAACCTATACATTTCCCTATTTTTACTGGCAATATTTGGTCCTATTAACTATGCCCCCCCCCCCCCATAATAATCAGGGTGTTGGCCTACTTTTAGCGTCACCCAAGTACTGACAGTTCCTTTAGTGCTCCCACTACGATGCTGGTGTGCCCCTACAAACAGTACTGGCACTATATAGAGCCCTAGCCCCAACCCAGAGCCTAGCGGCAATCGGCACGACTCCCTCCGCACGCTGCCACATTGGTTAATCCCACCAGAAGTGCCGAGCGATCGATCTCACCGGCAATGTATCGGGCAGCCGGCACTGCTCAACCCGGCGATATAGAGGGACCTCGCTGTAGTATAATTTTTTGCGTACGGGCGAGGAAAAGTGTTGTGCTGTGATTGTATAGTAGCTTTGGCTTTTACCCCCACCCGACTGCGGCAGTATTATTACGGGGGGCATAGTAAATAGGACCAAATATTGTTGGTGAAAATAGGGAAATATATAGGCTTTCGTGTGTACCGTAGGTCCTATTTACTACGGCCCCCCGTAAAGGTAGTTTCTTCGGTTTGCCGCCACCGAGCTACGGAGTGGTAGCTAGCCGTGAAATTCGACCAATTCACTCACCGCTCTGTGGCAGTACACTGAAGCATTGTGGTGTGATGTACTGCTTCCCCCTTCCTCTCTGAAAAAACCGAGGCTGAAAAGGAAACGTCGTATATGTGTGTGTACGAGGACAGGCTTTGTTCTGTTTCGTTTTTGTTTTATTGGCTCACCGGTTTTACTCGCGGGCTCAACTCCGTTAGTTTTTTTTTTTTTCTTTTTTTCTTGTCCGTTGTCACCCTTCTGGATAGGCCGTGCTCAATGGTGTAGTCCCCCCCCCCCCTCCCCCTGTAAATACATCCGTACGTACCTGGTATGTTAATTAATAATACGGCGCAGAGGGCTCAACGTTCCCCCTGCTCGTCTATTTTATTTACATCGGTTTTTGCTCGACGCGCACGATCGGCGACTTGCGTATGGATATTTAGATATGTATCATTCTCCATTAATATTTCAGGTACACACCCTGGTATATTTCTTAATCATGCCATTTGGTCGCGCTCGCCCTCTTTTTCTCTCTCCTTCCATCACTCGTGAGTCAGACCCGGGTCACACAAGCTGGCTCCCCCCCCCCCCCCCCCCCCCCCCCCCCCCCCCCCCCCCCCCCCCCCCACCTCCTCTCCGCAGCTGTTCGTGCCTTGCATTATTTTTCCCAAGAAGACTTCAACCCTTGTGCCATCACCGCGTCTAGCCGCGCCTTTGCCGGCAGACGCTGTCGGCAGTCGATTCCGTTTTATTTGTACGTTTTCTGCAGATAATTTTCACAGTCTCGCCGACTCCAGGACCAACGCTTTTACGGGGGGGCCATAGTAAACAGGACCTACAGTACACACAAAAAACTACTTATTCACCTATTTTTGCTAACAATATTTGGTCCTGTTTACTATGGTCCCCCGTTATGGCAGCATTCGAGGGCAACCCTTTATGACTGCTGTGCCGTGTTGGGGACAAAACCACTCAGCATTTTGAGCGGTTTTTTTCTCTCCGAAACGGGACTGTCTTGCACGAAAAAGGTTATAATAGGCCACCGGGGCGAGATACATTTCTAGGAGGATGATACTCAGAAATATGTCCTGTGCACGCGAGAGGCGAGATACATTTCTAGGATGATGATACTCAGAAACATGTCCTGCGCACGCGCAGCGGTGAACCGCACCGGCCGAGATTCGAACTCCAGCGCAACGGCCAGCGAGGATGCTGCTGGCCCACGCGTGAGTCGATGTATGACCGCATGTGATGTCGTCTCAAGGTAGCCGTACTCTGTGCGCGGTGTGCTTGGTTGTTGTCACCAGCCTGGGCTATCGTTGCTGTTGTTCTCCCATGTACACAGTGTGTTTTGTACGGAAGTATCCAACCATTTTTTCGAAAAAAATGTGGGAAAAAACCGTCTCGGCTCTTGAGATCGAATTTTTCCTCAAAACTCATTTATATGATACTTGATACAGGAGTACAGCAGCACCAGGTACAGCAGTGGATACAACTATCAATATGAACAAGAGAATTGTACGGTTAAGAGAGGCCAAATCCGCTGGACCCGCCTATACTTTCAAAGCGATATACTTCCCCATTGTGCTGGATAGGAGAGAAGGCTATAATAGTTTGCTATAATAGTTTGAAGAGAGGTGTTTTCGGCCGGTACCGCACCTCTCTTACGTCGGGGTGTATGTACCCACTGCTTGCTGTGCTGTTTTTTTGACGGAGAGGCACGCTAGAGTGTCCTCCCTGTCCGTCAGTGGTATCCTTGCGGCTGTCGCTTTTTTTTGTTCAGTGTGTCGTTACTGATGTTGTGTTGTTTGTTTTGCGGTGTTGGTTGATGTTGTAATTGCGTTGTTGTGTTGTTAGCATTGCGTATTTTTGTGGCGCTTTCTTGGCGGAAACCCAGACATGTTCCTGCTGCTGCTGCTGCTGCTGCTGCTGCTGCTGGTGCTGGTGCTGGTGCTGGTGCTGCTGGTGCCGGTGTGCATGGCATCTGGCGCTTGTTGATTGTTGGTGTGCGGTGTCCGGCGATATCTGTCCCTACGACCCATGTATTTCAGGGGGTACAATAGCGGGATGACATGGCATATATAGGAGGATACTCGTTTGATTCGTTTGAGATGGTTTAAAATTCACTATACGAGAGGGTGATAAAGTAAAGATGAATGGGGTGGGAAGAGACGAGCCAGACGAGACGACGCATCAAAGAAAGAGGTAATAAGACGAGAGGGTGTAACATATCAAAGGATGAAAACGAGACGAGGCGATATGAGAAAGAAATCATAAGATGATACGGGACGAGAAAAAGCGTTCCTCCGCAGCTTGCTTGCACTGCGCGACTTTTCTCTTCGTTCTCTCTGTCTCTTTCTTTGCTTCTATCTGCCTCTTGTCTCTCGCGCTCTCCCTCACCCTCAGTTGATTCTCTATATTTTTTTTTATCCCTCACTCTATGTTCCATAGCTCTTTGTTCTTTCTCTCTCCCTCCATCTCTTCATCTCACCACTCCTCTCCAATCCATCCAACATCCATCCACACCAGCCCCCAATCCGATCCATGCACCGTTATTATTATTTTTTTTTTCTTGTGTTATCGCGATTATTTTCTGACATTTTTTGACGGGAGTGATGATGCTGAATTCCCTAAGGACGGTTCGTCGTCGCGCCGCGCCCCCCCCTCCCCCCCCCCCCCCCCCCCCCCCCATCCATCCACCCTTAGGTTTTCCACACCACACCCGCAACTCTGTTAGGACTACAGTCCCGTTTTGGGGACATACTACTTGGAATTTGAGTATTTTGTCCCCCAAACTGGACTGCAGTCCTAAAACCCTTACGACACGTTCCTTCTACGATTACGCAGGTGTTATCTCGTACGACACATCGAAACTGCGTACTTGGGCAAGCGAGCGCGAAGCTATAACCCCCCCCCCCCCCCCCCGTTTTTTTCTTTCTTTTCCGAGGAAAACGAAAACCCTCTTCTTTACGACGCACGGTTCATCGAGGGTGGGGTGCGAATTACCCGTGTGTGGTAAGTGTGAACTAGTTTTTTGTTTTTGTTTTTTGTTCTTTGTTCTTTGTTTTTTCAGTGCGTCGCCCGTGTTAAGTCGAGGTGTACGAGGGACTACAGCTGGCGTTGGATATCGTATGGAGTTTTTCGATGTGCGAGGCATCGAACTGTGGAACGTTCGATGTGTCGTGTCGAGCGTGTGTTGCCGTCTGTCTCCTGGCGTCCCCGTGTTTTTTTCTGTCTTGCCTTTTTGCACCGCCGAGAGTCACTAACCGTTTTTCTTCTGCAAAGTTTGTCCTTGACTAATTCCAAGTAGTTTGTTCCCAGAAAGGCGTGGGTGGTGTCGTAAAGGCGTTATTCTGTGTCCAAGGGACCGACCTTTTCCTCTGCGACGTGCTTTTTGTGTTTTTTTTTTTAATGTTCCTTTTTGAATGTTCAAGCTTAGTGTTTGTTCAGTACCGTGGTACTTACATGTACAGGAGCATGCTTTTTTGTTTGTTTGTTTTTCCGGTTTGCTTGTCCTTCTCCTCTCCCCGATTCTTCCTTCCTTTTTTTCTTCTGCTGTTGTCTTGACTTTCCGGCGTCGTTGCCCTGGGCTTGTCATCCATTAATTGTTTTCCCAGTAGTCAATTCATGGCTATGTACCTTTTAGAGTCCTTTTTATTTTTTTTTACAACGGGCTAGATCATGCCGGTAAGCTGATGGGAGATCGTCATCGTCATGTACACCATGAACAAAACAACAACGAACACAAGGCAACAAAATCAACACAGAATAGTATAATTAACATATGCCACACGGGTGAGACGAAATACAACAAACAGCTACTCGTACTAACGTGACCAGCGGGTCAAACTAAAACCAATCAACCCAACTCTCCCGACAAACAAAACTGTGTCTACTTTTTTTTCGTTATTATTGCGTTCCTCTTTTGCGAAACTAATTACAGTGGGTTGGGTTACAAGCCGTATCCCCACAAGCCCCAACCAACCTTCAATCCTCTTGATTAACACCCCTGGCGCTTGTTCTGTGGTACTCAACAGAGAGCTAGCTAACCATGAAGCCCATCGAATTCGCAGTTCCGCCAATTTACCCTCCTCCTGCGTGCTGAACGAATGCTACAGTATGTATTTCTGTGGGAAGAGCAATCAGCACGGACCGCGAAATTCGATGCAAAACGAGGAGCGGTGGGGATGCTGACAGAAAACTCTCTGCGCGATAGCAAGGAAGGCACGTATATACCGTATATGGGGGAGAAGGGACGACACCTGTGTCCACGGCTACCGCTCAAAGGCTGCTCGTAGTCCAGAATGTCGCTGAGGGTTGAACCTCCTACTACTGCTGTTGTCAATAAAATGTGTAGAAGAGTAGTGGTCCCCATCCAGTGCCGGTTGAGCCGTGCCGAGTGCCCAATGCGCATAGCGCCGGCGAATTCACTTGGCACAAGCGGGATTGACCAGTGTGGTAGTTTGCGGAGTACTGCCGGTTGCCGGTAGAGTGTCGGTATTGTTGACTGGCGCATACCGGCATTGTAGAGGGACCAGCACTACTGCACCTGGTACACATGCCACCCTGTCCCGTTGCACAAGGACCGTTTGTCCAGTACTTGTTCAGCACAAACGGCGTTGGTATTCGAGGATGCGGAGTTGTGCTGTGAATGGGCGCGCTGAATGTCTCGGGGCCGGGAGAACGGTTTGATAGTCGCACTGTAGATGCAGGGGAGGAGCACTACAGCACACCACGTTCGATCCCAGCGTTGCAGCCTGATCGTACGGTTCCGGAGGTTGGAGTTCCTGTGCTTTGATGGCCTACAGCAGTAGTAGTGACGTCATCGTCGCTGTTGTCATTCGTGGTGTCTACTCTGTAGTGTCCATGTTGTTGAGAACGATACTCGCCGCGTACAGCAGTGCAGAAGGGCGAAGCTGAACAGGGCGCCGTTTGTATCACCGAGGTGTCCCCGGTGGCTTGGTAGGTGGTCCGCGTGCCTATGAAGATCAATTTCGTGGGTCCGAGTCTCACCGATTGCATGCTCGTAGGGACTCTTTCTTGCATAAAAAAAATGGTTGGCGGAAAGCGCGAGAGCGTGAGTCAGCTACATTCGATGAAAGTCGACGGGCAGTGCGAACGCTGAACCCTATTCGCGACCAAAATAATTAAGGCACGTACCGGGGGCAGAAGGGACGGACTTGTCCAGAAGATCGCCGGGGGTAAAACCTCCTACGAGTTAGGCTTGAAAGTAGTGCTGATGAAATTAAAAAATCACATCATACATGTCTATTTATTTCAGTCTCAATTCCAATTTTTCGGCAAAAAAGAAGTGGCATTATACTATTGCGCCTTGAATGTATACGTGCAAGTATCATACATCCACACACTCTGTGCTCTGTAGCCAAGAATATCTCTTGTCTTCGCGCTTTTCTTTCTTTTTTTTTTTCCATCCTCTTTCTTCAGTCTTTTTGGATGTTAGTTCATGATATCGGTGAGGTGTATGATGTACGATGCCTGTCCCCCTTGAACATGGCACCTTTTGAGTAGACGTCTCTGATAACCTACACACCGCCTAAAACGTGCGGTCGAATGATCACATACATCAAGCTGGCAAGATGAGGTTCGAGGAATTTTTCGATCTCTCCCAGCTTTGTCTTTATTCCTTTTTTTCTTGAAACAACTCTTTCCTTTTTATGTTGCTGCGTAGAAATACACCGTTTTACTGCAATTCAGTTCAGATGAAAAGGTTGTCTGTCCAAACAAAGAGACCCATAACTATTGTATATGTTGAATGTACAATATATGGTTATTGTCGAATAGTCCTATTAATAGGGTACGCTCGTATGAAAAACATGAGCATGCTGTGCTATCTAAAGTCGAGAGGAAAACTTGCCAGAAAAGGAATAGAAACCAAAGAAATAAGAGCCATTCATACGACCTACTGCTGCTGTCGTAGTAACAGCAAATTGTACGAATGTCGGCGGTGTCTACGCTCGGGCGCTTGTCGCCTGGCTCGATTATACTGATGTACATCTACGGGTCAGATGGACCCGAGAGATGGGGCAAACGGGAAAGTTTTGAATCAAATCAAGAAGCGTTGCAGGACAACGGAGATCGCTACTATTACGGGGGACCATCGTAAACGGGACCAAATTTTGTTGTAAAAATAAGGCAATATGTAGGTTTATTGTGTGTACCGTAGGTGCTATTTACTATTAATATGGTCCTCCGTAATATTAATAATAGAAAGTAACCGAGTACGAGGGCACGGCCGAACTCATGCCACGAACAGGATGAATGTTCAGAAACCGAACACTTGGTGAATTTCACCGATCATGAAGATTTTATTGTATCAGATCATAAAGCAAAACCGTACACTAAGTATCCATACGAAGACTACGGCGGTAACAATAACAATAGAATGCTCTTCACGTATATATAGCACACCAGATATTTACCAGGGTACGTACGTATACAGCAGTCACTGGTACCCCCGCCACTGGTGTAGTATCTACTATCCGCAGCAGCAGTCGTACACTGACCATAAACCCAAAACTATTCGTGAACCATTTCTAGATAGTACATCACTCGTGAAGCTATCGAACAGGACACCTACGCAGAAAGACGGTAGTAGCGTGGGCGACGCAGCAAGTATGCCCGGACGGGCCCTACGCCAGCCACGTACCGGTCACGGCCAGACGACGCACGCCCACACGACTGCTGTGATTACCAGTCACTACGGGTGACCATATCGACAGTGAAAGGACCCATCGTACGTACGAAAACCTATATATTAGGGCATTTTTACTTACTGCTGTGGGCATGTATGGTGCTGATTTTTGTATGTCTCCCCGCAATGGTCTTGTTGTCCTCTGTGTCGGGAGAGAGACGGGAGGCTATGTACCAACCCCGCCCTCCGCTACGAAACGAGCGCAGGCAGCTTTTGATGGTAAAGCAGTGGTGGTCTCTCTGCAAAGCCGAACGGTTGAGTGTACCGGCTCCGGCTGGCCCGCCGCGTGTGGTGCCTGTGAAAACGCTCTGGCACAGATGGGACTAAACTGTGTGGCAGTGTGCGGAGTAGGTGACTGTACTGCTGTATTACGGGGGTACATAGTTAATATTACCTATGGTGTACATAAAAGGCTATATATTTACCTATTTTTACTAACAAAATTTGGTCCCTTTAACTATGGTCCCCCGTAATAGTCGGCTGGCGCATACCGGCACTATATATAGCGGTGATCGGCACTACCGCTTCTACTTGGCAGGTCTGCATGCTATTCGTAATTGGCATATTGTACGGGTGAGCAGACCTCGGTTGTCGTGTGTACCAATCCTCTGGGCGTGCGTACATATAATGACCGACTGGTGTTCTCATTAGTGTCTGAACGATCCTTATATTTCCGTCCCAGAGCGATATGTTGCTGTACCCTGATTATTTATACATTGGTTCGTGATACTTTGTCTGTGGTAACGTGTATCACACGGGTGATTGAGAAAACAACTCCCTCCGGGATAAATTCTTGGGCCGTTTTTTACCCGAAACAAGAACAAGCGCACACATCTAGAGCTGGCGACGTTGCCCAAGGTACGGTCGGGATGTTTACATACACTGACGCGACGCCCGGCGTTTGTTTCTCGCTCTCCCCGTTGCCAAGAACAATCCAGGCCTCTGGAAATTCGTCCGTGGGGTGGGGTGTCTTATCTTGCGTGCTATAATTTGCACCTTCAGGCACGTATGGTGTGGTATGGTACGTGTGATGAGACGTATACTCGTACGAGGGAAACGCTTATGCCTGCTGCGAAAAAGGACCCTTGTCTAATTCCAAGTCGTTTTATGCCCGAAATGCGGGTGCAGGTTCTAGGGGAGTAACGCACATTTATTGTACGTAGGGATGTGAATTGCCTGACTAAAGGTATCTCGCCGACACTTCTCTTTCCCCCCCCCCCGCCGCCACTTTAGGGCGCGCGTTCATTTTTATGGAGAGAAGAGCCCAGGATTTTTTCGCGCCACGTCGCCTCGCGCGGAAATCGTGCAAGCACACACGCTGCTATGAATAGGCGCACGTTACTGGTGTCTGTCTGCGAGTCATTTTTTTTGCCTGAGAAAAAGGTCCTTCAGCCGGATTCAAGCGCACGCAATCGATATGACTGTAGTCACAGCGGTAATTACCAATTTTAGTTCGTAGTCGTCCTGGCCCGGGCGGCCGGCACGGAAAATGATTGCCATCCATTGCCCGTGTTCTATATTCCCCCGGGGTGGCCGACAGCAGCTCTGAAGAAGATAACAAGAACGCCCCCCCCTCCTCTGGTGCGTGTTGCCCCCGCCGATCTCTATTAATAATACTTTGGGCTCCTTGTGTGGTGCTGGCAGGTATTATCGTGGATAAGGTTTTGTAGAGCGGTAGTTCGGTCTGTGTACAACAGGGCTTGTCCGCGAGTCGTTCGCCTGGGTTTTATGTACCAGGTATTTATGTACGGTAAATGTGTGCGACTGCTTCGTGATGGCTGTATTGTTTTATGACGGTTCACGATTTGATGGTTTTGACTACCCGTACGTAGAGGTGTAGGTTTGGAGCTTTGCAGCTTTCGAGGCTGTGAAGCTTTGAAGCTTCCATGTTGCCTCCAAGCAACCTGCAGCGGTCTCCCCGCCCCCCTTTTTCTTTTTTCTTGTTGCCGGTGAAAAGGCAGAAAGGGTTGCACCCCCTATCGTCGTTGCTGCTGCTGCCGCTGCTGCCATCGCTTCGGCTCTGCAGAGGCGTGGCGCGCGGTAGGGATACCAGCCTACCCGCGGGGTACTGTTGCACGTGGTGTTCGACACCAGGGATCAGGGGCCTGTTGTGTTGAAGATGCAGCTTGCAGCTAGCTTTTCGCATCTCTATGTACATATATGCCTGGTTCGGTCTATATGCCTGGTATGTTTTTTTTGCGGCATTCTTCATGGCACCTATGTGTCCATGATACTGCAAAACCTGATACGACAATACCTGGTGCTTCCAGGCAACTAAATAAATGGTGCTGCATGTAGGCCGGGGCGGAGGCGGAGGCGGTGGCGCCCCGGCCCCGGGCCCGGACGGCCGCCGGAGGCCGTTTTTTCTGACGTATACGTATGCGTATTTATACTCGAAATGTGTGTCTTTTACGCGCTCGTTTTATCCTGTTGTAAATATGGTGCCGGTCGGCTTAGAATGCTACGCAAGTCGCAAGGAAAACGGCACTAAATGTCAAAACGTGCAAAAATGGCAGCGAGCAGACCTATTTTGGCGAAAAACACGCCTATTGTTTTTTTTCGCGTGCGGCGAAACGGAGCCGCACCCCCCCAAAAAGGCCGCACTTTTTTTTGACCTGCGGCGAAAAAAAGGTACCGTCCACACAAGACCAGCCGCACCACGCCTACGGCTCGTGGCAGGGAAAACGGGATTTACGGGAAAAGTGCGCGCGAGCGCAACTTTTCACCGCCTATTTTATGCCCTGTTTTAGGCAAGTATTACACTATGGCAGGTATTTTCCGGTATGATATATGTTATTGCCGATATATCGTCATGGTAACCCAGCCAGTCTCGTTTTAGAGGGTTTGTTTTACACACGCACGCTAAAGGCATGCTGAGCTCTTGCATATTATGACGATATTGCTCAAGTACCGATACACCACAGCTTTCACGAACTGCGGCACAAACAAAAGGTGGAGCAAGAGAGGGAGGCAAGAGAGAAGAGAGATGAAAGGCTAAGTCGATCGAGAGAAAGGCTGAGTCGATCGAGAGAGAACGAAGACGGCGTGATTGCGGAGCTGTTCATATTTTGTTCACGTTCAATCGTGTTTGTCGCTATGTATGCTCGGAGGGAGTAAAATGGGCAAACATTTAGATGTTCCGCACCAGCTACTCGTGGTGTTTGAGGGCTTGGAGCATCAAGTGTTATTATTTCAATCCGCGGTTTTCAAAACCTAGAAGTTGTAGTTTCGGCCGTCGAATTTCCGCCGCTTTGCATAACCCTTACGACGGAAAATAGCTCTTGATGTGAAGTAACTACAAATACAAAAGTACAGCGGACGGCAAATTGAGTTTTTCGCACGTTGGTCTTCGCGTCTTTTGCCAGCGTTGGGAATGAAACAATAGCCGTGTTCGGGACGGCACTATTAATAATAAACAAAATAACTTCGATCGTAATCGATACGATTTCGATATTTGATGAATGGAAGCCTTTGTCCAGTATCTGCATAAAAATCACCGGGATGCTGTAGGGGATGGAGGACTAAACGCTTTCGATTTCGAACGTTCGCTGTTTCGATGTTCCGATGGTTCGAACCTTTCGGTACGATACCCAACACCATTTATGCTAATGGGAACTATAAAATATTGATATTTGTGTATTTTCCACAGCATCAACCCAATCCTCTTGCGACGAGCTAGCCGGTCGGTGTTTGTTTTCGAGAGTCACGTACAATCTACGAGCACTACTTGTATACTGTGGCCTGTGGCCCGACACCCTGCCCCCCCCCCCGTGTATTCTTGCTGTGACCCAGCCCCCCCCCCTTTTTTTGGCTTGATGGTTGTGGTATTTCAGATGTATCTCCCCTCTCCCTCCAGCTAGTAGCAAAGGCAGTGTGCGATTACACTCACAAGCACCTCCACAGACATCGTTTCCACGCACAGATCGTGGGGTAGCTCAACACGAACAAACACGAACAAAGATACCCCACATATGCTACACCCGGGCAGCTCACGGCGACCACTGCTCATCACAGGTTCCATGTCCTCTCACACTCTCGTGCGTGGTGGGTTGCTATTAGGCGTTCCCCTCGCGGACGTACGCACAACCCCCCCCCCCCCCCCCCCCCCCCCCTCGAGCTCCCCACCGCTTCTCAAACTACACACGTTTTTGTCAAGTTTTTCTACCTGCAATGAGTATGGGCTAATTATTGCAGTAGGAGAAGGGCTCGGTGTCAACGTGTGCGTGGCCCACGATATCCCCGTCCTTCCTACCTCCGCTGGTCTGTTTCCATGCGTTCTTAAGTGTTCTCGCCCATTGACTTGAGTTTTTTTCTTTTTTTGGAAGCACAGGGTCCAATCCGCTACAGTACACGGCAGGAGTCGGATGTCCCCGGTGCTCTTTTTTTTGTTTTTTTTTTCAATTCTTTGTCGCCGATTGGCTGATAATCGTTTTTTTTTTTTTTTTTTTTCAATTCTTTGTCGCCGATTGGCTGATGATCGTTTTTTTTTTTTTTTTTTTTTTTTACCCAAAGGTTCTGATCAGCAACAGCAATCGCGAGGCTCATCCCCCGCCCGAGAAGAGATTGACCGCGAAGCCAGCGTAGATTCCGGTGTCAGCGGTGGAGGTAGCGGTGGGGGTGGGAGTGGGAGTGCCGGAGGAAGGCCGGCAAGAACGGCCTCTTCTAGGAGCTTGGGAGCAGCTATAGGCGGAGGAGGAGGAGGAGTAGGGGGGGTTGGCGGTGTGCAGCTGACGGTGGGGGACAGCAACCAACGTCCCCGACGTCACAGCATAGTTGGTTCGGAACTGTCGCCGAGCGGAAGCGGAATGCTGGTTGGGTTGGGAGCAGGAGACGGAGGAGGAGGCGGAAGTGGAGGAGTGGGGGGGGGAAGCGAAGTCGTGCCTCCCACGCCTTCTAGCTCGGGCAGCGGTGGCAGCAACCGGGGCGGGTCGAGGAGCAGTCGCCCTTCGCCGTCCCCCCCCCAGGGCAGGCAGGCTTCGTCCCCGACTCCGCCGCCGCCGCCCCCGCTGGCGCCGGCCCTGTCTAGATCCGCGTCTTCGAGGTCTTCGCCGACGGCGTCCGCCATGCCGCACGGGCTGACCGTGCAGGAGCTGAAGGAGTTGACGAAGGTGAGGCGGGCGTGTTTGGGGCACGGTGTTGAAGGTAGAGTAGGGCAGGGAGTTGGGTGGCGGGGGGGGGGGCGTGCTCATTTTGTTGCTTGCCTTCGTCATTTGACCAATGACCACGCATCGATTTCGAGACTGTTCGCTGGGTGCGGGGGGGGGGCGTGTACTCGATGTCATGCATGGCCGTAGTCGTTTGAACATAGACCCTCGCATCCCTACAATGCCGGGACGGAGCACGTCGGGTTTTCACCGAGCAGGCAGACATTGATTGCACCAAGCACGAAGCGCCGTGAGGTGTTCGGCGAGTCGCATGAATGGGTGAGATGCATCCTACAGTAGTAAGAACCGTTTGTGAGGCGGCTTTGCTTATATAAGACAACTTCAACAAGTTTGTTTATTTTCTGGTGTGGCCAATTCCAGAGACAGCAATGGGTTTACTATGTAACTGCCTCGTGGGTGCTTTGCTATAAGCACTACGTGATTCGATCATTCCCCTTGTGTGGAGTAAAGGTTTTCCTCCCAGCACAATGCGCACAAATGACTTAACTCGTTCGTCAGCTGTTATCGACCGCCACTTTTGTTTTTTTTATACGGTACCCTGGTTGTCTAGCTCACGCACTAAGCGGCATGTTTTACAGTGTTGTTGCCAACCGACGCCAACCCAACCTATGTACGGTATATAGGGGGAGGGGGCGAAGGTAGAGGTGAGGGAATATGCGGGGCGGTGAGGACGTTGTTGGCCCGTTCGGGTATTGCGACAAGTATCGGCCTATGAGTGTATTTTCATGTCTGAAACGTTGGTGCGGTTTTAGAAGGGTCGAAATGGATTGACGGGGTAGAAGTGAAAGCTTTAATGAGGAATACAGCACGTTTGCTAAAGTAAACCGTCGTGCCGTATTGATGTTGCGTGCGCGTTCGCAACTGAATAGGTTCGACGCTACAGTAGCTTGGACCCGCGCTGGGAGTAATCGACCTCTGTTTTTCAACTCGTGTTTCCCCCCCCTACCCCTCGGCCCCCCCCACCCCCCTTCCCTCTTTTCGGCCCGGACGTTGCCCCCGCGCGGCCCATCTCATCCATGCCGTCCCGTCAAACCCTCGACACCGCCATAAATCGTTGTCGAAACGGCCAGATGCGACTCGCCAGGGAAGCGTTCAACATCCCCGTCTACTCCGTGCTTCAGGGCAGCGGCGGCGGTGGTGGCGGTGGCCAGCAGCAGAACCCCAGTTTAGCCGGCGCTGTCGCCTCCTCCTCTTCCTCCTCCGCTGTCGGCGGCGTCGCGGGCCGTACCCCGGGCAGCCCGGGCGGAAGCAAGGCGAGTGTAGGCGGCGGTGGTGGCGGCGGCTCCTTACAGCGGGGCCGCGCGTCCTCCCCGTCACCCCTGCTGGGGGGCCACGCTCTCCCTCCTCACCACTCCCAACAACAGCAGCAACAACGCCACCACCACCACCTTGCTAGCCACAGCCCTGTGACTTTAGCGCCTCGCTCCACGCCGTCGTCTCCCGACCATGGAGGGGAACGGCCGCACCGGCGAACTCGAAGGGGGGGGCGGCGGGGGCGGAACAGGTGGGGATTGGAATTGTGCCGTTTTGCACTGTTGGCGTTTTTGCTATTATTACGGGGGTCCGTAGTTAATAGGACCTATGGTATACATAAAAACCTATATATTTAACTATTTTTACTAACAATATTTGGTCCTATTTACTATGGACCCCCGTAATACCATAGTCGTTTTTTTGTTGAGGAGGGGGATGGAGGATGATTTTTTTATTTTAGGAGCACTGGGGTCCGGGGCTAGGGCGTGATGCTCGGTCCCCTTTTTTTCTGGAACCATCCTCTGAATCCTCGGCGCTCGACCATACTCCTCGCTGCACGAATTCGCCGCTCGCAATATTTGGCGACATGAGCGGGTCTCTACAACGGTTTCGGCGTTTACGCGATGGGCATTCATCCCTTATCGTGTCGTCTGCTCAGACACCGCCCGCGATGTGAGACTGCAAGGTCTAGCGACTGTTCTGTCAGCGTGATCAAGCGCATGGTATTCGGGAAAAACAGAACCACCGAGCCAGCAGTCAAAGCTGATGTGCCCTTCATTTGAGAGATGCCGTCTCCACTGCGCTGGGTCTCTACAACGGCTTTGACGTTTGCATTGCGGTGTCTGGAGTGCATAGCGACTGTTGTGTAAACGTCAACAAGCGCATGGTATTGGAGGAGCACCGTAGCTACTGAGCTATTTAGTTGCAGTCAGCGCTGATGTGTTTTTTTTTTTAGATACGCAACAACCACTTCGTTGGCGCAGTGGACGCATGCTGCGGTACCTCTCTTGAGAAGTTCCATACCTTACCCAAAACCCGCCTCAGGACAACATGCACACTCAACCTGATGGGCAATCCCATGGCCTAGGTCCGTAGCGAAAACAATGGTAAAAGCGGACGATTTTGGGTAGTTCCTCTGTCGAGAAGCCTGCCGTTATCCTTGCGCGACAGCAAGGTCTTTGCCGTCGCGGGTCGGGTTTTGTTTTCTTCGAGGGTTTTATCCCATACACCTGTAGATTTATTGTACGCATGTGCTTGCCGCACAATCGTGGCTGATATTTAGATCGTTAGATGTTGCCGATACAGCAGTTGGTTCATGTTTTTGTCTTCCATACCGGTTCATACTGTTCATGGACGTTCGTCGTACGCTTTTCTTGGGCAAGAAATATCGTGGTTCATGTGATGTGTCGGCTGTAGGTGGCTTCTCTGCTCTTGTCTCCCTGCCTTGCCAGGCGTGCCCCTTGTATTTCGCTTGCCAACTGCTGCGGCTACGCTCTCGAAACCCCGCTCTCTTTCTGTTATCCTCGCCTTACCTCTTCTCCACCACCCCATTTACCCTACGCCACGCCATCCTCCCCAATCCCGCTTCGGACACTGCTGAACTATCGTGGGACACTCGCTGCGCAGGTCACCTCGCCCCGGGGATCAATTCTCGCCCAAGCTAGACGGTAGCGTCGGCGGCGGTGCAGGTGGTGTTGGCGGGGCGGGCGGAGCAGGCGAAGAACACGAGGGCTACTCCAGCGCTAGCCCGTCCCCGCGGGCGCGCAGGAGACAATCAGACCCCTGGGCTGACTTAGACGATCACCTCCGCTCGGCCTCGCAGCCCCGAACGATGAACCGTGGCGACGTCGCTCCTCGTGGCGGCAGCAGCGGCGGTGGGGGTGGCACGGTGGGTAGTGGAGGAAGGAGGGACGCTGACTTTGGACGTAGCAGAGGTGGCGGCGGCGGCGGCGGCGGCAGTAGTCGGGACTTGAGCGGTTTCTCTGCCAGCCCCAGGCTGACTTCCCACATGGACCTCTACACGAGTGGGGGCGGGAGTGACCCCCGCCACCAGCAGCGCCTTGGCAGCAACGGCCAGCAGCCGCAGCAACAACACCCTCACCGGCACCCCCACCATCAACACCAGCACCCACACCAACACCAACATCAACACCATCACCAGCAGCACACACCACCGCTGCCCCCGCCGCCGCCCGAATCATTCAGCCTCCTCGACAATCCGGACGCCGCGGTGTCTTGTGCCGGGGGCGGGTCTTCGCGGCGACCGCAGTCGCTGCCCCTTTCGGGTTCTCGCGTGGGTGTTCACGGCCTCCTTCCGTGGGATTCGCGGGGCGGGGACGGGGCGCTCGGCCCCCCTTCTTCCCGCGGAGGTAGCAGCGGCCGCGGGTCTCCTGTGGAGATGGCGTGGTTGCAGGAGATTGAGAGGCGGCGGAGGGAGGCGGGTGGTCGCTCGTTAGCTGAGGCAGAGCGGGGGGTGGGGGCGGGGCGCGGGAGCGCGAGCAGGAGAGGATGGTGGTGGCGCAGCAGTCGGAGCGGCCTCGGTCGATGCACCACCTCGACCGCAGGCAGCTGCTGAACGAGCAGGTGAGAACCGCGGGCGTATGTCCCATGGATTGTGTGTATGTTGTTGCTCAATCATGTTGCGCAGTATTGTGCGTGGAAACAGGGAGGTGATTCATCTGCACACGTATGTACGCGTTTTTTGTCCATGGTTCGGAGTTTTGTTTCTACTTACGTACCAGCTATCTGTTCTGTTTTTTTTTAATTGTTTGTGCTGCATTTGACGCTTGTGTCGTATTGTTGCCACGATGTGTCCTATTTTTTCAATGATTTGTGTGTTTGTCTTTGCTTCGGTCACGTCAACATCCGTACTCAGTTCCCTCTGACTCCCTCTCCCCCTCCCCCGCCCCCCGTATTATATACCTGGTATATATAGCTTGGGCTGGCGTCGGTTGGCGACGACGCTGTAAAACAGGCCTCTCACTGCGTGAGCTAGACAGCCAGGGTACCGTTTTTTTTTTTTTTTTTTTTGGCGGTTACCACGGTTGGCGGTCTAGTTAGATAGTTTTATGCGGGGAGAACCTTCACTCTGCACAAGCGGGATGATCGTATCACGTAGTGTGTATATGGTGAGGCACCCACGAGGCAGTTACACAGTGAACCCATTGCTGTCTCTGGAAGTGGCCACACCAGATATTAAATCAGTTCATTGATGCTGTCATCCATATGCAAGAAAATCCGCCTCTAAAGCGGTTCTTAGTAGGATGCAGCTCACCTTTCATGCGACTCGCCCGAAACTTCACGGCGCTTCGCGCCTGGTGCAAGCGATGTCTGCCTGGTCGGTAAAAACCCGACGTGCTCCGTCCCGGCGTTGTAGGGATGCGAGGGTCTATGGTGATCCGATTACAGCCATGCATGATAATGAGTACACCCCCCCCCGCCCCCCGAACCTCAACACGCGTTCTATCGCTCCCTCCCGGTCCCCGTCCGGACCCGTGTTCCTCCGTACCGCAGCAAGCCTACTTGAGGGAGAGAATGGAGGGCGGCCGTCGCATTCCAGGCATGATCGGCCCGGAGCGTACCACCGCCCTTCGAGGTGGCTACGACCCCCGCGACGACCCCGCCTCCCCAGCCGGGGCACTCCCGCTTGCACCGAGCCAACAGCGAGAGCATCGTCGGCGCCTCTGCTCACGCGCTCACAAGTGCTAACGCTGGTCGGGACCCGCGGTACGCCAGTGGTGGTGGCGGCGTCCATGCCGCCCGCTTCTACCCCAGGGAAAACGGCGGAGGTGACGTCGGGGGGGGCGCGGGCGCGGGTGCGGGTGGTAAGTACGATTTCGAGTTCTATGATGCGCAACAGCAGCAGCAGCAGCGGCAGTTGTCGTCTTCGTCACTTCAGCGGAACAGCGGTGCCGGCATGGATCCCAACACCGGCTCCCTGCGATCTGACGAGCTCAGCGGGGGGGACCACGGCCGGTACGATGTACACGGCAGCCACCATGGCAGCAGCGCTAGCGTTAGTGGAGGTGGTGGCGGGACGGGGGGGCCTCGAGGGAGTCCCCCCCTCCCGCCGCATGGCCCGCTCCTGGCTTCTCGGCGAACCGATGGAGGCGCGGTGTCGTCCATTGCCTCTTTTCACGGTGGCGGTGGCTTGGGTGGTAGTGGCAGTGGTAGGGGGTACAGCGGCGGCAGTGGTGGGGTCGGTGGGGGCGGGGTGGCGGGCATGATCGGGGCAGGTGGAGTGCGGCACGGGTCGTCGCCTTCGCTGGCCGACGGGGTGCGGGACGACATATCGTTCACGGTGAGTTGGTTGGATGGCAGTTGCAGCGACCATACACGGGGGGGGGGGGGGGGGGGGGGGGGGGGGTCTCATTTGTCGTTTGTCTCAGTCGTTTGACCATTGAACACGCATCCCTTTCGAGATGGAGTAGTGGGGAGGGGGATCGGGTTGGAGTGTGTGTTGGTGTTGGGGCTTGATAATGAGGTTGATTGCGGTTAGTTTAGCCGCCATTCATCCCACGTTTAGTTGTCCGTCTCTTCATGCCGTCATAAACGCCGGACCTTTTCCTTTGTCACATCTCCGGTAGTCAGTACTTCGTAGGTGTGTGACGTTCGTCCAATGCCCTCCAAGATCCTCTGCCTGACAATAAGAGCAGGACCTCTGCCATTGCTCGGGCGGTCGAAACGTACCCTGGTACCCAGTTTACAAAATAATATTTGTGGTTCCTATCCGGTACGGAGTCTGGTGTAGGGGTTTGATTTGTTGTGTTGTGTTTTGGGGTTGTCGCTGGATTATAGGGGGTTAGGGTTGCGGTTGCCGAGGGAGAGGTCTCGTGTAGAATGAAATTGATGGGTTTGTGTGGTCTGGGTTTCATTTTGTTTTGCCGGTGTTGGGGGCTGGCCGGTTGACTCGGAGGGGCCAGTTGCTCGAGCTCACCAGGATAATACCGCCGTGCCGCGCCTCTCGGTCGTATTGCCTTGTTTGGGCTTGCGTTGGTCTGGATTGGGTCGGTTTTTGACCGGGTTGGTATTTGGTTGTTTTTGGTTGTGGGATGAGTTGGTTTTTGTTGATTTTGGCTGGGTTCGGTGTGCTTTAGTTAAGGCAATGTTGCGCTTGTTGAGTGCCATCGCTATACCGCTAAAGCGGACCGTATGAGTCGCGCGTGAGGGATACTTCCTTGGGCATATGCAGCCGTTGTCGCGCCGCGAACTGGCGTTCTGCGCCAGGCGTCTTAAATCTGGCGCCTGCCGCTACTTACCTCTTGGTCGTTGCCATCAGCAAGGACGGGCCACCGTCCATGTACCATAATATAGTATCGCGTGCGGCACTGCTGCTGTGTGCGGTAGTTGTGTACCACCACAATATCGTGTGCAGCAATATCGTAAACCGCAGTACCATGTACGGTAGTGTGTTGCCGTAGTATCGCGTACCGAACTAACGAACTTGGGTGCCGTACCAAACTCACGTTTGCGTACCATGTCGTGGGCCGTACCGATCACCATTCAGAATACGGAATGCCGTACCGTGGAACAGCCGGGAGGCAAGGGACAACCGTGGTCATTGTACTCACCTGTTGGTACCCTCCACACTTCCCCGGCTCTGCCCCTCCCCCCCCCCCCCCCCCCCCCCCCCCTCCCTCGCCGTTACCACGTAGGTGGCGGAGTCTGTCCTGGTGACACCCAAGAACCCCGGCGCGGCTACAGGGCAGTGGAAGAGTAACCCGGGGCCGCCATCATGGCAGGGGTCTGCTCCTCCCGGCGCCATGCTGCCCTCTCCCTCTTCTGCGATGCACGGGAGAGACGTCCACGGGGGGCAGATTCAGCAGGGGGGGGGCGGCCAACAGCAACAGCATGGTTACCAACAGGTGCGGAGCTTTTTTTTTTTTTTTTTTTTTCTTGTTCATTTGTAGGTTGGTTGTTTTGTTTTTTTTTTTTCGTCGAGGCCTCGTCGGAGGTGCGACTTTTTTTTTTTCTTTCGGTTGTTGATTGGGTACTCGTTGGAATAGGTTGGTTGATTGCTTGTGTTTGTGAGCAGTAAAGGCCACGGTGTGGTAGGGGGGGTAGGGGGTGTGGAGTTATCGGGGGTAATGTCATGTGGTGTCAGGGTTGGCAAAGGTGGTCGTGGCGTTTGAGTTGCTGTTGGGGGTGGAGTGGTTAGGTTGTTGGTTGGTGGTGAGTGGTGTGAGGGGGGATTGCTTTGCGTTTTGTATTTTCATGTTAGTGTGAGGTGGGTGGGCGCTTTGGTTGCTTTATTGCTTGGTGGTTTTCTTGGTGTTTTCGTCAGTGATGTTGTCGCTGGTGGTGATGTTTCTGTTCTTTGTCGGTGTCCGGTTTTTGTGGCGTCGGTGTCGGTGTCGTCGATATCTGACTTCCTGTCTCACCGCCACCGAGCTAGAACGCCCTTTGAACCAACGGTTGGCTGCTCCGGTCGTCGTGTGCGCCCCTCGTCCTTCTCCCCTACCTACTCCGCCCCGCGGTAAAAACGTTTCCGCACCAACACGCAGCAGTCGTATGCTTTAGCGTCCCGCCGCGCAGGGGAAAGCCGCGGCGGCGGTGGCGGCAACAACAGTAGCGGTAGCAACGCCAGCACCAGCGGGCAGGCCGGTTTGCACCGAGACACAGCTACCGGTACCGGCAGCGGCGCCGCGGCGGGGAGAGGTATCTCGCAGTCCCAGCCCATTGACCTTCACCATCACCACCCCTCTCCCACCTACCTACCGGCCCGGGGCGCCAGGAGCACATGATGGACTACCAGCCCGAATCGATCATGATTGGCGGAGCTGGTGGTGGTGGGGGGGTGGCGGCTATCGAAGCTCCGGCGGCGGGAGTGGCTTGAGCAGCGGGCACGCTAGCCCTTCCCTCTCGTCGCAAAATCTGCATGTTGTCGATCCGGGACACCACGGGGGCAGTGGCGGTGGCAGCAGTGCCCCAAGCTCTTACCAGCGCGAATCCTTCTCCGCGATGGGAGGAGAACTGGCGTCCTCGCTTAACGACGCGGGTGGTGGGATCGGCCTGGTTAGCGAGGTTGGCTTTGCCGGGAACCGTGATGCCTCCTCTTCAGCCTCCGGTCGAGGAAACGCGTCCCCTCTCCATGGTAGCATGGGCACGCACACCGTCTCCGACGGACGAGCTTCCCTGGGAAACAGCAACAGCCCCCTCATGGCCGGCCTGACGTTCTCGCTCGACCTCGCCGGGTACACGGGGAGCAGCCTTAGCGGCGGTGCCAGTAACAGGGGGGCGGGGGGCGGAGGGTATCGGGGGGTTGCAGGAAGCGAGGGCGCTCTTAGCGCCCACGGCAGCGCCATAAACAGCCCCACCTTATTCGGGTTCGAGATGGACGCCGCCGGCAAGACTCGGAAAGCAATTCACGGTGGCGGTAGCAGCAGTGGTACTGGCATCGGTGCCAGCGGTGGCGGCGGCGGTCTCCCCAGCAGCGGCTCGGGGCGCCTAGCGGGCCTTCACGGTGGAGGCGGATTGGGAGGGGGGGGCGGGAGCGTCGGCGGAATGTCGGCCTCTTCTCCTTCCTCGCCCCTCAGCGTTACCGGGTTCGGCACCGAAGCATCGTCGTCTCTGCCACGGCAGCTGGACATCGGGCCGTCTCTCGTCGGGAGCATGGGTCCTCCCCCGCCCCGTGTGGACACAAGCATATTTGCGTTCGGCAGGAGCGGTGGCGGTGTCGCGTCCGTAGACGAGGTGAGAAGAGGATACGAAAGAGGCCGGAGGGCCGCCCGGGTGGATGGGTAGGGGGGAAAGCGTGGTTGGTCTTGGTGGACATTTTCGAGAGAAGCACGCCGTTCGAATCTTTGTTGGATGGTTTTGGCAAAACTTCGTCTAGACTAGCCCCCGTTGTGGGAAGCGGGTAAAATCCGTATCCGCGAGGGGAAAACTTAAATTTCTTGAAGTGTACGGCGTCCGCATCTGGCTCAGTACGCCTACGCCTTGGCCTCCGTAAAATCAGAGGCCATGACATGAGTCAACAGTGTTTGTTTGCAT
The DNA here is from genome assembly GCA_031763025.1 of Macrocystis pyrifera. Lineage (NCBI taxonomy): Eukaryota > Phaeophyceae > Laminariales > Laminariaceae > Macrocystis > Macrocystis pyrifera. The sequence goes on from JASSKH010000029.1 coordinate 4,539,384, forward strand.
GTATACATCGCTCTTTCCACGGCGTTGCTTTAAAGAGCACGGAATCACCTCATGATGACGGAGGTAACGGAGTTGTAGCGCGTTCCTAGTTTGAAAGGTGTCCAGTCATTTCCCTTGTAGACGCGTACAGCGCAACACTGCCTCCTCCCTTCATGTTTTATTTTTATTGTTTTCATCAATCCTAAATACATCTCGCCTTTTGGTTGTTCCAAAAAATACCTGTGTGGATCTATACGACGTCAAAATATTCAAACGTGGAATACACGTCGTTTTTCGTTCTGATTTGTCATGTTTTTTTTTTCCCGTTTTTCTTGCCGGTTGTTTTTACGCGTATTTTCCTCTCGTGTTTCGGCTTTGATTCAGCTTCAACACTCTTTTTTTCTCGATTCACACCGCACTCTCTGTTTCTTTCGGCCTCTCATCCACACATATATTTTCGTGTCTGATATTTTGGGTTTGCGGCAGATCTCTGGTCGTTCCCACAGTCGCGGTGCGTCCTCCACGCCCGTTGGAAGAGACCCCGCGAAGGCCCACCCAGGCACCATAGGCAGCAGCCGCAACAACAGCGTCCACAGCAGCCCCGTTCTCTTGGCTACGAGTAGTGACAGGACGGGGGCCGATGGCGTCACGGCGCTGTTTCCGTCCCTTGACCTTGGGGGAGATGTTGGCAGCGGAGGGGGTGGCGGAGGCGGTGGGGGCGGGGAACGAGAGGAAGGAGGAGCGGCCGGTGGAGCCGGAGGGGCTCCCGGTCCCAGCGGACTGGGGGAGTTCTTGGGTGTGTACTAAGAGATGGATGCGGCTTGTGTGGGGAGGGAGGCGTGTGTGTTTCTTTCCGAGCGGACGACATTTCCTCTCGGGCAGTAGCGGTGTGTTTGTGTGAAAGTATAGGGGGTGGTTGGACGCTGCGGTGTGTCACCGCGTGGTGTGGAGTGGGCGTGTGTACTGACGAGATCTCCACGCGGCGTGGCTGCCTCACGTGGAGGAACATGCACGCGTGCACGTGGCGGACGCGCGCTTGCCCCATGGAGCCACTTTGGCGGGCGAGACCGTGCGTATTTTTGAGGTAGTAAGTTAGATAGGCTGAGGGTGATCGTGCGGCTCGAAATGATGCGGTGTATGATGTGTCCCCTCTGCATGCTAATCTGCGCCCCGGTTGTGGTTTTCTATGTTTCCTATTAGTCTCCCCGTCCAACGCCCCCCCCCCCCCCCCCCCCCTCCACCTCGCTCCTCCAGCTATGTGAGTGGGTGTTGCGGGAATTTGTCGTCGTCGTGCTCGTCGTCGTCGGTGTGTGCGCGTTCTCTCTGTCCGAGAGCATGCTTGTAAATTTGACTTGTTTCCTGTTTTTTTGTACCTGCTGCCACGGGCAGACAGACGGTTAGCGAGCGGTGCTCTTGTTCGTTTGGTGTTTTGTTTTGCTCGTGAGGAGCCGTACTGGCCCTGTTTGCCCGCCCCCTGACCTAGCTTGCTTTGGCTTGGTTAGCTCCTTCCTGCGTGCCTGTCATGTCTTGTCTTTTGTTAGACCTCGCGCCGGTGTCCTGTTTCGGTAGCCCGCGCTTTGAAGTGCGGGTGGGCGATTATCGCGAGCGCAATTTAGAGATCGGTCGCCCTGCGCTCGACATTGGGACTTGGGGAGGGGGTGGGAGGCAGGTCATGAGGCTATCGTGTGGTTCGTGAGGAGTCCCGATAGTATTTAGCTCCTCTCGGTTTACCTGCAGCTTTTGCGTTGTGCCGAAGGACCGGCCGTTGTTGAGTTTTTTGTCCCTGTGTGTCCCTCCCCCCCTACCTCCAGGGTCGCTGCGGTATGTTGTGGATCCACGACGACCACAGGGAGAGGCGGGGGGGGGTACGTGTTGTAGACGAAGGAGAGCGAGATGGTGGTGAGGGAGAGGACAGGAGAAGAAGTGGGTGTAAAAAAAGTTGATGGTTGATTTTACGGTGCAGCCCCCCCCCCCCCCCCCCCCCCCCCCCCCCCCCCCCCCCCCCCCCCCCAGCCAACCCACCCCGTACAAGTCTTTCCTCCTTCGGTCTCGTTCGCGGCGATAAACCTTTTGTTGTTTGAACCGCCATGACCACCGCTGGCTATATACTGGCGCATTACTCAGGTGTGCACGCACGACCTTGAGTGCGGGTTTGCTCATTTCGCTACGGTCATCGGCGGTGTGAGTTGAGCGCTGTCGGCGCTCTGCCGTCGTCCGTGCGAGTAAAAAAGGGGTCGAGTAAAGGGTGCGGCGGGGCGGGACGAAAGGGATCCGAGAGCATGGAACATTTCGGAATTCGAGTATTTTATCGGTGCTATTGTCTAGTCCAATTCCGAGTGCGAAGGCGCATGGCTTTTTGACGTCGCCTCCGCCTCTCCCCGCTAAGTTCGGGCGCTTTAGCTCACTCTTATCGTGTTTTCTCTTTGGGTTTTGATGTTTCCTGTCTGTTGCTACCTCTGTGCTTGGTCTTGGTGTTTTGTCGTCGCGGCCTTTCGTTCAAGTAAGAGAGGGAGGCTTTTTTTGGGAGGGGGAAGGAAGGGATAGGCGTAAGGAAGGGATGCCGGGGGGTGAAAACAGAGCCCGGTATTCCGTATCTCGATGCTTGAGTCCTCAAGAATACCTGTCTCTCTCGCGTGCGTTTTTTTTTTGCTGTTTGAGCCTCAAACGTCTACTACGAAAAGCCCAGCGGGTTTCGGCTGGAAAGAAAAATGTGAGTGAAGGAGATGCGAGCGTGTTTGCGTCATTCGGAGGTGTGGATTATGTCTCCCGCATCTGTGTTGTGGGAGGTTCTCCGAAGTCCATGATTTTGGGTTTCGCGGGCGGTGTCTCGCTTACAAGGCGTCCTGACCGGCGGGCACCCAACATGATGGCGAGAAGGCAACAGTTTGACTCTCGGTATTGAGCTTGTTCACCCCCGCTGAGAACATAGGTGGTGGCGGTGGTGGTGGCGGTGGTGATGGTGTCGGTAGTGGTGGTGATGGTGTGTGTGTTTTTTTTTCTTTCCTTTCCTTGTTTTATCGCTCTCCCTGATTTGCAGGGGGGACATCGGGAGGGGAGCTAGGGTATCAAAAGGGATACGCGAGGCAGGGGCGATGGCAGGGGTCACTCACCGTCCCCGTCCTTGGGGCGCTATAAACCGTTTCAGGAGCGCTAAATCCGTAGTGTGGTGGGTATATTGTTATGGCTTCATTGACATCTTGCCTCTTTGCCACTCATGTGTGCCGGCATTTGTTATGGTCGGTCGTGCCGATAGCTCGGGTTGTCGTTGAGGGGTGGCAGGTATCGACCGACCTTGCGGCCAGGGAGGGTGTCTCTGTGCGTGGCTATTCCCGATCCGCCACGTACGTTTTCCGTCCGCCACCCCCATTCCCTGCCTGCCGCTATCCGCCGCCCCTCTTGACCCTGTTGAGTCCGTAATTTCGGGAGTTGTTGTGGTGGTGTAGATGGCTGCGGAGCGGCTGCGGAATTCTTGGCCGAGTTTTTTTAGTGGTTCGAGTCGGCTTGTTTTGTGATCGGCGTCAAAAATGCGAAGCGGTGTCTATTTCTTGCTGAGGGTCTGCGGCGTTTCTTCGCCAGGTGCCGTGATGAGAGTGTCATCCGAGTTCGCCGGGTGGGGTGGGCCTTGTCTTTGCACCATCAAGAGAAGCGACGATAATCTTGGGGATTTAGGATGGTGTTTATAGATGCGCCCACCGGCAATTATCGCTCCAGCAGCACATGCTCTATTTTCTTGCTGGCGTGCAATGACACCACGTGGTTGTCCGGTTGTCTCCCCCGCCCGGCACGAACGTCCCCTATGCGAATTTTAAGATGTCTCAGGCGTTGTTTGTCTCTATTCCTATCGCGCGTGGTCGCCGGTGTTGTACCCGGGTTTGGTGAGTTTCTTTCCGCGTAGCGCAAGATTGCTGCGCCAGGGAGATCTGGTTGGGGGAGTCTTGATGGAGGGGCAGGGGGAGATGAGGAGTGGGGGGGGAGTTGTACCCTTCAGTGTGGCGGGATGTTTTGCCTCCTCTTGCGTCAATGCTTGACAATCATCGTGTCTGGATGTACTGAATTAGTTAAGAGCACGCGATGTCTGCTGGCCGGTGTTTAGTTGTCTCCATCCTTTTTGGGTGGAGTTTGGCCTTGTCTTTCAAGTAACGGGAATTAATAGGAGGGTGTGGGGGGGTCAACGGTCATTCGTTGAGTGCGGTGAGACGGGGCTGAATGCCACCAGGGGGCCTTGAAGTGTCTGTTTGTTTTGAAGCCTTCCGGTATCGGTGAAGGTGCTCATGGTGAAGGCGCGAGTGAAAGGGGACCGGGGTGGGTAGTCATTGTCATGCATGGCCGCAGTCGTATGCCCATAGACCTTCGCAGGAACTGGGCACGTCGGGTTTGCAGGGCGGGGGTGGGATTCAAGCGACAGAGGACTGGGGTGTGCTGGTGTCGTCGCGATCTGGCAGCTGGAATGCAAGGGTGACAACTGGCGATTTCAGCGCGGTTTTTATCGCTGTCTGGCTCTCCTCGTCTAGAAGGCCTGGCGGTGTCGACTCGCGTGCGTTGCGTAAGAGGGATGGGGTTGTGTTTGTCTCGTGTGTAGTAAAACTAAAAGTGGCGGCAAGCAGGGGAGGGGTCTGGGGCGTTATCAGCGCTGCATCGCCGGAGTGGCTGCATGTGACACGACCGAAAGCGAAGCGTTACTTACGTTGTGTTGTGATCGGGCGCGCTAGTGTGCGTACGCACTGTTGTTGTGGTTAATAGCACTGCTAATGTACTGCCCGCCTCGCTCCAAGTTGAGGAGAAGGAAGAGAGGGAGGGAGAGACAGGCGAAGTGTATTTTGTTGTTGTTTTCGATGTATCCTAAGGCATGCTGTGACCAGCAGAGGAGTGGTTGATGTCCTATGACTAGAGTCCCCCCCCCTCCTCTCTCTTTTCCCCCTTTTACCCCCCCCCCCCCCCCCCCCCCCCCCCCCCCCCCCCCCCCCCCCCCCCCCCCCCCCCCCCCCCCCCCCCCCCCCCCCCCCCCCCCCCCCCCCCCCCCCCCCCCCCCCCCCCCCCAACCCCCCCCCCCCCTTCCGCACTCTAGCTCTCTTACACTGTTGGTCAAACAGTACTAGTTGATGTTCTGCGTGCGTTGTTTTCTAAAGTAGATGCTGGCTTGATGGTGTCGTGATTTGGCTCGCTCTTGGGGAAAATATTTTCTCCTTGTTTGATGGATTGGTGCATGAATGGGTCTACGTGTGCTGTGCCTCTCACTCGGTAGGCGTTGTTGTCTATCCTGCCGGATAGGGCGGGAAAAAATAATGCAGAGTGCATGGATGATTTATCTTTCTTTTTTCTCTCTGTACCCCTGTGTAGCCGAGAGGTCAAGACGCGGGGTAGCGATTTTCGGGGTGTGGATGTGTGTGCGTAGCGATTGGGTCCGTCTCAGTTGTAAGCCTCCGTTCACTCCGTAGGCTTAGATGTGTGTTTGAGGTGGTTCGATGCATAGGAGTGAAACTCGGGTGTAGGTGGGCGCCCCGAGCTTTCGCGCCGGGAACCGCCCCATGCGTCTCTTCGTGTGATGGATAGCCGGAGAGGGCGAGACGGCTCAAGAACGAATGAGGTTGGCGAGAGGGCCTTGAGGCGGAGCCCCCCCCCCCCCCCCCTCCCGTATTCCTGTTCTTATTGGCTGCTGTTTAATTTAGGTGTCCGTGTCTTCCGGTTTGCTGCTTGAAACAACGCCTACTAGATGCCCATGGTGGTGTCCATCTGGGAGGGGGTCCATTGACCCAATGTACGATGATTTGAGTGCAAGGTGCCTTTGATGGTGTCTATATCTGGGCGGGGGGGGGGGGTCGATTGGTCCAATGTACTATGATTCGAGTACATGATATTAGTTGCTGAGTTGAGTATTCCCCCTTTTTTGGGGGGGGGGGGGGGGGGGGGTCTATGGTTTCTGTTGTAACGGTGACCGGTGTTGTTGTCTGTCTTCGGCTCACTGTCTGGCTGTAGTCGGTGAAGAAGATGGCAGCGAACGTTTTTGTTGGTTCCCGGACGCTTGTGGACGGGGGAGGCGTTGCTCTCCGTTGGTTTCATGTTTTATAGCCCGATTTGAATTGAACGTGAGACGTTTTTTTTGTTGCTTTTATGTTTGATAGCTTGGCTTGATTTGCAGGAGATTTGTTTTTGTGTTGTTTTTGTTTTTATATTTTTTTATACCTCGGCTTGACTTGCATCCCTGCCGGTCGAAAAATCGATGCGTTTCAGACTGGGCTAGTTCTTCAGAACTGCGAAGCGCGCGGCCGGAAGTAGGTACCAGCGTATCATCTGTTTTTGCTTTCTCTGTTTCCAATGGTTGTTCGCTTACATTTGATACGGTCAATAGCACCAGTCCAACAACCTGTGCTACAAGCCTATCACTGTACTATATACATAATAGTAGTACGAAGTACTTTGTTACGTCTTGACTTACGTACAGCCAGTAGCAGGGGTCTCAAGATTTGTGCTACAGGGCATAGTGTAGTACCCTAAATATATTAGTGCTTTCAAGAAGTCTCTTCCCTATCTGTTGCGCTGTTTTTTTTCGTGTGCTCCTGTTTCGGCTGCGACTCGCTGCGCGTTGTGTAGAAAGCAAACTGCATCCTGTTCGTTCGTGTTTCTGTTCCGATTATCCTTGATGTGAAAAAAAAAGCGCATTCATGCATGCATGCTTGCCTGGGTGCGTTTAAAAAAAAATAATACTACTACATTTGTTAGCTTTTCATTCAAATATCGTCTTGTCTTGGGGTGGAAGATGGGGGCGCGGTTGTTTTTTTTCTCGGCGTTCTTTTCTTATTTCGATGCGGTTCAGTCAATCACCCGGCTGCTGCAGTGCCAGTAGCTGTATGTAGGCGGGGGGGGGGGGGGGGGGGGGGGGAAGGGGGGCTTCCTCCGTGTCGCAATGCAATCTAACAGTTATTTTGTGCGGCATCGGATGACTGCCGTCTTTCGTTTTCGCCTCTGTGTTTGTGTTCCTCGTTGTTGTTGTCGTTTCCTTCTTCGGCAGCCTGCGTTCTTTACTTATTATCTACTTTTCGCGGTTGTTTCTTTTTGTGTGGTCAGTTACTCACGTGCTTGGCCTCGTGGTGCTTGTATCCTTTTCTGTTTCGGCACAACTACGAATGATTTTTATGCATGTATGTGCTGCTTGTGGTGGTCAGGGGACATCCTTGTGTGGTCAACCCGGCAATATTAGACCATATGCTTCTTATTTTCATACACGTAAATGGGGGACGGACACGGAAGGAAGGGGGAGAGACGGAGGGGGGGTCCTCACATGATACAACACAAGCAGCAGACGTCGTGGTTGGGTTGGTCGACGTGCCGAGTGGTGTTGATTTCTTGTGAATGAGATGTTAGAGCTGTGGGTGTTGGATGTCCCTGTAGTCCCTGTAGTAGTAGAGGGAACATTTTTTCAGTCTTGACCCAAGCTGCCTACGGTTTGTTTCGTTTCCTTCTTCTTCTCGTTGTTGCCCGCCCACCCGTTTCCTTTGTTGTGTTTGTGCCTCGTTCTCGTGTGTGGGGTGAAGTACACCTATACATACGTGTTTAGGCCGATTCGAATCGTGCATTAGACCCCTGCTATGTACGCAACGTAGCAATAGTTTTTATGCGTCGTCAGCGTTGTTGGCGTTTCGGGAGAGTCTTTTTTTTTTTTTCGCCCCTTCGCTGAAGGCAGGATGACCAGTGCTAAAGACTTTGATCTATATCTACACTTGAACAGAGTCGGACAGACGAGATTACTGTTGTACAGATCAGGCAAATCACCTGCACGGGTTTGCATTATCTATACAGGTCTCCATGGGGCTGATCTACGAGATCTGGACTACCAGGTATCTATTTATTAAGTACAGGTACATGCTTCCGCAGAAAGCAGCGATCTACAGGGCGCGGTCATGCATGGGTGTCATGCGTGTGCCCGGGTTTGTATGCAGGCCGTAATATGACCTGGTGTATATATATTGATGTGCATTATCGGCACACTTTTCCGATCGATGATCTGTAGAGTATGCATGATCTATATATACAAGTATAGCTTCCAAGGTCTAACCCACGGTCTATATTCCATCCACTGCTGTAGGTCAGGCAGACCCTTACTGTACGATGTGTGGGTACTTTCTTACGATCGGTCGCAGAAGTTACTGCATATAGTGATAACAACGTATCGTTGAGCTCAGAGTTGCTCTGAGAGGGAACACGGAATCGTCAGACAAGCTCTCCTACATGGCTGGTATCGTATGTGAGGTGCCACTGTATGCGGGTACTCGTAATGATGTATTCATTACACTGTTAACAATTATCCATTTCACGCAGACAAACCGAGAATGGAACACAACAAATCGAACACCATCATCACGAGGAACCCGATTAGCATCACATTTGCATAACTCAATAGACGCCACAAAGCCCATCGACCCCCTCCGTGGATAGAGTGGACGATGTTAAGGTCTATCTACAGCCTGTCTCAGCGACCCAGATCACAGCGCACTACCCTTACCATATTTTCCCGTCGTCACTACAGCAGTATTCCCGGTACGTGTATTCATATCATGAGACACAGCAGTAGTAGTTGCAGTGCGCGCATTACGTACGTACGTATTATATACGTAAAACAAAAATAGCCCGCAGCTCCCATCGCCCGCGAGCTATTTAATCGAGTAAAATTTCCTCGCGTTGTTCGTATGGCTTCTACCTCTAGGATGAAATCGTATACACCACGGTGAGAAGTGTTGTTATAGGATAGTATTTCCAAGTCGTCAGCATTACAGAAATGAGTATACCCTGGTACGAGTTTTTTTGGCCATGGGCCCTACCGATGGAAGGTTCTGGTCTGGCCGGACGCAGCGTGAAAAAGAAAGAGTTGCTTACTCGTGAGGACCTTTAGCCTGACGCGCATAGCTGCGTCGGGTACGGCGGAGGCACAGCAGCAGATGGCACGGTACTACCTGCTGCCGATTTATAGCCCCAGACTGCTGTAGGTCTACTGTTTTGGTTTATCCCGCCTTCCCGCCCCTTTCTCCGTTCGAAGGTGGGTGAAACCGTAGCGGCCATATATGTATGGTGCTGGTGCTGGCCACACTTCCTAGATATTCAGGGTTTGCGGCGGACTGGTAGCGATTCCGGGCTCACTATATACAGATATAGCAGAATGGGGTATGTCGGCGGTTTTCTGCCCTTGGTCTCTGCCTCTGGTCTCTGTCGTCCGAAACTGCGCGTATTGGCCAGTCGGCACGGGGGCGGCGGCTCTCGGGTTCTGGCAATGCGATAGGGAACGAGAAGCAGCGGCTGGTGCCACGACGGTCGTACCACGCCAGTGTAGCCCCCGTCCCGAAATCATAGAGAGGCGTAAAACACGGAAACTCGAAGGGTATACAACAAACCCTGCTGATGGTATTTCGGCGGTACCCACATTCACACACCAGAGCAAACACCGGAAAAGGTCAAACGTTCAGTGAGCCAGCCAGGCAGCTGAGCATATCATACCTCGAAAAAAGAGGTCGTTGTCCGTGAAAACGGCTGACAATGACCTTGTGCCGCGGTGTGTGTAGCTTTTCGCCGTGGATCCTCATATTCATGCTATATCTACGACTGAATTGCTTTGTTTGGTATATCTCAGCGGCTACATCACACACGCGAACGATATCTTGAATGTGTCGCTTGCGAAGTCGAGGACCCGTCTGCTGTCTGTTTAGCGTCCACACAACGAGCACACAAGTTATCGAGCACACGGATCCATAAAATTCCTGAACTACGTGACCCACTTTGTGTGTGTTGGGCCTTTCGTAGACTCCGGTCGTAGACTCCGGTACAAGCCTTCCGAAAGCCTCACAATGTTACCTAGTATGTTTTTCCTTTTTCCAACGTGCCTCTGATCTGGTGACGGGCATCTATTCCGTAGTCGGCACGCGAACGCAGCAAGGCGAGAGGCAAAGGGTGTACCTGGTACGCGTCAGCTGAACGTCCATTTTTCCTTCCGGTTGGTTCTCCGTTCATACGTGTATGTTTCTTCACGTGCCCATCCGACTGGGGTGATTGGGTGTGGGTCTAATCTCCTCTGCTAGTACTTACTGCACTGCCAACCACCAAGGTTCAAAGGCCTCTCCGCAGCTGTCCTCGAGGCAAAGCCACTACTCTAAAAAAAAGAGACGCACTACGACATATACTAATCCCGACTCCGGCCCGGTGCTGGCTACCGATAATCCTGATGATCGCCCTCAGTCGAAGACGCTCCTTTGTCGGACCCTTCTTCTTACAGGATCACAAAGGACGCAGACCGGGTTTCTGTTGTTCGGTGTAATCCTCGACACAATTCTACAACCACACGAAGGGCCCTCAACACATTTGTCTGGCTAAGAACCAGCATCAAACCTTTCCCTATATATTCGGGCCAACCAAATATATACCTGAACCAAGCATATCTTCCCCCCCCCCCCCAATATATTTACGCCAAGTATACCCTTGACAGAGCTTGACAGAGTCTGACCAAATCGTCCCCCTTAGAGCGTACTTCTTGAAGGCACTTCCTCGCCTCTCGGACTCCTCAGGTTCGCACAAAAACCAAGGTCCACCAACTACCAGGCGGTTTGCAGTGGTCATGATGCAGTTGTCACCCATCAATGGCCGGGCTCATCCACAGAACACGATGCCGGAGTGCAGCGGAACGCCTATCGCCTCCACCCAACCAGAAATTGCGGCACTTTCATTAGAAGGTGAACCCCACCGCCCAAGCTGCGACCTTATCCGCAACGACGTCTGGCTCCGGTGCTTTCACGAGTGCCCAGTACCTACAAACACCCAGTTCTTGTAGAGGTTTAAGATGACCCCATCTTATGACTGACTACGAAAGACAACCGCTTCTTATTAAACCGCTTCTATTGTTGGTTTCCTTGACGATCCTGGTCTCCTATCAATAACAACGATCGCCATCTAGGCTTTCGGAATCACTAAGCGGAACGTCAGCAGAGATTCTTGGTGCCGTGAGTGGCGTAAGACCGGCAGTGTCACCTCCACAGTAGCAATAGCAGGTAGTGGTTTTTAGAGTGTATGCCTAACTCACTATGCACCTATGATATGCGTGCTTGCCCGCCTTCCATTGTGATGATAACCAAGTGGGACTTCCTAGGACTTGGAAGTCGCCAAACATAAATACGAACAGACGGAGGCGCTACGAGTAGCACACACTGTGGGTGGTCTACGTACGACTACAGACCCCTGCGCTTGCGGAGGTGACCACCAAATCCAACAACGTCAATGGCAGTTGCCATTTCGCTGCAACAGTACGCACGGCAGACAACTATTGTTGATTTGAGACATGTGACGCCACGCTGACCACTACCGACCTGGCAACTCCCGCTTCGACCTGTTTTTTGGTATTCGCTCTTCCGGACCAGAGATATTGCACAGCATACAACAGTGCGGTAAGTGGGATACCTTTGGGCCTAAAAGCGTTCATACTGACGATAATCCTCAACTTACATCTGCAATCCTTTCGTTTTTTTGGTCGTACCTAAAGTATATTGTAGTTGAGCCCGAGTATTGTGGTAGGGGGAGTGGAATGCAGGAACTGGCTCGGAAGGCAGCTTCTCTCGTTTGGGAGACTTATTTATTGGATATCGTGGTATTTCCTCAGTATGATGAGAGAAAAGAGAACAGTTCCGGAGTGGTTCGATTGGGGCCTGCTTCGAGGTATCAAGCCGACTCTGTTCTCCTTCTTTTAGTGCGCTAGACGGGTTAAGACACGTATCCAAGGAACCTTCCTCGGGTGCTTGTCTGCTCTTCTCCTATCGGCTTTCCTTACCATTACACTGCAAGGGAAACTTGAGAGCCCCCGGAATAGTCTCAGGGGTTTCAGGGCTTTGGTACTACGGGCTATCTCAAAACCGCTTCCATAGCCCGATTCTTTATAAGACCACATTAGCCTACTCTGGATAGTCGTATTTAGCAAACCACACGACGGTCGATGGATGATAACGAAATTCATCCGAAAAGACCGGGAAGGGAGGTCGAAGATGCGGCTATTCGGAACGGCGATATTAGGTTATAGATTTTCCCACACTTCGTGGTAAGGCCTAGACGTTGGGTTGTTATTGTTCCGGAGTGGCCCCGAGCGACCCTGATAGTTGAACTTTTGTTGGTGCCTGTTCTACGCGAGCCTTCCGTGGTTCCACCTTTTTGACCCCCTTTTCAGCTTTCATAATATGCAGCCTATGGGAATGTGCATATCAAGTTGCGTGTACGTTTTTTTCTTAAAGTCGTTTTCTGGGTACGCCACAAACTTCCGCGTGGTACGGCGGAGAACCCAAGAAAAAATACTGCAGGTACTCCTCCCATCGTGGCATGGGCACGTGTTATCCGGTGTGTCGTCACCAGTATGTTCGGGCCCCTCCCGACGCTGCGGCCGCCCCTTGTTCGCCGACAACGTCCACCCTTGTTTTGTCTGCTTCGGCGGTTTCACCAATTGTACCGCGCTCCAGGGTGTCATCGGTCTGGTTTATAAGGGCTGGCATTCCGGATCAGGCCAGACTGGCGCGCGGATTGTTGTACTCTACAGCATTCAACGTAGAGTACTCCTCGTTTAGAGAAACGACGTGCCTGCGCTTCTTCAAAGCCAATTCGTGTTTCGCATTCGTCCCGACGAGTCGCTGGCGATGCCTGTCCCGCACCTGAACGGCTGTCGTCCGATATATCCGTCGCGGTTATTGCCTTGACTTATCGCTTCCGACAAGCCCGGCGCCAGCAGCTCATGGCATCTCACATACGTTGTCCACTACCTCTGGGACTCTAAACGTAGCCCGCCCCGTCGCGCATGCCGTTCATCATAGCCTCCGCCCGCGGAGTCACTCCGCCTTGGAAAACCCAGCTCATAATCGCCGTGACCGGGTTGCGTCGGGCCAACTCATCAACAGTTCTGTCGCCTACAGCTCCCGCCTCCGGCTTTGGGATTGGTGTCCTGCTCAAACCACCTCCGACCATTATTCCCTTCCGCAGTCTTAACCAAATGCCAGAGCCACATTCACTGCTACGCGGCTTTATCCTACAGCTCCCATCGCCATATTCACGACTCTAGGATCTCTGCATTCGCACCGACAGCCGTGACTTTTCTCGCCGCTCCAATAGGATTTCCCGCTAGCATTGGAGCTCCCCCGACAATCGCGCTAGCCACCACAGTAGCGGCAGGCGCGACGACGGACACCTACGGTTTACCACACCCCACCCTTGTCTCGAAGAGGACCAACAACACGATTCGATGGAAGCGGGCCAGTTCACCGTCAATGCCATCGCGGTGGGTTTTTACTGCCTGCCAGAACAAATGCTTGAGCGCCTTTGATGTGTAATTCGTTGAAGCAAGACAAGGACCATCGCATCAAGCAGACAGTAGTGACGGTGCAGCTGTCATCCCTTTGTCGCCACCAGTAGTTATACACGGTCTTACCACATTCCATCTGCGAGTGAAGTTGACGCTTATGTTTGTGGTCATGCGGCAGGTCCGGTGGGGATTCGGGCTCGTGCATAACTACGTACGTACCAGATACACCTCTTCGGTTGTGTGCTCTCAAAGGGTTTCCCCTATACAATGAGTCTAGCACGCTAACTCGTCGTCACTTCGTACTCACGTCGTTTGGTATACGTGGCGCTGCCAACGAAGACGGCCGTCTGCGATCTAGACCAGGCTCGAATAGAACAGGCACGTGCTCAGCCTTGATTTGCTTGTCGTCGTTGCTCCCAACACCTGTTGCGGGCATTGCCATCCCCGCATCACCGTTCCAGAGGCTAGTACTACTGTAGAGGTAGTAGTAGTAGTCGTTGTGGTAAGGAGTAGCAGTAGTAGTACTACATGGAACACCGCGTGGGGCACCGCGTGGCACACCGTGGGAGACCACATGGGACACCGCGTGGAGTACGTACCGCTTGGAAAAATATCCAAAGAAGGATGCTGCGAGATACACATAGAGAGTACGTGACTGCAAGTGCGAATGATTAGTTACACGCCGGAGATTTCACTTGGTTGACCACGTAGGTCCCATGGGATTGCCATGGGCTCCCGTGGGATACGCAATCGCGGCGCTTGATAGCCCGTGGGGGCCCTCATGAAACCCCAAGGGCTCCCCTATGGGTTGCAGTGAGAGTCCATGAGGTCGCTCGTGGGCGCCCGCGGGACACCATGGGACCCCATGGGACTTCCCACACGTAACCGACACTAAGTACAGTAGTGTCGGACATTTAATATACCGAGGGAAAAGTTTGTGAGCGCATCTACAGTGCATCAGGCAGTAGATGAGCATCTCCGGGGAGTAAGCGTATTTTTCGGGGGAGGTCACCTACTGATATATTTCAGTTAGCTATTTAGGGTACTCGGGACTCCAGAGGGAGGAAAAGGCGTCGAAAACAGGTAAATGGAGATTGCAGGACAAGTGACTGTGCAACATCCTGTGAAGGTACTACCCACTGAGCTACGTATAGGGATAAAATGCCGATCGATTACCCAGCCCAGGGTAATCCTTATAACACCCCCCCCCTCTGAACGGCGGGATCTTTGGGGCGTCGGAACCGCATACGTCTGTACGCTGACCTACCCGGTTCGTTTCATTACCTGGGGAATCAGGGAGATGTGCTTGTTTTTAGCAATGCACGCGCAAGCGTTTCTGTAAAAGAAACGTTCGAAAGGAGGTTCGAACCCGTGACCTGGACGACAAGGTAGTCCTTATAACATTCCGCCACACAAAGCAACTCGGGCTGCTGGAGTAGGAGAGATGTGTCCGAACTGCGATGTAACAGTACGAGCAGACCATGTACGACACGCGTGCAGGATGATGGTGGTACTCGTAAAGCGCACGACAAAAGTTCAAAATCTCCTATTTTGGCTAAGGCTAGCGGCTTCCTATGATGTCAACGTTAAGCGCAGGCATAATATAGGATATAGAGCGGCGTCCTTGCTGAACACAAATGCTTAAAAACTGTACATTCTTGAATTATATAAAAACCCAGCCTGAATTTCTTGCCCGTTACATTCTCAATACATGTCGCGAACTGCTTGTACTGCTGCACGATCTTCCTATCTACCTGGCTGGTATTTTTAGACACTTGAATGACAAGATCTCACTCGTTTCTCTTGTAGCCACTTTATGTCGACATGCATACTGCAACAGACCGACCCTCACACCTGTCTCGCTCGGTATATTGTCCCATCTCACAACTCACAACCCTCCTCAGCCCGTAATTGCCGACGGGAAAACGGTTTTGTTGAGAATCCTATTGAAATACCTGTTATTATTAGGGTTATGGTAAGGCTCTCATCCTTCTATTATTGCTTGCCGACGACCATTGTTTCTATTTTCATATATATCTTGTTGCCTACGTACGAGCAAGTTGTCGTCGACCACCTACCGCAAGCACATCATAGCACAGCACAACCCATACGTCCTGCGCAGAGCGGCAAAGAAAGTACGTGCCGATTAGAGCGCGACAGCGCAAGCCACCAGAAAAAGTCGGAGAGAGCCAGCATGTCGTCGAGCATCTGTGCAGCTCGGTGTGTCAAAACGAACGAAGACATCGAAATTTGCCCGGCCTATATATAAATTTTCCACACTGGACAGATCAGATCCCTATTCGAGGATCTAGATCCTTTTGGATAAATAGATGCTTGATCTGTGTGATCTGCGGGATCTAGATGTTGTTATGCGGTCGGAATCTGCACGATCTAGCCATTGCACGCATATTAGCCTGGATGGCATCTGCATGATCTATATTTCGTTCATGTTTACCTACTGTAGTAGGTGGGATCTGTATGATCTGCGGGATCTAGATCGTATTTCATTGATAGGATCTGCATGATCTAGGTATTTCAAGCATCATTGCCTGAAATCTGTATGATCTAGATCTTTCACACATGTTCGCCTGGGTGGGAGCTGAATGATCTAAATAGTTATCACATGTTTACCTGGGTGGGATCTGTACGGTCTGCGGCATCTGCTATGTGCCCGTGGGTGATGGTCACATATCAGTACATACCTGGTAAACGTAAAACATACGTTCGGAAACACTGGTATCATACAATCAGAACTTAAACTGTTCGTGTTCATCGACATTTACGCATATGACATCCAGAGAGGTGGCTTGCGGATCAAGCTCCTATGCACACACTGCCCAGCTTCACAAGCACACCATCACACGTAGATCTGCAGCATGGCAGGCGTCGGTGGCAGCAGCTCTTCTAGTGGATTTGCGAATGATCTCGGCAGCGCGCAGCAAGCAGGTTCCTCTGCGGATCCTGGATTCGAGATGATCGAGTTGCTGGAGGATGCGGATGGTAGCGGCGAGGAAGGATCTGTACGATCTAGCTCTTACATACACGTTTGCTTGGGTGTGACCTGTTTGATCTAGATGTTTCGCATATGTCTGCCTACTGTATGTAGGTGGGATTTGTATTATCTACATGTTTCACACATCTTCGTCTGAGTGGGATCTGTAAGTCTTAGATATTTCACACCTTTGCCGAGTTGGGTTCACCACTTTGTAGATATTGATAATATTCCAGGAATATTCCTATTCTCTCTCCGTACCTGGTATATGGATGTACGTACAGGTACTGCAGCGACAATACTTAAAAAAAAAACGTGGAGGGGGTGGGGGGGTGGAAAGTGATATAGCTCCACGGTCTATAATAGTGCCCAGCACCATATCTCTTCAATTTCCTGGTTTGCGACGCTTTTTTTTCATTTTTTGTTGCATCCGACGTTTGTGACCGTTTACGGTTCGAGCTTCGCGCTCACGGCCTCCACGGCTCCAGCGGAGCGTTAATTGTATTTCTGCACCTTTTGGGTGAGAGCAGGGTGCCAAATGGGATCACACCCGGCTGGGATCAGGTCCAGGTGGGATCAGGAGAATCAAGCAGGGGCCTGTTTTGTTTCCCACTTTGCATGGAAAATATTCCCAGAAACTTTGTTCTCTGCAACATGAGAAACTCTCCTGTTTTTGCCTTGGTGGGATCTGTATGATATGCGAGATCTAGAGCATATTTCACCGATGGGATGGATCTGTGTGATCTGCGGGATCTAGATATTCTTTTACTGATGGGTTTAATATGATCTAGATATCACGCAAACGTTTGCCTGGATGGGATCTGTACGATCTATTAATAGATGTTTGATACACATGCATGTTTGCCTGGGTGGGATCTGAATGATCCAGACCTTTCACATAATGTGTGTGTGGTATGACCGGCTGATACATGTTTCGCGGGGTAGATCTTGTATGAATCTTTATGATTCGCACATCTTTCCATCTGTATGGTCTGCATATGGTATGCATTATCATCTGCACCATGTCATGTTTCGCCGTAGAATCTGTATGATCTAGAACTTATTATGCACAGCTTTCCGTATCGATTCAGATGATCTACTACGGCTGTAGATCATGATCCGTCTGAGATGCGGAAGTTTCGTATGTACGTACTCGTAGGAGCTCTTGGCAATTGCAAGTCGCCATTTTGCATCTAAATTCGTGGGTGTCTCTGTCCGCTTCGCTCCTTATTCCCCCCCCCCCTCGTGAGCGAGCATAGCCGGCGGCGGAAGCCGCCCGCGGAGCGAAGCGCCTTATATATACATACATGGATCTCAACACCCCCATGCAAGAAATCCACGAGTTATATCATGATTTTCTGTACAGTACGAGTAGCAGCCTTCGACTACACAGCCGTGACACACAACCCGCTGACGCCACACGTCATACCTGTCAGCGCCCTTCCTTCGTATGGTGCTCACCGCAGCTTCCTCCTTTTACTGAACCCTGGCTGATGAGAGGTCCGCGGTGTTTTTTTTTTTCGCGCCTTCACCATTCACTTCGCCGAGCACATTTTGTCCAACGAGATCAGATATTTTCTGGAGCAAAAACCATGATCGGCGGGCGAGCACGATCAAAAGAGTCAGCACTACTACTAGTAGAAGGGGCGATTCAGCTGTGAAGTGAAAACAGAACGAGCAACAACGGTCGGTGGGCGAGAGCGTCATCAGCGGGAGGGGTGGATGCAGCTCTGCGCCGTGTATAGAAATACCAAACAACCAGGTATCGGGCCGGAGGAGTCGGAGTGGTCGTCACTCGGATCCTGGGATCGATGGCTGCACAGCAGCCACAAAAATGAAGAAAAAAGAAACTATTACGGGGGTCCATAGTTAACGGGACCAAATATTGTTAGTAAAAATAGGGATATATATAGGTTTTTGTGTATACCATAGGTCCTGTTAACTATGGACTCCCGTAATAGGAGCTGATACGGACGCAACACCCCAAGGCCGTCCGACAGGTGATTACGCCGTTGCAGCCCTATGCCCTCCGCTGCTGCTCTATGCTACCAGGTATACTATAACATGCGCTCACAACTCGCACCCACAGCAAAGAAGGTCTCACTCTCAATCTCGGAACAATCTCTTCATGCCGGTGTTTGTGAAATACTGCAGCGGGTATGGGTACGCGGTACCAACATGCGAGGTTGATATCCACTACTTCATGTACTCTGCATAAATTTCCATCCCTCGTACGTATAGCTCTACCGGTAGCACACGGCCTCTGCTGCGCTGTAGCGCTCTACAGAGCTTTGCGCACGTTTACCAGGAGGATTGGTGCGCGGCCGCTTGGATGAGAAGAGAAGATGCGAATCTCGAATCTACTCAACCGAATCGGGATCAGGGGTTGCTGGAACTCAATCCCCTGACGTAGATAAGCGATAAAATTCTATATAAAATGGACGGAGACAAATGTGGAGATTCGACATCCCAACAGTGAGTTCGAGGTGGAATGCCCTCTCTTTTCACTCGGCATGCTGACGCGATGGGGCTCGTGCGTAGACCTTCTGCGTGGAAGCCTTTCTTGGCCTGGTGTGGTCATCTTGTGGACGGTGAGACGACATACCGCTCTGGACAAATCCTTCTGCGTTCTTTCTGTTGTATTTTCGTACGAGTACGAGTACTGCTGTCCGAAACACGATCGAAGTCGGCTACGTTGACGTCGCGCGAAGCACGCCGCTCGAGAGCAGGCGGCGCCTCGGCCACAGGTAGACTCTCGTCGGATGTATACGCTCATGTTTGCGTTCTAACGTAGGTGTGGCAGTACCCTCACATGGCATTTTTAAAATGGTACAGTATGGTCATTGATTTCGTGGAACGAGTACGTGCGTCTATTCCTGGTATGGCAATGGATCCGTATGTACTGCTGTATTAATAGTATCAACCTACTTGTTCGTTTCAGACGAGTACGTCCTACGCGCCAAGCAGGTTGTAGGTACTCTGTCCAGGCAGGCTTGATGTTGCGACGTCACTACAGTCGTGCCTCACAACAGGCCGGACGAAACCTGGCTCGAAGGTGCCGCGTTGAAAAGTCTGTAACACATGATCGCCCCTTTCTACGGATCGGGTGAGATGCGTGGCGCCACGGGTACTCGTACAGCGTACGGGTATTCATTACTCGTACGATGTACCGGTACTTTTTGGCACGATATATACCGGGTATATCATACCCCGCCCCACCCTCCACCTGCCTGCGGTACCGGTGTTGCATGAAATGTCTTGTACGTGGTAATGGGTGTCTTCTCGTAATTTTTTACGCCCGAATCCCATCGTCGTATTCTACATACCCTTCTATATGTTTTTTGCTATCTCCCATTAGACTATATACTTAAATACTCGGGGTACCGAGCGTACGTTTCGTGCTCCGAGTACTGACAGGATTGCAGGACTAGACTGGCGGCCTGAGTAATGCGAGTACTGCGAGTATCAACAGTGCTGAAGGCCCAAATACTGCGATGACTGCGAGTATGAGCAGTACTGAAGGCCCAAATACTGCGAGTACAGAACTCCGAGTACAAACATTAACCGCAGTAAAAATTCGGAATATTTGACGTAATCAGACTATCAACAGTATGAAACCCGTAAAATACTGCTGAGTACCCCAGTTGCCCCCCCCCGAACGTAATTTGCTCCAACTCCCACTCCTGGGACCATCGGTGAATGCGTTCTGCATTATAATGGGGGTGGAATTATCGAAACGGCGCACAGATGGATTAATATGCTTCTTACTCCGAGTATACTGCGCACATCGAGGGTATTTTGGTACTCTGAGTGCTCACAGTACCAACGGGCGGAGTACTGCCAGGACTTTTCGGCAATACCCAAACTGTAGTATCGAACCCTTAAATACTTCCAAGTACAGCAGTACTTCACAACAGTATTGCACCCCGAAATACTGCGAGCATGGTATCATTAGTATCCGCAGTACATCGAGAATCCTTATTGGCAATACATCTCCCCTTCATAAAAATATAGAGTATAAAACGATCCTGGAGACAACGTAAGCAACGCGAATGATACTCGCTCGATTGCGACACAACACGGTTATACATATAAACCCTCCTATGTGTTCTTGGCATCCTGATACATATACAGCAGCACCCCAGGCAGGCACGGTACATGTTCACACCAGCTATGATGCGTAGTGTTGGATATCCTATCGAAAGTGCCACTTCGATACCTGGTGTATCGCACCGAACGCGCTTTACCTTCTATCCCCCGGCACCCCTGTGCGTTTAATCCTGATTCTGAATGAACGCTCAGCAAGGAGATAAGCAAAGACCTTGGCAAAATTTGTTTTGTCCGGTTTTTTTTATTACGATACCTACCTACTGTATGTACAATATGATCAGTGACGTCAATAGCAATAGCTCTTTTTAAGCTACGATGTGTGTCATCGCCAAAAAAGGAAACATGGAGCACAAATCGTTGAATAGTCGCTGAAAACAGCATCTATGCCGCACGTAACAGCAGTACTCGTCCTATCACTGCTGTACAACAACAGCAGTAGTAGCGATAAAACGTCAACATAAGAAAAATGCGTACCCGGTCCCAAGTACGGCGTGGTAGCGAAAAAAATACACGTGGAATGTTACAAGAAGGCGTTGAATTATTACGGGGGTTCATAGTTAATAGAACCTATGGTGTAGATAAAAACCTATATATTTACCTATTTTTACTAACAATATTTGGTACTATTTACTCTGGTCCCCCGCAATAGTCAGGATCTGTGTGCGTCGCATAGTACGTCAACCCATCATAATTGCATTGGACATTGGAATGGGCTGGTTGCCGCAGAGTAATACGTACAGCAAGCAGCACGGCAGCTGCTTTACCCTTACAGCAGATGGAACTCGATGAAGCAAGAGTCATTCTATTCGGAGGGCTGAAATGCGACATAGCGCAGCGTGGAGCAGTACAGGTTTATTTTGCGTATACATAGACGCTATCGTGTCGTAACCTAAGCATAGGCAGTGTGATACCAAAATCGCCCGTCTAAAAAAATTGAAAAAATAAGAAGGAAACAACAGACAGGTGAAACATGGAAATAAATAGGTATAAATAAATACCAGGTATGTATATTGACACTTCGTTCGTATTCGTTTACCAGGCACGTATCAGGTATCCACGGTACGTGTTCAAGCACAACCCTTGATCCTCACAGGAGTTAGTGGAGAACATTTACCATGGTGGTGTTAGCTGTAGCCTCAAGTGGTTGTTATCGTGCCCGGTCCTTGTTGCCATTACAAGCGGTGGCCGTTGTCCATTGGCCAGGTCGTGGCTTTTTTTTGTCGAGTGACACACGTTGTTGCAGCTTCTCGAAGCGACTCGAGACGAGCATGGCAGAGCCGCACGAGGCCGGCCCGGTAAGTTGATATGGCGCTCAGAGTATATTGAACGAGCTTCCAGGTTTTGAAGAAGTCGCATGCCGTGGGGGCTGAGTATCGACGACTGTTGTCCTCGCCTCTCCCACGACGTGCATGCGGTGTGCCTGTCTTCCTGATGTTGTCTTGCAAGACCCGTGGTCAGCACTAAAAAATGTTTTTCGATCGAGAGCGCGCTACTCAGCTCCTCGAAGATTCTCGATGAAGGGGCGACCGGGCCACACTAGGCCGGGCACGTACGTTGAGATGGAGCTGTGAGTAAATCGGACACGTGTTCCATTGCTCGGCTCAAATGCTTGTAGGCGGAGCATTAACGACGGTTGTGGTCGTGTCTGGTGATGGTGTCTTGGGCCAAGCAGGCGCAGGAGATAGATAGAATGGGGTCAATACCCCTCGTTACACTGGCCTATATTTATGTGTCAAACCCTCAAGACACGGCATGGCATAAGGTCTCCGTATTCGGATACAGACTGAACAGGCGCGAAAACGGTCGCGGTACGTACGCCCTATTCGGGGGGTTGGAACGACGCCGTTGTGTGAACTGCATGGTGAACAAACCAGGTGCTTTGATTCGGCGCAGATGTTTCTGTTTTTAAAATATTGTTTTAATAGAGGATCCCTGTGGACGAAATATGGCGTGTACGTACGTGATACCAAAAATCCTTGTTCTCTCTAAAGGGATACATTTTGGGCCCTCGCTCTCGCTGTCGCTCCCTCGCCCCCGAAAGGATGCTCACTATGAGCCCATCGCCGTTGGTAGATTTTTCCTGACATCCACTGAAAGCCAAGCACGTCAAATACCTTTCTCTGTCGGACAACACGCTTGTTCGTAGTGTGTTTACGGCGTTACGGCTCCCCGAAAAGCATAATGGTATCATTTGTCGAGGTTATTCCTTGACAGCCACGTGGGGTCCTTGCGTAGAAGCGAGCTCATCGCAGTCGTGCAGATCTACGTATCGAGAGCTGTGCTCCTGAGAGGTGGTTTGAACTGCTTTTCTAGAGGTGTGCCCCAAAAGTTGGCAGTGGTGGGGACGTCGTTCCGCCGGGAAATGACATTTTCTTGTCCTCCCGTCTCCTTGCGCTATAGTACCGCTATTTTCAGTATGGAAAAAGGGAAACCCACATAGCGGGGCATTCGAATCTCCACCCACCCCAAAGCTCTTTCGACTCCCGGCAAGTCGAGTTGCTCTGTTTCATGCCAATTCCGGGAAGGGGTAGTACAGCCAGCAATCATACGAGGAAGACCGCGTCGGCCCCCAGCAGGCTATCACCCCCAAGTCAGGCCAGGAAGCACACGATCGCACACAAATGCACGAGCCATCATTTGCTTCGACCCACAGACAGTCTGCAACCAAGCCCGGAAACTCCAGCGACGACCACACTGGGCCATATGGTCGTGTTCCTTGTCCTGCGTGACTGCCATGGTGTCTTGCCCGTGGATATCTCAGTGACATCCCAATTGGGGTGGTGCAAGGATGTGGTTGACTCTGCCTTTGTTTCTTCCAGATTGCGGTCAAATATTTCAAGGGGAAGCCATCCATTGGTTCTTCCAACAAAGTGTTTGCCCGCTTCAAACTATGAACACGTACCGGGTGTACTGCTGTACAGTATTTTGTCTCCGTCTCATAGAAAGTCCGACCTACTCCCTTAAAAAAAATCGACGTGTCGTCGTGTAGACAAGCGAAATGGTATCGATTGGACGTCTGGATTTAGTGTCGATCGGTATGGTGTCCAACTCGATTCCTTCACCAATACCAGCATACCAACGCCGTAGATTTGCCAAGAGACATCGTAGGTCGCATTGATGGGAGGCACGCCTGCCGAATGTCTGCACTATGGACCGCTCGGGATATTTTCACTGTGAGCAAAGCTCGCAATGGTTATTTTTCCGCCCAGGGCGTGTTCGAACGTTCGAACCCTTGTTTTCTGGATTCATTGCCGAATGCCACTGCTTCGATCGACGGATGAGGCACGATGTAGGCAGAATTCTCCTCGTGCAGATGAGCTACTCGTATCATGTTACTTACAAGGAACCTGGTATAATGTTGCGACGCTATCTGGTGGGCGTGTCTTCACGCGACTTGACGGGGTTGATTGGAACGGAACGACATTCATCACTGATCGTTCGTCCCATTCCGAGGGCTTTTCAGTGTTTGGTTACATGTTATTCCTGGCCGACGCTATCTGGGCGTGTCTTAACGCAGCTCGAACGGTTTGATTGGAACGGGACGAAATTACTTGCCGGGCGTTCGTCCCTTTCCGAGGAGAGTGTTCACTGTTTGGTTCCATGCGAATCCTGGACTACAGACTCCGAGCGAAGAAGAATCCAGCCGAAATGTTCGGTGGAACCGTGCGTTTCGACTCCATCGGGACCGCGCAGGCCCTGTTATTCCAACAGAAATATCGTATACCATATACAAGCGGGTCTCGTCGCCGGCTCCGTGCATGCTCGTAGTGGCCGAGGGTGTGTCACAGGCAAATTGAGGCTGTAAGTGCGAAACGACTGCCAAGAGGTGATAAATGCGAAACGACTGTCAAGAGGTGTAGTAGCAGTGCGAGTAAAAGGGCAAGTTTTCGAATACATGAAAATGAGCGAAAGCTTCAATATTTTTTGTGAAATGAGATAACAGAGTTTGCTTCGTGCCGGTTCATACAGTCAGTGAAAACATCTCAACATACGTTTTCTCTGACTCCTTTTTTTTTTCCACAGCACAAAGCTTTCGGAGCTCGTATTCTTCACAGGTACCAGGTATGTCTGACTGACAATGTAGCTTTCCCCGAGGCCGAAATACACCTTATTAATACGTATATACTTCAAAGTATGTCCACAATCTACTACTGGGGGCCGTAGTAAATAGGACCAAGTATTAGTATTGTTAGTAAAAGTAGGGGAATACAGAGGTTTTTGTGTGTGCCGGAGGTCCTATTCACTATGATCCCCCGTAAAACGCCTTGTGATTCCAACCGATACCTTGTTCGAGTAGACCTTGTATTGTGATGGAGTGGGTGTATGATGCTGGAGGCGTCGTTACAAAATATGTGCGCCTCGAGGACATATACAGCACAAAGGATATGACGCAGGCAAACACGAAAACGCAGAAGTGGGCACGCATTGGTTCCGAGGACCAAGCAGCTCACGGATGGGTTGGTCACTACTAGTCGCCGCTACCGCGACACCAGGCCACGAATATTTGCGCGGCCGCTTATGCCTTGTGTTGAGTGGGGAGCTGCGTAGGAACCGGCGACCGCCCGCTAGCAGAAACTAGCTACTAGGCTGCTGTCGTCGTGGTTTCAATGTGTGGTGGCTTGAAATTGGTCTTGCCAGCAAAACTGCGCTGCTGTATCAACACCCACCGCTGCGAATGATCGTTCGAGAAAGTAGACCGGCAGAAGTTAAGAGAGAACCACCTTGCTTTCCTGAAGGAATATTAAAGTGGGGTACCGGAATGGATGCATCCAATTGCGACCCTTCCGGTACAGACCAGCCTTAAATTTTGGAACACATTTAGTCTCGCGTCTTGACATTACCTAAATGCTTCCCAACAATAGCGTTTTCTACATTCTTCGTATTTTCTTGTTGCTTTCCCCGCGAGGTGCGCGGGCGGGACTGTTATCAAACGTGCATCATTCTGGACACCTGCGGTGCGACTGCGAAATAAACGAACGTGGCTGCACTTCCCTTAAGGAGATAGGCCTCGGCTGTGCCAAACTCAGCTTGCCCGTAGCGACCCATGGCGTTAGCCGGTGACCCAACCGTAAGAGAGTAAAAGGCCTCCACGCCTTGTGCTATACCTGTTTTGTCGCTGTAGCAGCCCTTCGCCTGTCCTGAAACTTGTGCTGTTCGACCCCCCTCCTCGCGCTCCCGCCGTATTTACCGCCGTCACGCGCGTATATTAGGGGGTTTGGACGTTGCTTGACAGACACATACCGGGTGGCACCGGTCTGTGGAAAGAGCTCGGGTTGGCCGTGGTCGGTGCTTGGGTCATGTTCTGGACCAGGAGCTTGTTTTCGAACGCGGGTACGTACCGAACGAGAACTGTGAGCGGCGTTTCCTAGATCGTTTCGACGGGGCGAGCGCATGGGTGGATCGCCTCAGGCTTGCTATTTTCTCCAACCAGACGATCTTCAAACCGATCAAGCTTCCAAGCTAGCAACCAACCAACCAATCGACCAACCACGCACCTAAGAAATCAACCAATACACAAACGATCAAGCAGTTTTCCAACCCACCAAGTCACCAACCAAACAACCGAACAACTAAGCAACCAGTCAAGAACCAACCAACCGAAGGATCGACGAGTTTGCCAAGCGCTCAATTGGTATACTGCAAGCATACATGGTGATACCCCCTCCCCCCCGTGCCACCGGTCCCCCTCCAGGGATGGACTCCCAGGACTACGAGGGGTCCCTGTTGGAGATGGGAGCGCTCTTGTCCCAAGGGCGACTTCTCTGGCGAGACAAGGCCAAGTTTTACGCGAAGGTAAAAAAAAGCGGTAATGCTCATTGAGCCCTTTCGTGCTTCCAGTTGTTGTTGTTGTTGTTTGTTGTTGTTTGTTGTTGTTGTTGTTGTTGTTGCTGTTGTTGTTGTTGTTGTTGCTGTAGTTAGGGCGCTTAACTTATATCGACCAAATTGCTGCGCGGCCTTCCTCTTCCCTTTATCTTTCCGGTGAAGCTCGCCTCGATATATTTTTTTCGTGCAGTTGTCCAACACAACACAAAATGAAACAGGACACAACACAACGCAACGCATAACACCACAACGCAAGACTACACTACCAAGCCGCCGTCGCTGAACCACCGCCCGTCCTCGCTGTAGACAGAGAGGGGGTTGGGGATAGCTACGGTCGTGTGTTGTTTTTTGGGGATAGCTACGGCCGTGGAGCAAAGGTTGAGGATAGCTACGGTCGTGTGTTGTTTTTTTCCTGTCCGTTCGTCAACATTCAGTTCCAGATAAAACCGGCGTCACGATGCCCCCCACGTCCCGCTCCCACATCGAAGGTGTGTCAATCACGCCATCAGCATTAGTTTGCGATTCTGCGAGACACCCACCGCCTTTCTTGCGCCTTGTACATGCTTGTCGCCCCCGTTCTCCCTTCCACCTCGCCCCCCCCTGCCGCTTCACGTCCTTGTCTAATTCCGTGGACGCGCGCCACGTATGTAATATTTGTTGCCGGCCGCCACTCCCCCCACGCACTTAGTATGTTTTTTCGGTCTTCGCCCCTCTCCCCGTCTCTCTGTCTCCCTCTTTTTTTCTCTGATACTCTCTCGCGTTCTCTCTCTCGGTCTCTCTTTCTCTTTCTTTCTCTCTCTGTCCCCCCCCTCTCTTTCTTTCCTGCGACCTGGGGGTTTCACGGGACCCATCTACGGATAAATCTACCGACCGACCCATTGACTGGTCGATCGTCGGAACGACCACTCGACGAGAAGAGCATCTTGGCGATAGTAGGGTCGATCCTCTTCTGGGACGGTGTATACACGCTCTGCGACGAGCACGCCTGGGAGAGCACACTCATGTGAGGGCTGCAGGGCAGGGCGTGGTCGTGGGGTATGGGTCGGTGGCTTTTTATTTGCACACTCAGCACCACTCTACACTAGGGTTATTCCCGGTGTGTTCAGTACTCTGCTGGTGTGATGAAGCGAGCCTGAAGTGCTCTGTAAACGTTGGTATTGATTATAGGACTCCACCGGGAATATATTGTTTCCACTGCCGTACAGTGAAGTGGGGGCGCCCCTGCCCGACCGGAGCATACGAAATGCCCCAGGGAAAAATATGGCGCAGTCTTTATGTATTCCCCGAGACGTGACACAACTGATTCAATACGCCGCGTACGATCAACATGTTCTCTTGCGGGCGCTGCGTGCTGGCATTGAATTTTGTTGTTGGGGCCATGCGGCATGCGGTTAGCATGTACTGCGGTCGCTCTGAGGCGCGAATTTTGGCTGAGTTATATCACAATATGATGTTTTTTGTCTCTTTTCCGGTCGTTGATTGTGCTACAGCCCGAGTTGGCAAAGGTAGTTGAACATAGATGAACAGAGAAGCTGCTGAACCCTATGCGTGATAAAGCATGAACTCAGGTACCTGGGGGGGGGGGAGGGAAAACTGACGGGACCACGTTTTTTGCAGAAGGCTGCCGAGGGTAAGCATTCCCACGGGCTGAGCTAAGAAGGAAAAACTACGGCAAAAAAGGAAACCCCGAAGTCGCCGCTGTGCAGCAGGGGGTTTGATCGCGGGCACCACGTACTTGTACTAGCGTCGGGTCTGTGTCACGGCGCGAGCAGCCCGTCCGCGTGTTTATATACTGAAGCTGGTGCCGCTGTGCGCTACTGCAGGGTTCCATTGCGGGCGCCCACCTGCTGGCATACCGGTAGCTTGGCAATACCAGTAGTCTTGGGTGTCTGTATGGGCGGCGAGGCTTGCGTCGTGTGTTGCAGTGATCTTCACGGGCGGCGCCGCCGTAGGGCAGGTTTCTAGCGGGGTACGCGACTTGTAGGGTCTTAGCAGGGCGGCGCGTCGTGACGCATAGTGTTATTAAGTGTTCATACGTACATACAACAGCAGGCGCGGCGGCACGGTGTTGATAGGTGTCTTATTTCGGCCGGTACGCATCTGGCCCGTACAGATTTTTCTCAGGGTGATGCGGCGCTGAGCACTTTAGCATTCGTTGTTTGTGTTCATTAGGCGTCGCGGTACAGCAGTAGGTTTTATCGCGTGGGTGAAGCCCCAAACCCGTTGGGGCTGCAACAAAAAAAAAGGGGTGCTCAAGGACTCTTGATTATAAGAGCCCACTAGAGAAGGAAATTGTGTCCGGAAAGGCGGGTGAAAGGAGTACCCGTTCGGCGTCGAGGGAAAAAAAAGTAACGGTTGATCGTCCGGGTGATAAGGGTAGGGACGCGTCCACCCGTGGGTTGCGTGTTCGAGACACATCCCCAGCAGCCGCTGCAAGACAGCCGCTAGACAGCCGCCGCCAGAGTTGTGCTGCCGCTCTGGTGTGCCGGTGTGTTGCCGCTCTGCTGGGCCGCTTTTGAAGGAGCGGGTTGTGTTGCATGGCTTGGCAGTCGACGATGGCGCCGTCGCCGCGGAGCCTGCTCAGAAAAAAGTGTCTTGAGTTGGGACTGTAATCCGAGGGCGCCACCGGTCTTAACCTTTGTACCGCCCGTACCACTAGGTACAACGGGGCGTGCGCGGGTCTGGGAGGGGCGGGAGTGGTCTGGGCGGTGACGAGCGAGGAAGACGACCAGGAGGACGAGATGGATGGATTTGCATTGGCGGGCGTGAGGAGTACCATGCAAGGCGAGGGGTTTCCCACCATTTTGTGGTGGCATATTTTTGTGTGCTTATTGAACGAAAGGGTGGCTCCCCAGGATTTGTTGTCTGTGCGGTTTATGTTGGCGTTTTGTGGTTCGTCGACGTGCGTCCCATGAGGTCTTCGTGTCTAGAGCGGTTTTGTTGCGATTGACCAAGAGTACTATCCCCATCAGCCTATCTTGCACATCGTTTTGTTTTGCGTGTTTTGTTTAGTTTGCACTGCCCACCGGTGACAGTCTTCATCCCGCAATTTGTTTTTGATTTTCCCAGCCGCCTCGACGTTTTTCTGCGGCTTATTTCTGTTCATTTTTTTGCTCTTTTTTTTTTCGGTGCACGCTGTCTCGCGCGCGGTCTTGTTTTAGCGTTCTGTTTCCGTGAACGATGTCTCGCGCACGATTTGTTTTCAGCGGCACGTTTTAGTGTACGATGTCTCGCGCGCGGCAGGCTGGGAGGGAGTTTGCTCTTCGAAGCAGGCCGAGTCACCCCGTACCTGAATAATAAAACCGCCGTGGCACCTCGGGGTGGCGAACGACCGCTCTCGATGATGGCAGTTTCATCACAATATTCCGCGTTCAATCTGTTGTTGGCAGCAATGCGTGTGCGTTATAATTTGTAAGCTTGATCTGCTGCTGTATCGTTTATATTTCCCCTTCGCTGATATTGCGCGTAGGAGTTTTCGTGAAGAAGCTCTATCTGCTTTTATCTACTGCTGTATGTATAGTCCTTCGCTGATGTTTCGCGTGACTTCTCGCGAGGAGGATTCTGTCTGCTGATGTATCTATATTGTGGATGTCGTACACTTTGGGTGTACACATCACTTCTCTGTGAATGTAGCCCACCAATATTCACATGGCGCAATGTCATATTTTTAACGCGAACTGCCGCACGCCTCTGCCCCTTTCCTGTTCCTGGCCGCTGCTCGTTTGGTTGCGGTGCGCGTCGCAGGGGAGTCGGGCAGGGATTTCTCCAGATTGTCCCCGCAACGGAAGGCGAGACTCTACGGGAAAGCCTTCTTCTGCAACGTATGCAGCGTAGTCTTCTGGAAGGGGGTGGAGGAGGTAGGCTGGTGCCCCCTTGGCTGTGCCAACCGTCGCCCACGACTGCCGCCTTTCGGACCCCTCTTTGCGTCCTCTTGACGCCTGGCGGTGTTGTCCATAGACGCACGTTGGAGAAGTGCGACAGCCAACGCGCGCGTTCTATAGTAGGTCGTTTTCCGAAATGTGAAGCGGACGTTTTCAGGGAAGAAACGTCGTGAACTACAGCAACATTCTTTTGCTCGGTTTTCGACGTGACGCATTGGGGAACCGGCGATCTATTGTATGCAAATAGGAGAGTTATCTGGTACTTTCTCGTGTTGCTTTCCCTGTCTCTCGTGTCCTCCGCTCACTCGCCAGCACCCCTCCTTCCTTCCCTCCTCTTCCCTCCTCTCCTCTGTCATAAGATCATCGAGCAATCCGGGCCGGACACTGGGTGGACTGGCCTTTTGTACTTCTCGATTGGGGTTACGGTCCTGGCGGGGACGAGGAGACTTTCTTCAAACAGTGGATTGGATGACGGTCGTAAGTGCCAAACTACAGTGGTGGTAT
The DNA here is from genome assembly GCA_031763025.1 of Macrocystis pyrifera. Taxonomy (NCBI): domain Eukaryota; class Phaeophyceae; order Laminariales; family Laminariaceae; genus Macrocystis; species Macrocystis pyrifera. The sequence continues at coordinate 4,569,979 of JASSKH010000029.1, forward strand.
GCTTGACATGAACGCATAATAAAATATCTGGCTGAAACAAGTCAATCGAGCGAAGCTGGGCGACGTACGGGCCACCCGTTCGCTTATCGTGCGAAATATGAAAAACGGCGGCTAACTCTCACACGCGTGCCTTTCTGTCCCCTCCCCCCCCCTTAATCCATTGATGCTGTCATTCAGATGCAAGAAAATCCGCCTCAACAGCGGTTCGTACAGTAGTAGGAGGACGCAGCTCACCCTTCATGTAACTCGCCCAATACCTCACGGCGCTTCGCGCTTGGTGCAAGCAATGTCTGCCTGGTCTTTGAAGACCCGACGTACTCCGTCCCCATTGTAGGGATGCGAGGGTCTATGATCATACGACCACGGCCTTGCACGATAACAAGTACCCCCCCCCCCTCTCTCTCTCTCTCCTTTCAGCAGGCACCCCATCGTATGGAGATTGTTTGTTGGGGCAAGGGGCGTTTACATGCGTGAACTCACCCCGCTACCCTTTCATTCGTCGACCTTGGTATCGCGTTGCGACCCCTTCAGCAGTACCAGGTTCTGACGAAGAACCTGTCGGGTTAGTTATGCCACCCTCGTGACCTGAGCCCATCCGCTTCGTTCTGTTTCTTCCCCTCTTCCCCCCGACTCCGTCCGTCCTTCCGTCCCGCTCCTCCCCCCCTCCCCCATCCCCATTTTTTCCCCCAGTGATGCTCACGGCAATGTCGCAGGCGTCCCCCATCGGCGAGAGCTTGGACGGTTGGGATCACAAGCACTCATTTTCTCTGGTCGGTACCGACGTCGCCCCTAGGCGGCGAGATTGCCGCGACGTCTGCGGCGGCGGCGACGGCAGCGGCAGCGGCAGCGGGTTTAGGAAGCCGCCGTTCTGTGCAAGCTTCTTCGAGCCCCCCCGAAGTAGACGGAGATGTCACGGGTGGGTGACGACGGTAGCGGAGCTCACGGGCGTGGTTTTCGCCTGGACGGGGATAGAGTGGTGAGACGAAAAGCGCGAACCCTGGTTCGTCTAACGTTCTTGGCGCCCCCCACTTTTCTGATTGGTCTACCGTTTAATTAACCCTTTAGTACTGTAGTCCCGTTGTGGGGACAATCCACTCAAATGGTAAGTACTTTGTCCCCAAGACGGGACTGTGGTACTAAAACGGTCAACACACAACATAGCGCCGAACCCCCATCGGACGCTTGTATATATTTTCTTCGCAAGCTGATTTGCTCGATAACGGGCGAGAGGTGCGAAAACGTGGAGCGATCTGTGTATACGAAAAGCCTCGATAAGATATTCCCGACGCGGCCACTTTGGATGTTGACGCCCTCCTTCTTTCGGAGGATAACATCTTCGGAAATTTTTTCCAGGGGGTGGATTATCTTGTCAACCGTGTGATATACGTTATGTTGTTTTTTGGGATTTTTGTGATGGGTGAAAAATCACGGGATGACAAGTGGTGAAACCTTGGATGGCGTCACCATCTGTTGATGCGATTCGCTTGCCGTGGATAAGGTCACGGCAGGTTTCCGCTTCGGGAGGCGTGTTAGACTCTATTGATGCGCTTGTGGGTTTCATGCTGTTGGGCGGCGTGTGGTTTACGACGGAGGGCGGGGAGCGGACTGCTGGGGAGGCCAAGGCTTGGAGTTTGCTTGGGCCGCCCGTGGGGACCGCTTCCTAGAACTTGTGCATGATATCTCTCCCCCAACCAAGAGTGCGCGACGATACACTCATGTGAAGAACAGCATGTCTTCCTGTAACCTCGGGGGTTTGCTGGCAGTAGCCGCCGACGCATGCGACCTTGCGCGGTTGGAGCGTCCTATCTTACCTCCGACGGCGTACCACTATACCGCTACAAGCGCAATTCCCACCCCCGCGGTTCTCGCCCCCCCTTTCCTGACGTGCGCCGGATCCTCTCTCCCCCCGCTTCCACCGCAAGGTACGTCTGGGACGATGACTACTTCGCGGACACGTGGATCCGAGACCTCGTGTACGTAGGGACGGGTTTGGCGACACTTATCGGTACCGGCACATTTTTTAACCTGGCGGGAACCATCAGCCCCATGGCTGTGCTCAAGCAGGCAAGCGCGGAACACAAGTACAGAGGCTTAGAGCAGTCCCATGATAAGTTTTTTATAGAGAAGGGATGACACTTTTACTCTCTATTGATGGCGCTCTCGGCATTGCTCTTTGTCGGAGGGGGTCGGACAGCGGGTCGCATCGCGAGACCCCCCCCCCACCCCCGGAGTCAGTATGTGTTTGGACTTCATCACGCTCTCTTCCCGTACAATACACGAGACAACACACCCGCTGGATCAAGTTCCGAGCCGATTTTTCCCCAAGCAAGGGAGGCACGCACAGCGAACATGGTGTCCTGGAAATATCTCGTTAGGAATATCTCCATGGGCGCATCTCTCAGTGTTTGTACCCTCCCCGTTGCCGAGGAATCAGCTTCAACAGTTCGCCCGAGAGGGTGTGTTTTGTTGCGTGCTAAATGTGCTGATTAGGAGCGAACAGCCACCGGATGATTTGCTCGGATTGGTACATGTTTTTCATTGCCGTGCTCCCGAGATATTTATGATGATGCTTGTCAGTCGAGAAGCTATATGTTTCTCACGCACAAGCGGACACAACTTCACCGAATGTTGTCGTAAAGCAAAAGTGTGGCCTATTAAACGATATTCAGTAGTTTCTGCAATACCCTTGAGGAGCCCCGGTCGGTCAGAAATGATTTTGGCCATAACGTGCTACCTCCATCGTAGCACGAGTCAACAATGTTGTTTACTATTTATAAGACCATGCGTGATCCCCCGGCCCCCGTTTTTCCCCGCGGTGGCGTGCTTGGCCTTCGTTGCGGAGCAGGTGCACCAGCACAACCTGCAGGAAGAGATGCTTCCGCTCCTATCGTCCGACGAGGCCTTGATCCGCCCGGACACCCCGTAGTCTGTCCGCGCCTCCGTCGGGCGCCTAGGCTGGAGCAAGGGGCTCCATGCTGTTTGGGTGTTACTGTTATCCCTTGGGATTTGTTTTTGAGAGGGAGAACGTGCCGAATACCAGAAGTGAGGAAGTTGCATCGGCCACACGGAAAAGGCCATGATAGGCACGTCGGGGGGGGTGCCCGAGTTCGAACGCAGGGGGGTGCAGGACACTGCGCGCAACAAATGATTTGACAGCTTGTGCTGCGCGCTTTTTCCAATTGACTGTATTTGAATACGATGTTGACAGCACCGCATTTCTCATTTTTTTCGGTCGGTATGCTTGGGTCCCGTTCAGGGATCTACTCGTACAGTGAAGGGAAGCCGTCCGCTTTCTTCGACTGACTGCGGCTGCGTTGCGGTCCGCTGGGAGAGGGGGGGATGCATTTTCTTTGTTGCTTGCGTCAGTCACTTGGCCATTGACCACGCATCCCTTTCGAGACGAAGCAGCGTCCAGGGGGACGATTTTTGCCATTTCTACCCCTGAGTTGTGGCGTTCAGACTAGACTATCGGTTTGAGGACGCCCCTTCGCGCTGTATCGCGCCGACGGTATCGTTTTGTTTTTCCGCCTTAGAGGCACGGTCGACAGCTATCGTTAATTGAACGGTCGGTATGCGGCCAAGCGCAGGTATGGAGGTTCCTCTGCTCCGATGAGCACTTTGTCCTGGACCGTGGGGGAAATAGTGATGGTAAGCGCCATCGATCGCCTGTATACAGAGCAATGGCAAAAGGGCACTGCCGTGCCGCGATAGCTCGAGGCACTGCCCAGCAGGGGATTAGCGGTTATTATGAGTTGTATTTGTATGAGCGCAAAATATTTTTTGTGATTGTATATACGGATAAGTTAGCTGTGAGTTCTTCGACCAAACTATATGTTGTCATTTCTCAGCTTTGCAAGCTGCGAGATACGCCGTTCAACCCTTTTGTGAGTTGTCTGTCATGGTTGTTGGTCATTTCAAATTGTGACATGTTTCAAGTGCACGACTTTTGTACGAAAATTTGTCGCTGCGCGCTGGGCAGGAAGCAGCTCGGGGGCCCGTCACCTCCCCCCTCCCACAGTGGTGGAAGTATCGTACCATGAAACCCTGGGCGGATTGGTTGTACGAACTGCGTGGACATTCTTTGATGGGGGCGCGGCCCTTGCTTTTAGGGTCACGCGCTCCTAGGACGCTCCTCTGCGTATTCAGTGCAGTCTTTGACGTGGTATTCTACATATTCAAGTTGCTTGCCCTTTTCTGGCTGATAAGTCTTTATATCAGGGTCATGGGGTTTGGCTGAATAGCCCAGTCGCGTGAAACTATTTCCCTGTTTACACCGCCCTTTCCTCTTCCCCAGCCGAACATATCGTAACGGGTTACGGACGCAAGTTCTTCATCGCAGCTCGCTCAACCACGGTCGGAAATGATACGGGTGACAGGCCACAGAAAGCGAGCTTCCCGCAATTTCGGCAACCGCACGCCTCCTAGATGCGTCGGATTAGTTTCTTCTTGCAGATAATGTTTTTTCCCTTATACCTACGGTTCTACTGTTCGTATAGGGTATATCCTCACTACGCACAGAGATTGCTGCAGCTCCCGTGCTTAAGGCCAAAGTGAAAGCGCACGGAAAAAGGTAAAATATTCCGAGTGCGTGCAATTCAAGATTCACAGACTCTCGTAGCCAACTATGTTATGTAGCTGCTTTGTTTTACCGGTTCCCGCGGAAGAAGTGCATGCTTTACCCTGCATCCTGCATTGGAATGTAGCTCCACGGTGTGGTTTTAGTCATCGAATGGTTAATCGTTGTGTACCTTCTACGTGTACAAAAAAATGTGGTCATGTATACATGACATTTGACCTGGTTGGAATTTTGGCCCATATGCTCAGTCTGTAAACTGAGTCTCAGCTGCGGTAATTGCAAACTTGTCTGTCTGTCTGTCTGCATGGCTTATATTTTCGAACTCTTTCCAATGGTCGATATACTCGTACAAGGTCGTTACACATGATATTCGTACGACGTATTCGACCCTTACGGACCTTAACTACTGAAACATATTATACCACCAGGCAAATTTCGCCATATAATGTATCCACGACACCGTACCATGGTACCATACCGCCAACGCACCATACAACATACTGTGTTTTTCCCGTACCATACCACCAGCATACCATACCACCTACGGTGTTTTTTTCCCCTATACCTTACCAACTTATTCCATATCCCATACCGCGTTTTTTCTATATAGTATATCAAACCGTAGTACAATCATACCATATACCAACATACGATATCACATTCAGTACACAAGAAGAGCATACGTTGAAGGTGCAATGTGATGAGGTGATAAGTGCGGTTAAGGAGCAAGGTGAGGCGATATATGAGGAGGTGAACGTGCAAACAGAGAGCGATGGCACCAGGGAGCAGCAGCAGCCGCAAAGGCAACAGCCAGCAGTCATGTCTGCAACAGCTGCAGCAGGACCAAGTGGGTCCGCTAAGCGCTTGCGACGATCGCCCCGAAGAACAACAACAGCAACAAGTGCACTAGAGCATGCTATCGCTCGTTAGATATCATACTGCTGTACCCAAAAGCTTGTTGGGGATCTCTTATATGACGAGCGATGGCTGAGCGTCAAGTGCACAAGAAGAGGATAAGCCTTCAGGGCGACAGAGCAGGAACGGGTAAGTAAACTGCTGTACCAACTCGAACAACCCCGCTGTTGAAAATACGTCAAGTGCATAAGGACAGCATATGCCTTCAGGGCGACAGAGCAGGAACGAGTATATATCATACTGCTATTCCAACATGAGAAAGCATTCCCTGGGGGATCTATAATATGTCACGGTACAGCGATCTCTTGTCAATCTGTCGATTAATACCTTGTAGTAAACAACCGACGACATGTTTTTCATTGGCCAACAGAGCATCGTCAGCTCTCTGACCGCGTGTTGAGGATCTCTTATTCCCGTTCATGTTTGTGTGTTTCCTCCATATGTACTGTTTGCTTTATTTTGCAATCCTCATCGCATATTTCGGTACTGAAATAATAACCTACCCGTTGAAAATACATCGGACTGTCGTTGCGGAATCGCTTGTTGGGGATCTCTATTATTTCGCGGTCACAGAGATCTCTCGTCAGTCTGTCGTTTATCTTAACCGACACGTTTTTCATTGGCCTACAGAGAGTCAATAGCTCTCTGACCGCATGTTGGAGATCTCTTCTCCCCGTTCATTTGTGTCCACAGAGAGGCCGGTTGTATATGGGTTGAAGGTTCTGATTGTATGTCGGTGCTATATGCGCGCTGTTGCTGCAGAGCTGTGTGGCTGCTCCTGCTGCATGCTGCCGCAGAGCTGTGCGGTGTTCTGTGCGTTTTTGCTGGACCAGATAAAAAAACTGAACAGACCGGAGAACGCAGAGCCCCGAAAGATACTCGTTAGCTCATGAGCAGGAAGATCGCAGACATTTGCTATCGCCGTACGCTGCTGCTGCTCAAGATAAGAAACTTGAGACTGCAGGCCACAGAGACCAGCAGACATGATGTCGTCGTGTGTGAACTGTGTGTGTTTGTTCTTCACATTTAACCGTTCTTTGTACCCGTCGATATCCAGTGCAACCAGTGTCCGTGCCGATTCTTCAATCCCAGATAGGTACAAGTTCTGCTGTCACAAAACTACGGCACAGAGAAACTACTCCTGTACATTATGATCCAGTAAGATATGTACTACAACTGTACTCGTGTCAACAATCCAGCTCTACACGCAGTTCGTATTAATTCGGGTTCGATTCTTGATAGGCAGTCCGCAGGCGTATGATATTGATACGAACACTTTGCACTACAGCATGTTTTCACGCACACTCCTTGCGATATCGATCATGTGTGTTGTATATGACATGCGAGCGATTGCTCTCTCCCTCCTTCTCCCTTCTCTTCTGCAGTATGTTTCAAATGAATAAATAAACTCGTACTTTGTACGTACGTATATACGAGTAATGGATACCTGTAACCTTGATATATACATATACGTATACGCTGGGGCGATGGGACTTCGGTGGGACCTGGTGGGACGCATAAACGAAAATCGTACTGGAAATGGAGGTGATTATTTATTTTCCGAATTCGAGGAGACGAAATGCATGAAAATAAAATATCAAGAATCTTGCTATCAAATAATGTTACAATGAGGCGCGCGACCGCGAAGCGCGAGTCGGTCGACCTACAACAGCAGATGCGGTAACGTGTGTAGGCACACATGGCTGGGCCAAACAGAACCGGAAAACATCAAACGGCTTTGTTTTCGAGACCTATTAACGAGTACTCGTAGGCAGACTGTGCCTGTCCACAGCAGCAACGTGCGGGCCGTGTCCCAAGACATGCTGCAAGTGGCGTTGTCAAGCCCATCCTCCTACTACTGATGAGGGGACGAAGAAGCAGGAGAAGATCTGCTGTTAACAAGTGTAAATGTCGGTACAGTAGTAGTAGGAGAATACCATAGTAGTAGTGGTGGCACCTGACATAGCGGTTTGTTTTTTGAGTTCTACCTGACGAAACCCAACTCTACGAGTACTCGTAGGCAGAATGTGCCTGTCCAGAAAATATGTCGGAAAAAATCCTGTTGTTGCGGAACTGCTTGTTGGGGATCACGATGCCGACTGGTCTCTCTCGTCACTCTCACCATCTCCAACTGCGACTTCACAAAAAACAAGACAAGCAAACTGAGAACAGCGCTCGAATGCATTTCTTCGAGGGCAATAACAATCTGATATAACGCTTGCTCTTGTCTCTTCATAGCTTTTCAGAGAGGAGCTTCTTCCTGCTAATAGAAGATACGTTCTCCCTCGTCCGGTTAGGGCACGCCTCCTGAATTGCTCGCGGGTTGATGGGGTCAGCCTGCCCATCGCATGTCGATAGGCTCCAACAAACCCTCAATCACACACTCGCTCACTATCGTGTTTACTGACGTTTCATCCGAATGTAGAAATTCAGCCAGTCGCTCACCCACTGACACACTTTCGAACTCACTCGCATATAGTCACCCACCTACCTCCCACCCACTCCCTCGCTCATTCACTCACTCAGTTACTCACTTACTTCTCGCTCACTCGATCTCACCCACCCACCCACTCACTCGCAGTCACTCACTCATCGACGTACCTGCGCACCCTCTCCCTTCGCTCACCAACTCGCACGCTCATTCTTTCACTCACTCTTACTGGTCCCACCCACCACTTACTCTTTCGCTCACTAACTCTCACTCACTCGCTCGCTCTCACCCACTCACTCACTTTACCCGCTCACTCACGCACTACTATAGATATTGTTTTTCACTCACTCATTCACCCATTCACTAATTCACTCGCTCACTAACTCACTCACTCACTCACTCACTCACTCACTCTCACTCACTCCCACTCACTCACTCACTCGTGCACCCACTGACTCCCTCATTCTTTCACTTACTCACTGTCCCGCTCGGTTTTCAAACACGTTTGTGTATCCGCTCGATCACTCACATACCAATGAAATGTCACATACCGTCTTCCAACCTTCGTGCAGCAAATGATGCACAACGTATGCATCTGATAAGCTTACAGTTAGTAAGCTTGACAGCGAAAGAAGGCGTACGCGTCGAACGACCTTGGACTCCGCAAGCGTTAAGGTTTTAGCGTGAAGGCGGGTACACCTTTGGAGCGACGAAATATCGAATGACACACAGTCTCAGCAACGGACCACTGCAGTTGGGTCGAAACAAGAGTTGATTCATATTCGCATTGTCGCAGTTACGTACAACAGGAAGTACATGGCTGTGTAGGTTTCGGCGTTGGACGATACAGGTTTACCTGGCAATGAACTGCGGGTCATGGATAATCATGGTTGGTCTTAGGAGAAAATTTGCTATGTTATTTTCTCCCGGACAACAGCCAGGCAAACGTGAACAGTGACAATGATAGGGTATTACTCTTGTTCCCTCAATAGGGTGTGTCAAGAATATAACCAAGCATGTCGATTCGGGTTGGTACGGTAAATCCGTCGGCGGGGGGGGGGGGGGATGGTAATTTTGTTCTTTCTAGAGCTCTGATCGCAGGCATGTCAATCAATATAAAAAGGTACCCAGAATAATCCTCTTTGCGGTTGAAATACAGTAATTACACCGTAGGTTGCAAAACAATTAATGTGCAGTAGCAACGAGAGATAGTTAGACATTTGGAACCCTTGTCTTCAACAACGTTTGAAGGCTAGGCGTTGGAGCGACAAGTATTGTAGTATGCGTGAGAACCGTCGCTGTTGGAGGTCAGCCAACCGAGAGGGACATGAGAAGTTTGCACATATCCACGTTCACTCTCCTCACCCGCACCTGAATTTCTCGCATACTTCCGTGCTGTTCATAACATTTTCTTTGCCAATATACAGCTTGGGTTCAGTAAACACACCACAACCTTCTACATCATGATTAATACAGTAGTTCGGTTCGAGCTTTTCCAAAAACGACTCCGCAGTCGCCTTTGAAGACCGCCATCGGCCGGTCATTCACGGATGAACTGTCGCTATTTCTGCCATACCAGCACACGAGAAGCTGTACGTGTGAGCGAAACTGGAGACAGGGAGGTGTAAGCAATTCATCTGTGGCACATCGCAGCCGTTTTTTTTTCAAAATACACTAGGTGCGGCATATCACAGGATGGTAATCGATCGCGCATGGTGACGCTTGTGCCTGGTAAGTATCATTTGTTGAAAGAGAGTCTTGTAAGCTGTTCGGAGTGCTCACGTACTTGGTGTATGGATTCATGTGTAACGGTATTTGGGAGTTCCACACAGGAAATATGCGTGTTTCTGTGTGGAACGGTCAGCGGGTTGGGACGTATCTTATCCGCCGCTTTCTCACTTCTTCTTCTTCTTCTGCTTCTTCTTGTTGTGTGAGTACTTCACGTTCTCCCCCTTTCTTCTTTGTCTTGTGTATTCTAAGCGATAGCATATATATACCCTGGAGGGGCTTCTATGAACTGACTCAGGCTTGGCCTATCATATCAGTGAGTGCATCGAACATAAGCTGCTTCCTTCACCGACGGATGTGTTGTGGTGTGTGCGTGCGGGCATAGGACAACCTGAATCTGCGCACGCACGATATTCTTCGCGTTCGGTCATGCCCACTCTCGCTCGAGCGCAGAACATTAAGATCCGCTCACCGTCTTGGTCTGCAGGTTGTTGCTATGTTGTGCTCGGAAGCTCTTCCGTATCTCCCTCCTCTTCACTCACGGTCACTGTCAATCTCGTGTCCAGCCAGCTCGTTACAATACGGCTGGTACTATGTTTTTTGCAGCGTCGCCCATTTTCCACCGAATTCACACCGTCGCTGGCATCATAGGCTCTATCACATGCACTCCCGTACTGCTATATTGCGGCAGGGTTCCGCCCTGCTGTTCCCATATGACTGGGGTTTCGTACTACCGTAGATACTAGTACATCCGGTATACAGGAGGGGTGCACTGGTGGAGATTGTCAACTGACAATCCAGATATGACAGTATTGCCCCGCCAGGCAGCCGAGCCTGTTGACATATCCTGCCTGTAGTGCATGCAGTACGCCGCATGTTACGCCCAATGAGAAGGCGGGTTCGGGTAACCTGCTTCCTTGTCGGATTTATTACGTCGAACGTTTCCACGCGAGGTGCTGAGAAAAAAAGGTGTTTTGTGGGAGTTTTTTCAACGCTCTGGCAACACGCTCATACATTACGGGATCGAGGATCCGAAACTAAAGGCCCTTTCGAAACCCAAAGTCGAATTGCAAGCTTACCGAAAGGTACTCAGTACATAACGGTTCTGTTCACACCAATACACCATGTGATTTGACTCTAAAAACCTTAGGCTGCAAATACGACAGGCCAGACATATTTCACTCCTGCATATTTTTACCCTCTCTTCTCCCAAGATATATACTTATAGGAACCATCCCCGTCGGACTACGTACACGATACTAGTTATTTGTTTTTACGCATGACCAGCAAGTGCTGAGGGGTCGGGCATTCCGGTCTCCGGATGCACACATCAGGGTATATGTATTGTGTATTTCATACATCTACGAACTTGTAGCAACAACCCACGAAATGCTCCACATCCCCACTTCTTCGTATGGCCCGAAGGTCGCATGTAACGCTCGTGTAAAATGTACTATTGATAGTGCACGACCAAGAATGTCGCGTGCTAGACCGCCCATGCAATTCAGCCCATCGTGCCTTTGACGGCACTTAAAGCTGCTGTGCCTTTATCAGACTGACTCTGCGCCCACGTTCTCTCCGACGCATAAAGCACATACGACAAGAGTCCTGCTCTGGTGGGGGGCGTCACTCACGGGTTCATTTGTTTAAGCCGTTCAGACCCACTCCGCCGAGTGACTTTAACAGCCTGCAAATTTTCAGTCATACGCGTTTCCACTTTATCCTGTGGTTTCGCGATACGCACCGGCATGATATCGCTGAACACGATTCTCTGACAAAACTAAGTGGTATCTCTATATCTTGAAGCACCGAGCCACTCTCGCGAGTGTGGCCTAAACGTTGGAGTGAAAATTGGGGTAGCCCCCCTCTAGTACCAGTCACGTGCAACACACGCACATCGCGTGACCAAACACGTCATTGATCATCAACTCAACTCGACTATCCAATAATTTCGCTGAGGGATGCGCATTTCGCATCGATGGCAGCAACCAAGGAAGCTGGTGGGGTAGGCCTCATACAGCATACATCGTCACGATGTTCGGGGGTGGCGGCATCACATTGATGTGTAAGCACAACTTTCAACCATCGGACATTTTACGATCCAGACCATCCACTAGATCCTGAACAGCCGGCATGGGATCTTGTGAAGGACCTGAACGGTACTGGTATGTATCCAGGTTCTTAGAAAACATACACTTGAACACTTGAATATTGCTTCATGCAGTTCTGCATGGCTCTCCCACCCGACAACACGAGTTAACACACATACATCAGGAGCATATCTATCTGACCTAGACCATGGGGAGGGGGGCGTCGGTGATCTACATGATATGAGATGTATGTGTGCGCCGCTTGTGCCACCTCTCGGATCAGGTGCGTTCTTCGTGCACAGCCCACATAAGCTGCGCAAGCAAAACGGCAATCTCATCCGATGGGCCAGGCATACAGAAGTGATCGTCCGGCGAGTTCTTCACGGCGCCTATTGTCCAACCATACATGCCTTGCGACATGCACCCTACATCTACATGCTTGGCACCAGAACCGACAAAGCGCTCGCGGTCTTGTTCTTTCCACTTTCCGACATCGCCACCGGCTGCGTACGTAGTCAGCCAGAATAACTGCGCCCTTGCCGCCTGCGCTTGGAGCGCCATCTCCACAGCCTCGCTGGACGTCAATCGCGGGGGGTTTCCTTCGTTAGCGACGATTACGTCGTACGAGGCAAGGTCGCCGCTTCCGTGACTGTTTCGCGCTTCCTTGAGGCTTTTAGTGCGCGACTGGTCCGAAAACGTGAAGTGCACGATAGCTCCGTTCCCGAAGAAAAACTCGCCGTGGTCATCGTTGCACCTGCGGAAAGAAGACACGAGTGACGGAGGGAGACATTGTCGGAGTCTGGCATCCAGAGGGCCGGTACTACTGTTCCTTCACGTTCGCACTTCGTGCGCGTTTCAGATATCTCTTGTCGCTCTCTAATTTGTATACCCCTAAAGGCATGCTGCTACGGTAGAGGGGGGGGGGGGTAACAAGTTATGTTCTCAGGTTGCTCAAACGATTTGTAGCGGTATATATAGGTCACTCCAAAATCGAGGAATATTGTACCTCCATTAGCCGGACAAGCAATCAAATTGGCTTGGCCTACCACGTATCAGGTACCTGGTATCACTCTGGCCGGGAACGTAACACCCGTTTCAACTTAGATGGTAACTTTAAACGTTTACAATATCGCCAGCCCGTGTGGCATCATAGGAACGGGATCGAAAAAAAGTCTACATCCGGCAATTATTTAGTTAAGGGGGGAGGGGGCTGTCAGTCAGAAAAGGTAACCCAATTGGCTTGGCCTACCACGTATCAGGTACCTGGTATCACTCTGGCCGGGAATGTAACACCCGTTTCAACTCTGATGGTAAATTTAAACGGTTACAATATCGCCGGCCAGTTTGGCATCATCCTAGAACGGGATCTATCAAAGATCTACATCGGGCAATTCTTTAGTTGAGGGGGGAGGGGGCTGTCAGTCAGTAAAGGTAGGTCCGTAGAGTAAGCTACGTCCTGTGGTCAGAGAATGGCATGCCTCGCCCTGCTCACTTGCAAACATCCCCCTTAGCCACGCATCCGTTCTTGAGGAGCTCTGAGGCGTTCCAGCACGTGCGGCACTGCGTGTCCCCAGAGACGGTGTGTGGATCATTCAAAAGCTCGAAAGAAATCGTCTTTGACGTGAGAGAGACCCTTGAAACATGCACATCATGCCCTCGACAACCTGAAAGAAAGCATCGCAAGTTTGCAAGAAGCAAAACAGACATAGTTAGCGAACGAAGAGAAAAGTTTCGCTTCTACGAGTAGCCTGCTCTAGTGGGATTGTACATACGTCCGCACGACCAAACACAGAGGGGGCACAATCGGTGAAATAGCCGACGGAAGCAGGATAAGCTCGACCTTGATGTTTGACTCCGTAGCTGCCAGAAGGCCGAATCGAAGTTCGCGTTCTTTTCGAAAGCGGCAAGAGGATCAGCATCCTTTTAAGGATCACCTGACGGAGATGGGAGTTGCCATAGAATAATATTTTGAAGTTTGGCGGGAATGGTATCTCCAGCATTGCCGATCGCGTGGTACTCCTGCAAACGCCTTGAGCCGTGGCCTGAGGTACCCATGTTGGGTATTCTACACCGTCTTGACTCGGGCAATAGTACCTGCTCGACCGAAACAAACAGCAGAGGTGGGCGGATCCATAAAGAACACGGGAATACCTCCGCAATTGTGCGGCCTGGCTTTGAAGCGCCCAAACTAGTCGCGAGTTCAACGCACACTCGTCAGGGAGGGAGGGAGGGAGGGTAAGGTCAATCAACACTGTCTGTCGTCGACGACATAGTATAGACAATGACATTGCGTTGTGGGACGAAACCGTCCGCAGAGTATGTGTGACCTGCGATATCTCGTGGTATAGGCACTAAAGGACGCGATGTCGCTTCTGAGAATTTAGAGAGATGATATAACCAATACATCTGGCGGTTGCAGCATCTGCCAAAAGCTCGGGGCTTCTGGGGGAAATAGGGGATGCATACGCCGTAAGGAGCGCGAAGTTAGAAGCAACAGCGTACGCAGCACCAGTTGATGATCTCCTCTTTTGGCCCAAGACTCGTGGCTTACGAAGATATCAAGGTTGACCATAGGTTCCTCAAGGCTACGTAGTATACAGGAGAGAGGGGTTCCTCGCTGAGCACAAAATGCTTACATAGCAGCCAATACTTGAAACTTGAAAACATACGCAGCCTGAATTGATCAATTCCCAAACAATTAATAACATACGTGTCGCGTAATAATACACGTCGCGCTCGCAACGTGATGCTCGGGCTGTTACACGCTCTTCCTCGACGGCTGACAAGACCGCACTCGTCGGTTTTGTGTTGGTCGGTAAAAATGGAAACCCCAAGATGGGGACTTCAGGATTAAAAATTGTCGATCAAAAGTAACGATTACAACAATGGCCACTGCCTGAAAGGGGGATGACACACCTATGTTGTCCGAGTAGAAACGCCAGGAGTCGTACGGTACGGGCGTAACCCGATCCTACGCGTGCTGCTGGGCACTCACGCTGACCGCAGAAGTTCCGTAACACCAGAGTGATGATTGGTTTGGTCGATCTATCTCCGGGTATATCTTACACGTACTTTCAGTATTCCTGCTATTCAAACATTGGTTCGCTGAGGGTTACGTGCAAAAGGTGTATCTTTCATATACGTTCAGTAGTCCTGCTATTCAATCACTGGTTTTCTGAGGTCATGTGAAAAAAAAGGTCCTAGCCATTTTTCCTTGTATATCTCCCTTCTCGAGCCACTGTTCGTAGCGGTCGAGTATATGTGTACTGCTGTGTTTTATGCTAGAGCTTGACCCTACTTCTTCCCGCTGGAATTGTGATTCGACTCTCTATTTCGAGTATTTCCAGCCTAACCGTGGATGCAGCACAACGAAGATGCCCTCAAAGATTCCCTCAAAACGTTCTCAACAATGCATCACTAACGCATCAGTAAATAACTGGTCAGCGTTAAATGGTATTGGCCCGGACCTCACGGCGTCCAGAAGCAGCTACATACAGCGATGAATCAGGGGATGTATTTGCCCACCTGCCCTTGACCGTAGCGCAAGTGCAATCGTACGCGGGTTCGACGGGGTTGTCATCGGCCCACTCCGAGGACTTGCTCGAGCACGGTAGTGGCAAGAGCTCGTCTACGGTGCATGCGCGCTCTATTCGTGGTGGTGTCGAATCGTCGTCTCCCGGTTGACCAGGTCGGATGCTTTCTGACGGGTCGTCGGCAGCTGAGCAGGCGCTCCACAGCAACGAGAGGAGGCCTGTTGTAAGGACCAACTTCAGCCGTACGACCGCCATCTGGAGTGACAAGAAGAGGTTTGGTGGGAGATATTTGTTGGCTCAAGAGTGATCGAATTAAGCGAGACATGCCGGGATATTTCCAGCTGTAGAGGGCATTTTATTGCCGTTGGACTGGAGCATGTACGATAAAAGCATGGTACACGTCGGACGTATCACATCAGATAGATCACAATATATCTACAATCAGTATATCATCTAGATCCTAATCTGCCGTTCTCAGGTGCTGTGCAAAATCTACATGGTACAGATCCACCCCAGGGACCGTGTGGTAGATCATGCAGGTCATATTAATCCCACCCGGCAACGTGAGCCAGATCATACAGATCAGGGATGTATCTTTCTGCCCTGAAATGTTTGGATCATCAAGAGGAATATTCACGTTGTGTCCGGTAGAGGATCTTCCAGGGGTCGGGCTGTGCGTTGTTTGCTGGCGAGGGTGCACTTCCTGGTGGGAAAACTTCCCTCGAAACTTCCCCCCGACCAAAACGTGAATACTGCTGCAAGAGTGTGACGGAGAAAAATCGTTTTCCGCAGGTTTGGAATATATGTATATGTACAAGGTGCACGTTTTTTTTGGCATGCTACTCTCCGGCGGTCGAGGGTTCTTTCTCGCACTTTCGGCTGCGGCGAAAGCAAGGGGGGCGTGGGTACACTCCGACGCATGTCCCGGCCGACCTCCGTGGCGGGGCTCGGAACATTAAGCGTCGCTGAGCTAGCTCTATTTAACAAGGGATTGCTTTCCGCCTCGCCTTGCCCAGTAGGCAACATGGAAAGCCCCACATTTTTGTTTTTGTTTTTGAGTCACAAGGAAATAGCCCGCCACCCTCGAGCATTTTTTCAAGCCCCCTCTGCCGTGCATATTTTTTCAAGCTCCGCAGAAGAAGTAGCAGTAACAGCATCAGCCGGAGACATACAGCAGCAACAGCAATATACATCTGTCGGCCGTCGTATCTGTTGCACCAAGCTCTTTGACGGGTGTACACCTAACACCGAGCATGAACGTGACCACAAAATTGCCTCCCTCGGTCCGTCTACCTGGGAGAATTTGGTACCAAGTATTGGTGTCATACCCAGCTAGTTGTCCAGCAGCAGTAGCAGCAGCAACAACAAAACACAGCAGCAACAGCGCAAGTCTGTCGACCCGTCGCATCTGTCACACCAAGCCCTTTGACAGGTGGTGTACACCTAACACCGAGCACGTTCGTGACCACATTTGTCTCTCCCTCGGTCCGTCTACCTGGGAGAATTCGGTACCAGGTATTGGTGTCATATCTAGCCAGTGGTCCAGTCGCAATCTCTCAGAAGCAGGTAATCGCAACGGGCAAGAGCCACAGAGCATGCCCATACCGCCTCCCATTTCACTGTACTGCCCCGTGTGGCACCGGGCACAGCCCACACTGCCCGACTGTCTGCCTGATATTCTATTTGTACTAAACAAACTCCAGGGAACGTATGATACGACGAGCTGTGTGCACTTTCAACAACCAAGAATTCATCCCGCTGAATTGTCTCCGCGTTGAAAATCTCAACAATTTAGAAGTTGCCCGCTTTTGCCTGTCCAGTATTGGTTTATAAACAACTTTAGCAGCAGCAGCAGCAGATACAGCAGCAGCCGTGGACGCCCGAAGAAACGTCACGTATGTTTCACTAGCCCTTTGACGTACACCACACACCTGACACTGAGCACGTACGTGACCACAAAACTGGCTCCCTCAGTCCGTCTACCTGGGGGAAATTTGTACCAGGTTTTTACTGTATATGTAGGTATCATAGCTATATATAGCGAGTTGTCCAGTCGCACGCTCGCAGCAGCAGGTAATCGCACTGCTCGAGAGCCACAGAGCCAGGTTCATTCTGGCGCTTGTCTCCCTTTACCCCCCCTGTCTCGGTGTGCATCTGGCATGGTAGTAGTTGTTGTAATAGTATGGTAGTATCAGTAGTATTGGTAGTAGGTAGTAGTGCTGCCGTTGCCACGAGTCTGCTGCTGCTTCCACGATTATATGATGATACTGCTTTTGACTCTCGTTCTAGTTAAAAGTAGAGTCCCCGGTGGCTTGGTAGGTGGTCCGCGAGCCTATCAAGATCAATTTCGTGAGTTCGAGTCTCACCGAGTGCATGCTCGTAGGGACTTTTTCTTGCATAAAATTTATTAGCGGAAAGCGCGAGAGCGTGAGTTAGCTGTGCATTCGATGGAAATCGACCAGCAGTGGGAATGCTGAACCCTATGCGCGATAAAAACTAAAGGCACGTACCGGGGGGGAGAAGGGACGACACGTGTGACCACGGCTTGTCCAAAAGATCGTCGAGGGTAAAACCTCCTACCAGTGGGCTGGAAAGTAAAAGTGATGATGAAAAAAAAAATGAAAAAAAAAAATGAAAAAAAAAAAAAGAGGAAAACATTTCATGACAAGTGTAGATGGTTTCATGATGCCTTCAATCGTATGTGGACCTGTTGCTGCCTATTTTTGATGTTAAAAGTGAATTCAGAGTTCTATTGCTGTTGCTACAAGTCAGCTGCTGTTGCCGTGAGTACTTTTTCGACAGCCTAAATTTCATGACAAACAGATGCAGATAATTTTCATCATGCCCCAACCGTACGTGTATCTGTACATGCATAAATACAGAGAAGAAGCTGTTCCTACTAATACTGATAGTGATGTTTTTATTTTTTGGTCGTTCTGTATTACTGACGCTGTTTTAGACGCGCAGGCATATTATTCTGACATAGTTAGTATAATATATTATAGTTGTAGTTGTAGCAACATTATTAATAGTAGCATGGCATCGAGTGCATGCTGCTCCACGAATGCCTGTCCAATAACAGCAGTAGTTGTACCAGTACTATAAGTAGTAGCAATACTCGTAGTCGCCGTGGTGTCCGCTACTGCTGTTGTTGCCGTCTACACATGCTGCTTCTACCTGGCCATTAGCAGATGCCCTCAACCATATATAACACGTAGCCTGTACATTGCAAAATCTTGACATTAATAGCAGTCGTAGTTGTAGAGTATTTTTTACAGCGTGCATGCTGCTTCTACCTGTTAAGATATGGTCTTGTATGAGATTGAAAGCCCGGTAACTACCTGGGTTTAGTCACTGGGAACGTATTTGTAGTACTTGGAAGGCGTATCTTAGATGGAAAACCAGGGGTTTTCCAGAGGAGCACGAGCTTGGTCTCAGTTTCCGCGTGCACGAAAGGAATAAAACTGCTCTTCTCTATAGCTAAGCAAACAACACATGTGAGTGCAATGTTTACCGACTTAAAAGGCAGACCTGCCCAGGGATACAAAGTGTCCCGCAACCCGGGATCTTAACAAGTGGCGTCGTCGGCTTACTACCGTACATATATCTGCGTAGTAGTGGTAGTGGTGTATATCGAGAGTAACATACCCGTAGTAGTTATGCCCCCAATCCACGGTGCCGCTTGCATGCTACCTTGTTGTTGTGGGAAGGTTAGTACTATATAGTAGCAGTAGTAGGTACAGTAGTATTAATAGTGCAGTATTTATTCATGCTGCTTCTACCTGTACTACATCACGTAATACTGGCTGTGGTATATATTGTAATAGTATTATCATAGTAGTTACGCCCCAACCCATGGTACTGCGTGGATATTTGACCTATCGTTTTACCATGAGGTTGTCTGTGCTGTATGAGCGATTGGTCATGCTCTGGCAGTAGTAGTATAGTTAATAGTCGTAGTAGTAGTGTACCAGATATTATTTCGTAGAGTGCATGCTGCTTCTAGGTGTACTACATCTGCGTAGTAATGGTAGTGGTGTATAGTAATAGCATAGTAGCCAACCCATGGTACCGCGTGCATGTAGTAACGTATAATTAATTACAGAAAGAGTAGAACCCAGTTCCTGCTGATTACTATTAATATTACTCCTTCCTTTGAGCAATACGCTAACCCATTGCTCACGTTTCCACCAAAATCAGAAATCATGTGTGGTATGTTACCTGTGATTCCCTTTTCGCCTTGCGACGCCCCCGGGATTTCACGTTACCTACATCCCGAAGGGGAGCCTTGTATATACATTGAGTGCGAAAGCGGCGCAGCTGCGTTTCTCGCTCGGTGTTGGTTCGTTTTGTGCCCAGGTTGAGGTCAGAGTTTCAGTTGGGTTGGGTCTACGCCCCGTACCTTGATCCCATCAGGAAGTGCTTCCTGGCCCGAAAACGATGAACAGCCCGACTGGAATGATCTTACCAGACACAACGTGAGTAGTCCTCCGCTCAGCTCTGCTTCTCCAAGGGGGGGTCATCAGGTGGTCACACACCTTGATATTGAACTTATACGGAGGTCTTGTGCTTGGCGCGATTCTATTCCATCCGATTTGCACTTTGGAGACGTCTGTTTCAAGTCGATCGAATCGACTTTCCCTTTCGTGATGATTCAGTGTTTACCGATCGGCCGAAACTCAATTTGATTAATAAAAAACGATTAGTTTGAAATCGATTCGATTCAAAATTCTTCTTCTTTTCTCCCTCCTGCCCACGACGGTGTATTTGCAACATTGAAACAACAAAACCGGTGGGATCGAGATTTCGTCCAAAGATATTTTGGGCGTTGCGGGTCATACCTCGATCGCGTGTACAACGGGTTTTATATGGCCTCATGCAGGATATTTATCCCGTATATGAGGAGGACAAAAGCTGAAGCGGCGGAAATCAGGGAGCGTATGTCTATATATATAAGTAATAAACATGACGTTTCGGAGTTTGCACGTAGATTTGCCCAGAGTGGAGAAATTTCCAGGTAGCCTAGGTGTGTATTTCATACCTGGTATTGCTAATGCGGGGGTCCTTAGTTAATAGGACCTATGGTATAAATAAAAACCTGCATATTCACCTATTTGCACGAACATCATTTGGTCCTATTTACTATGGTCCCCCGTAATATGTTATGGTATACGTTAGGATACCATCAGTTCCATTAAGCAAAAAGGATATATATATGTATATTTAGAAATAATGAAAGTAAAGTTTTTCGGTTTTCCGGTTTTCTTCCGTTTCTTCAACTGGATGCAGTAAGGTAGAACATATTATATGTTGATTGTGGAATATTTTTTGACCAATTCCGCGGAAAATGCCGTTTTACCTGACTGAATCCGAGAAGAATGCCGTTTTACCTGGCATTGGATTTCGAGATTTTTATGTGTTTGCAACAGAGAGGCTGGGGAGTGTTGATTCAAGAATTTGATTTTTGACAGATTGGATTTTTGACTTTCTGAGTTTGATTCGAGTTGATATTTTTATTGAGATGTATCAGCCCTGCGATGTCGTACATTTTCATGTACAGAGCTGAGGGGAATATTGCTCATGCACAGGAGCAGGGGGGATATGAGTATGGTCGTGTATATTGAGTAGGGGGGATGTTGATTGTACTCAGATACACGACATATAAGATCCATGGTAGATTGGGGAGTTCCACGCTGGAAAGGGATTCCGGCAGTAGGGTATTGGGATCTCGGGATAATGTGTGCCCACCAATGCCACTCGTCAGGTGGAACTCTATACTGCATGTGAGGCGAGTCAACTCGACAGCTCGGATATAATATAAGAGGAGTTTAGTGTTTCATGCCTGGATTCAGCCACGCGTTCCCGTGCCAGCTGTGCCTATACCTTTAGGGATCAATCAACATTATGCGATGCTTGAAAACATCCAACAAGTGAGAAAAATCCAAACTCTTTGTGAAAAAGTACCAATAGATATCCTTAATTGCTCCAACAATCCAAAACGGTAAAGTAAAGCCATGGTCTGTCAAAGGATCCGAGGACGTGACATGATTAAACGGGCCCACTAACGTAAGCCGTTATCCACCATCCAAAATAATCCGGTCACTCGGGCTACCACGTGTGGGGTTGGTTCTGAGCGTTTGAGATACACGTGACAGGTGCCTTGTGCATTTTGGTGCGAGAAGGGTTTAGCATTTTCTCCCCTCGTCGAGTCGCGTCGAATTTTGCCTATACACGGCACCTGTGCAACAATAGGCGCCCTCTAGACAATTGTGTAATTTGAAAGATAAAATCTACATGCATGTGAAGAATCGAGCCCATGACATCAACGCTATGGCAGTATTGAAAGTTGACCACAGTTATTATACCTGTAAATCACCGGGGCAACCGGTTGTACTTTTTTTCAGAACTTAGAAATCACACTACGGTAAAATAAATTTCAACCCACACCAAGACCGACCCACGTATATACATCACACACACTGAGGCATTGAAACATACACAACATCGCCACTGGCGGCGAGAAGAAAGGCGTTTACTGTCCCGGCCTGTCGTGAAAATTCGTACCAGGTATGTACCATCCCGTCCTGTCGAGAAAAAACCGTTTCGCGCCTTCCGCCACGAATAGAATATCGATTTTACTTAAGGGGAATGCGTCGTCAAGTACCCGCACGTAGGCGTTTCGACAACATAACATACTTACTACTTGGAAATAGAGTTGGGGATTGGCAACCAAGATCTGTATTTCGTGGTTGTAGAATGGTTTACCCAAATATACGAGAATCCTGAGCTTTTGAACCCATTTTTGCACTTTTTGGGCCCAATAACTTACCACCCATCATGGGAGAGTAGTTTTGAGCCAGGAAGCATCTTCACTGACGACTGCCTAAGAGATATATCATCCATCTCGAGAACAGCAATATAGTTCTAGCGAAGGCCCTTTCTTTATCGGTGATGTAGCCGTTGTGCCATGCTCTCTTGCGGGAAAAGAAACATTTTAGCGTTTTTTCGAGCTTTCGGTGGTACTCACGCGCAACTTCGAAAATACCTTGTTTATCGCTGCCTGCGACTGCCGTCGGGCGCACCCGACGCTCTTAAAGACCCCATCAGGAGCATCCCTCTTTTTTCGCGGGCTGTAGGTTCCTGTGAAGAGCTGTAGCCGTCCGCAAGTGAAGCGCAAACGTCCTTCAGTTGGGGGATGTTTTATGTCTCATTTTGTGCACCCCAAATTTCGGCCAACTTCGACCACTGGAGCACCTCTTAGTCGAGGTGTAGGTCTCTGCTGAGAACCAGCGGAGGATCAATCTCGAGACAACTCCAAGCTGCTGTGATGAACCTCGAACAAGTCATCGTGGCTCTCCGTTGAGCACGAACCAGCCGAAGTTCTAAACGCAGCGTGTCAGGATAGCGATGTTTTTTCTCTGTTCCGATAAAACATCTAGAGATTAAAGTGACCGGGAACACGGGAACCAGGGGACGCTTGGGCGCCAGCGTCTCTTTATCCGTCCTTTCACGTCGATATCTTTTTAACCCAATATCAGATCCCGCCTTGTCTCGTCCGACTATATTGTTCCTCGTGTTACCGTCGCGGTTTCATACACCCGTTTCCCCCAAACAGGCGAAAACGGTCCCGTCTCGAATATTAAGTCTAAAAAAAGCAAGCAATGACTTCACACTTCGTAGATACAAGCAGTAGTTATACTTCGTGCAGGAGCAGTAGACTAGACTCGCATCTGTGTACAGGACAACTAATAGATATATCTCTCTCTGAGTGTGCTCAGTCGGTACATCCCTGGCCTCTCAGAGCTCCCACTTTTTGGACAACGCCTCCTTCGATTACTTTTGGGACCTTTTCAGCGGTCCTTTGTTTTCTCGATTTGTTTTTGGCACTTCCGGTTCTTTTTGCCTTTTTTCTTCTTTCGTTTCGACGGAGTACGGCACTGCGGGCGAGCCCGGCGTTGTCGCGGTGTCAGCGGGTGCTGGCGGGTAGAGGGGGGGTTGCAATGAGCGCGGTCGCCGTATTCGTGGCTAGGCGTCGCGTGTTCCTCGAGACACGGAGGAAGCATGCATGGGCTCTGTCTGTCCTCCATCTATTCTATGTGGGATTGGATAGAGTGTGTACGAGTCAATAAGGGTCGTTCGGGATTGTAAGATAGGATGCAAGCGGTACTTAGTTCTGCGACCAAGCTGAAGTTCACAGAGAGAGCTACGCAGTCTGAGCACCAACATTGTCGAGCTGGTGAACGAGGGCCACGGTGAGCACCGGGCTTAAGGCGAGGCGGGCGACAGGGCTCACTGGGGCAGAGAGTGAGGAAATCTTTGCCCGGACCGAGTCTGTGGCGAGGTGGTCGCGAGAAGAGCAGGCGGCGTACGGGGCTGAGAGAGAAAGCTCTGCTTTTCGATTTTTTTCTTTTTTGACCGGTGCAAGGTGTTCCAATTAGGCAGAGCGTTATTGCATGGTACCTCGAGGGAATTTTTCGGTTTCAAGTTTAGCGTTTTTGCGATGCTGCTGTGCCGTGCTGTGCTTTATCTTTCGTGCATACAGCACATCAAAAGAAGGAAATAAGTGCCCTACCTGGGGTCTGTATGTACGTACGACATGTGAGCGAGCGTAGCGGGCGGAACCGCCCGCGAAACGAAGTGTATGCGGCGTCCATGCTGTTTTCTCCTGAAGCATGGCGGCCGGACTCTTGGCATTATCAAGACACCAGTTTGAACTACAATGAATACTCGTAAAAAAAACTACCTGTATATTCAATCATGGACCTCTGTCCGTTTCGCATTATTTGATGTACTTTTCCTTCCTGAGCGAGCGTACTGGCGGCGTTGGCCGCACGCGGAGCGAAGCGCCTCAAAGTATGTGTCGTGTGCTACGAAATCAACCATGATGGTAATTAACTAACTCAAGTCATTTATATATATCCGAACCTGACAACAAGTGAATTTGAAAGAGCGAACCAAACCAGCAGTGCCCCCCCTCCCCCGGTCCCCGGACTAGTTCTAGGCTGGACGAATGGACACATAGTGTGAGGAGGTGGAAGCCCAAAAATCAGACGAGAAGCGAGGCTCTGCCGTTAAATCTTTTTTTCAAAATGCTCCGAACCTGCGGACCGCGATTTCCCCCTTCACACCAATATTATTATTGTTTTACATTATTATTCTTATGCTTGCCATCCGACAATGTGCAGCATGGGCTTGAACGTTAACCACTCAAAACATTCCTGAAAGAAGAAATCTCCGAAAACACGGAAACATATATATGCACAAGATCTAACTGGAATTTATGTCTCCTTTCTCCTATGCGTTATCCACGATACTCTGTTTGATGTCTTTTGCTCCTTGCTCTATCTCAATATGTACTCACGTTCTAAGCCGCATCCAAGCTCCATCCCCACGCTATCATCGGTGTTATTATTAGTATTATTAGTAGCAGTAGCAGTAGTATTGATATCAGTGACTGTGTAAAATCGGCAAAAAAACTCCTGGAAACTTGCCCCCGACCAAAAAGTGAGTATATCAATAAATAGGTATTGAATACCCGTATCAAGTATTTATATTAATTAACAGGGTGTAAACAAGGAACAGCCCACGAACCCTACACCCCTTGATTTGGCCTGTGCGCGTTTTCCCTTTTGAGTGTGTGTGTGTGTGTGTGTGTGTGTTTTTTTTGCGCCCTCGAAAGCGAGAGGAAACCCCTGTCCACACCTTTTTCTCGAGTAGTTTTCGTGTACTGATCCGAATCCGGTTCGTTTCTTCCACCTTAGTCGGGCCTGCCTCTGACCGTACCGTCATCAAACTGAGGTTTACTCCGAGGATGTAGGCACCTGATTCTAGATTTCATCTCACCCGACTCAGTTGACTGACTGATTGTTTCCTGACTCCTTCGTCCTTTGGTCCATATATACTGCTGTAACTCGCAGTGAAGATACATACTCGTACTGCTGTTGCGTAACTGGTATCACATGAAGAACGAGTATATTACGAGGTTGCTCACTCATCACGTATCATCACTGCTGCTGAAGTTTGGTGAGAGACAACCAATAGTCACCTTCTTCTCAACGCTACGTAAAGCTGCGATTGATAAGTACTCATCCGACTCTGTACACAGACTACCTGGTACAGCAGTACTTGTTTTGCACTGATGCTATATACCTGGTATATGCCTGGTATATCATGTCCATGGTACAAGATACTCGAAAGAATTAATCACGTATTAATAGTTTCCTGGACTACTAATATTACAGGTATTGATATTACGGGGGACCATAGTAAATAGGACTCATGGTACACACAAACACCTATATATTTACCTATTTTTTCTAACAATATTTATTCCTATATTTACTATGGTCCTCCGTAATAATAGTAATATATGACAGTTATAGTAGCTTCTACAGCAGTAGTACGATAATTTCCAAGTTAAGCGCGTGAGAGATTCTCCACCCTCAACGGCGTTATGTGGACAAAGGACAAGCCGCGAACAACGCAGTCCTCCTTTCCTTGTGCACCCCACCGACGTTACATGCCTTCACATTCACTCCGTGGCGCATGCCATATCATATAGATCAGGGCGTTCGTTCTCTCTGCTTGTTGACATTCTTCGAATTTTGACTTGAAACCAGAGAGTCTCGCAGCTCGGACAAAAAAGCAAACAAAGCAACATAAAACAAACCCTGACTCTCCTTGGTGAACCGCGAGGATGCATCAAACAACAGCACTACTACTGCCGTCCGATCGCCGTCTGATTGACCCACTCTATAGTGGGTATGTCGTGCGACATTGCATTGTCTTCTCTCTCATCGCCACAAATAAATGCAGTCTGTGGTCACAGGACAGAGAAGCTCCACCCTGTGCTGGAATAATAGTATTGCCTCCAATGAGCGAACAATAAAAGTGTGCTGTCGACAACGTGTCGATTGGTATGACGAACAAGAACACACACTCTGCGGCGTGTGCGATGCACACGAAGTTCAACAAGGACCGGCTTGCTGGGTGGTAAGAGGACCTCCTCGTCAATACTCACACCGGTGCGGCAGTCCCACTGCGGTGCACACACCCAAGCTTACTGTCGTCGACAAGCTTGTGGCGGGCGTTCCTCTGATACTACGCAAGAAGACTTACGGGTCTCGTCTGCGCGAAAGCTAAGGCGAAGCGCGGATTGGCGCGTATGCTCCGCCCCTCTGTGACTGCCAGAAAATGGCAGAAATAGTTCGGTTCCGTGGGCAGTAATTTTGACATTTATTTCCTCACCCACGTTTCTAGGCGGTGTGTCTGCAGTACAGCACTTGTTGTTGCTGTTTGTTGTTGTTGTTGTTGATGTTGTTGTTGTTGTTGTTGTTGTTGTGGTTGTTGTCGTCACCCTAGCTCATCGCCAGAGTGCAATCCATGGCCACAAGGCAGGTTCCTCCAATAACTCTGGAATGGAATAAAAACACCTGGCAGATGCCTCAGAGGAAAATAGCAGATTGGAAAAAAAAGTCGTAAAACGTAAAACGGAAACAAAATTGTCAAAATTGCACCTGCGAGTAGATATAAACTGATAATTTACTCGTACAGCAGTAAATAGTAAAACAAATCGAATACCAGTCCATCCAGTGTACGTACATCACCACATAAAATCGAAATTGACTGCCGATCTATACGAACGGGTATTATTATTGACCAAGGAAGAATTGATCACAAGAAAGAGGCAAAAAGTAAAAGGTGATACCAGGATACCACCTGCTGTGGGGTTTCGTACTGTTCATGGCAGAATCGTGCTATTCATATTAACGGAATTACTCCGTCTTCGTCATTTTTTTTTTTTTTTTTTTTTTTTCGTCATCACTTTTACTTTCCAGCCCACTGGTAGGAGGTTTTACCCTCGACGATCTTTTGGACAAGCCGTGGTCACAGGTGTCGTCCCTTCTCCCCCCCGGTACGTGCCTTTATTTTTTATCGCGCATAGGGTTCAGCATTCCCACTGCTCGTCGATTTTCATCGAATGTACAGCTAACTCATCGAATGTACAGCTAACTCACGCTCTCGCGCTTTCCGCTAATCAATTTTATGCAAGAAAAAGCCCCTATGAGCATGTACTCGGTGAGACTCGAACTCACGAAATTGATCTTGATAGGCTCGCGGACCACCTACCAAGCCACCGGGGACGCCGGCTATACGCGATACGCAAATGAATATCGGGTAGGATAATTTTTCATTTTTCGAATTCGGGGAGACATAATGCACCAAGTCACAGGTAGGTTGACGTGCCTGCGAGGAGAGAGAATGGTGGAATAATCGGAAGTCAAGTATTCAGGTCTGATTGGTAGCGCCTTCCATCATTGGATTCCATATTTTTCCCTTGGTTGTTAGTCTTTTACTCTGTTGACGACTAGTGTTAATAGTGGTGTTTTCTTCTTCTTTCTTTTTTTTTTTTTTTTTTTTTTTTTTTTTTATAGCTCTTTCTTTTCAAGTGTCTCCTAGATCCCCTGCGGGGGGGTACGATGGTTTGTTGCTATACTGAAGTATATACCCGGTACATATACCAGGTATATTTTTGTTTCTTTTTTTGTTTCTTTTCTCTTTCGAATTGTCTTTGTTTTTGTTTTTGTTTTTTCTCCTTGTTTCGTTTTTGTTTCTCTAGGTCATGGAATGGGTATGTCGTGCCTGTGGTACGCAGTATGATGACATGGCATTGCATTGCATACGTGGCAACGTAGATACTGGCCGGCGTCCCCGGTGGCTTGGTAGGTGGTCCGCGTGCCTGTCAAGATCAATTTCGTGGGTTCAAGTCCCACCGAGTGCACATGCTCATAGGGACTTTTTCTTGCATAAAAAATTGATAAGCGGAAAGCGCGAAAGCGTGAGTTGGCTACATTCGATGAAAATCGACGAGCAGTGGGAATGCTGAACCCTATGCGCGACAAAAATAAAAGGCACGTACCGGGGGGAGAAGGGACGACACCTGTGACCACGGCTTGTCCAGAAGATCGTCGAGAGTAAAACCTCCTACGAGTGGGCTGGGAAGTAAAAGTGATGGATAAAAAAAAAAAAAAAAAAAAAAAAAAAAAAAGTATCTCTGTGGCGTAGCTTTGTGACCACAGAACTTGTATCTCTCAAGGATTGAAGAATCGGCACGGACACTGGTTGTGCTGGATGTCGACGGGTATAAAGAACGGTTTAATGTGAAGAAAACAACAACAACATAAGTCTCTGGATTGTGGATGACATGATTGGAGTAAGCGCTACAGAGCAATGTCGGATGGCAAATGGAATAATGTATAGGGAAGACCCGGTTTCAAAACGCTATATTTACGTATGATACCGGTACTCTTTATAATATGAGTATAATAGTAGTAATAGACGCACATTGGGTGTGAATCAGATGTATGAATATTTACGAGGTCTATAGTTGGGTAGAATGAACGGCTGAACGCTTTTCAGGACTGCAGTCAAGCACGTTTTAGGGACGGCCAACTTACAGCAGGATTAATTGTATTAACTATTAACAAATTAGTAGTAGGATCCGTGAGTGGTTTGTCCCCAAAACGGGACGACTGCAGACGAAAAACGGTTACAAGTACTCATCTTCTGGTCAGGAGACAACGAGACAATACACACAGCAGCAATATAATAATGGTGGTACGTGTAAGATCCACTACCAGTAAGTCTCACCCCGGTGGCATGTGAGGTGGTCCGCGAGCCTGTCAAGATCAACTTCGTGGGTTCGAGTCTCACCAAGTGCATCCTCGTAGGGACTTTTTCTTGCACGAAATTGATTAGCGGAAAGCGCGAGAGCGTGAGTTAGCTGTACATTCGATGAAAATCGTCGAGCAGCGGGAACACCGAACCCTATGCGCGAAAAAAAAAAATAAAAGGCACGTACCGGGGAGGAGAAGGCACGACATCTGTGACCACGGCTTGTCCAGACAATCGCTGAGGGTAGAACCTTCTGTTGTTGTTGTTGTTGTTGTTGTTTTCTTCACATTAAACCGT
The DNA here is from genome assembly GCA_031763025.1 of Macrocystis pyrifera. Classification (NCBI taxonomy): domain Eukaryota; class Phaeophyceae; order Laminariales; family Laminariaceae; genus Macrocystis; species Macrocystis pyrifera. The sequence goes on from JASSKH010000029.1 coordinate 4,599,223, forward strand.
TCTTTCTACGCGTCGACATCCAGCACAACCAGTGTTCATGCCGATTCTTCAAACCTAGAGAAATACAAGTTCTGTGGTCACAAAGCTACGCCACAGAGATACTACGTTGCCACGTATGTAATGCAATGCCATGTCATCATACTGCGTACGACAGGCACGACATACACATTCCATGACCTAGAGAAACAAAACGAAACAAAGAGAAAAAACAAAAACAAAAACAAAGACAATTCGAAAGAGAAAAGAAACAAAAAAAAGAAACTAAAATATACCCGGTATATGTATATACTTCAGTATAGCAACAAACCATCCTACCCCCACGTAGGGGACGTGGCAGACACTTGAAAAGAACGAGCTGCAAAAAAAAGAAAAAGAAGAAAACACCACTAGTCGTCAACAGAGTAAGACTAAGAACCAAGGTAAAAATAACAGTCAAACCAAACAAAGCACAAGGCATGCTCCAGGTAGCGGCAGCAGTTTATGGCACGAGTAGCACAGCCAGGGTCTCCCTGCTGGCCCGCCTGGTACCTTGCTACCCTGTCTGCCACCATCGTCCAGCGTTCGTCAACTATGCCCGGCCCCTCGGCGTCAGACAGTACGAAACAAGCAGAGCAGGCTCGTCATCCACCACGCCACACGACTCCTTCAATAAGGCTTATCAATCGGAGAAAGGAAGAGAAATGAAAATCACATAGCGTCACCGCAAAGAAGACAATAAAATGAAATAAAAATAAACAAAAACAACAGGAAGACAAAGGAAGACCACGTTCGAACCAGCTGCACCAGTTGGTGGTACGAGTAGTATAGGCATGTTCTACTTCTTAGTCTGCCCGGTACCTGGCTACCCTATCTGCCATCTCCTTCCTACTTTCGTCCACTGCAGTTTCCCTGCTACTCCTCTTCCCCCCCCCCTCTCCGCATTCCCTTGGTCGGGTTTTCTGCTACTCCTCTTGTTGCCCCTCCTCCCCCCATTCCCTTGGACACCACCCACGGCGGATGCGCGGCGCTGCCTGCTCAGCTCAGCCTCAGCCTCAGCCTCGTGCCACCTCACCATGAACCGTTCGGCTGCTTCCAGGATCCCCCGGTACCACTTCCCCGCCTTTTTTGCAGCAGTGGGCCACAGTGCGGTCTCAACTCCAAACACCAAGGGAGCAAGTTCCGTTGACCCTTCGGTGGCGCGGAACTCCCTAAGGTCTTCGACTACGCATCTATGCCAAGTCTTAACCTGTCCGCCAGGTCTCGGGTTCTCCCCCACCAGCAATCGTCCCGAACATCACCCGGCTGGGTAATCGATCCTTGCTTTGCCGTGCCACCCCCCCCGCGAAGAAGAGACGCCGTTCGCGGATGGTCGTTTCGATGCTCTCGCAACGTGTCATCTTGAGGGCCTTCGCGTACGAGAGGGTGGCATGGTCAGTACGAAGTCGGCGTTGGAAGCCAATGACTCGCAACAGGACTTGGTGGTGAGCCGTTCGAAGCTTGGCAAAGTGTTCCGCTCTGAGGGTCCACGTCACACACCCGTACAGCAGGGTCTCAATCACCTCGGCCTTCAACATTCGGACTTTCAGGCTAAGGGGGGCGGTCGTCCTATCATACAGCTCCGGGCCGAACCGTTTGAGGCATGCTCGCATGAGACGGATCCGTCGGTCGATTTCGAGCGAGAGGTCAGCATTTTCGTGGATAACGCCGCCTAGGTACAAGAACTGGGCCGTCTGCTTATACCTCTGGCCTGCTGCTTCGATAACGAGCGGTGGTGCGAGGGTTTTCTGGTCTGGCGTTTGTAGAAGCATAGTCTCTGTCTTCTTTTCCGACACCGTAAGGCCTGCTGCTTCGAAGACAGTCACGATGACTGTCATCATTTTCGCGAGTCCTTCAGCCGACTTCGAGACAATCCCTGCGTCATCGGCGTACAACATGCCCCATACAGCCCTTCGCACGCACGCCAACGGCTCCTGCTCCTCCGTCCCGACTACTCCAGCATCACTAAGTTGGACCAAATCCCTTACGATTGCTTCGTCATGGCTAAAGCGTACTAGTACGACGTGCAACGCACCAGCGAAGAATACGTTGAACAGTAACGGTGACAGCACACAGCCTTGCCGCAGCCCCTGCGTGACATCAAACCATTCCGAGTGCTCGCCGTCATCCGTACGCACGCGAGCCCGCATGCCATCGTGGACATTACGGATAATTCTCAGCATCTTGGTTGGTACGCCAAAACGTGTGAGTACTTCCCATAACAGCTACGGTCGACAGAGTCGTACGCTTTCTGCAGATCGATGAAGCACAAGTACAGGGGAATTTTCCTCTGTCTTCCAAGCTCTTGCAACCGGCGCACGACGAACAACATATCAATCGTTGATCGTGCGGGGCGGAAGCCGCACTGTTCCTCGGGAAGTAATTCCTCGGTCTCGCAGTAGTTGCTGAGGCGCGACGCGACGATTTTCAACAAGACTTTGCCTGCGTGGGCAACCAGCGAAATCCCTCTGTAGTTTTCGCAATCAGTTCGGTCCTTCTTTTTGTGAAGGACCTTGATGATCGCGTCTTTCCATTGCTGGGGGACTTCTCCTGTTACCCAAACATTGACAAGGATGTTGTGAAAGCACTGGGCGAATGCGGGGTGGTCGATTTTCAGGAGTTCGGCCGGGAGACCATCTGGCCCGACAGCTTTCCAGTTTGACATCCCCTTAAGTGCTTCCGTCATCTCGTCCATGGATGGTTCATCTCCGAGCGACAGTTTAAGCGGTCGTGGTGGCAAGAGGTCGATGATCGTGGAATCGAGTTTAAGCGATTTCGTGTTCAAACGTTTGTGGTAAAACCTCCCCCACCGTTCACGAATTCGCACCTTATCCCGCAACAGCGTGCCATCCTCGTCCCTAATGAACTGTTCGCTTCTCGCTTTAGTCCCTTCCAATCCTACCGTACTCTTAAGGTGCTTGTAAAAGCCTCTCTGGTCGTTGTTCGCTAGTAGTCGTTCGGTTTCAGCGAGGTACGCTTCGAAGTACGCATGCAGTCCTGCGGCAATCACCTTCTGCAGGTTCGCACACGCAGATCTCAGTGTCTTCCACGCGGTTCTATCCTGGGGGTGGGCACGCAAGAATTGCCGTGCATCCTCCCTCGCTGTCCATGCTAATATGAATGCGGCCAAGGTTTCGGCAGACTCACACCATCCATGTCTGCGGTGGCGACGTGGAGGGGGTGGTACCTCTTTTTCGACCGCATCAATAATAGCCGCAGTGAAAAACTCAACCATGCCAGACGTATTACGGGGCTGGTTAAGCTGGTTGAGAGTGGAGGTGACCCTCGCGACTACTCGTTCACGACACTTTCCATCGGACATAAAAAGCTGCCTGTCGAACTCTCGGCGTTTTGTCGGTCTACGTATTTGTCTGTTGGACGCAAAGTGACCACTGAGTCGGACTTGGATGGATATAATTACAGCTGTAATAATAATATTAATAGAATGTTGTTGCGCTGTTGCGCTGGTTGGTGCAACAGCAGTTTGGTTAAAATTAGGGAAAATGCCAAAATCAGGTATACCTGATCCGTTTGAGCCAAAATCAGGTACATACTAAAACCAAGTAAAAAACGCGCGCCACGAGCGGTGTGATGTCCATGACAATCCGGTAAAAAACGAATGCGCCTACGAAAAGCGTTAAGCGTGCCACATGGCCTCCAAAATCTGAATTGATTTGTTTTCTGCAGGGTGTAGGTACCACGGGCTCCACTTGGACCTGCAAAGAGTCAAGATTAATATGCTTCGTTTGTGTCGCCACGGCGGGAGCGCCAAGAGTATATTTACTTTGGCGCCCCCCCCCCGTTGACAGCTTCAAAGCTTCCAGACCGTCCTCGCGGAACCGCCTGCTCGGCACGAAATTATCTTGCCGTACCAAACCTGAGACCACCTCGACGCGGGGTGGTGCAGACAAAACGCCGAGTGTCCATGGTGCTGTAAAGACTGCTGTGAACACAGAAAACAACAGAGTACACACAACTAACTGAAGCACATCGCACACCCCAAAGAAGAAAAAGTGACACCGGCGTACGCATGTATGCATGTATGTATGTACGTGCTTTTACATACGAGTACAGAGAATATATGTCAATACAGAAGAATTTCAACAGAGGGAGGGCAGACGCATACGGAGAGAAAACAGTGTACGCATGGCCTCTCTGATTGGTTCAAAGTTGGCCAAAATCAGTTGAAAGCTAGACAGAGTAGAAAAAATCAGGTGCACCTTGGCCTTTTCGTGCCAAAATCAGTTGCAAAGTCAGCTTGGCCAACAGCAGGACTGCTGGTGTGTGTTTTGCACTTGATTTCAGTATGTAGCTGTTTTTGGCACGAAAGTGGCCAGGTATACCTGATTTTGGGGAAAAACCCTTACAATTACCCTTTTCGGCAACAGCCGCGGAGGGCCTGGTTGCGCGCAGCGCAACACGCGCGATTTGGGCGCGCAACTTTTTTTGGCCGCAGGCCTTGAACATTGTTCCGGCCTTTTTGTTCGCCGTAGCCGATTTTGTTTTTGAAACAATGTTTCTCAAAATAACCTTCCTTTGGCCAAGTTTTTGTGGGCCCCCTTTTTGAGTTCACCGCAGGCGATTTTGTTTTTTTAGGCCACTTCTACCACTCACTTCCTATGCAGTCGGATTTGGAGTCAGTTGAAAAAGTCCCTTTCAGCACGTTCGCATGAGCTTTTCCCCCGGAAGTGTTGGAAAATCGTCTTTCCCGCCTCAGAATGTGTCCGATCTCTCTGCAAGATCTATCTGGGGGTGTTTCCCGCTTTTCCAGGCACCCAGATAATACATGAAATTGTCGACCGCGCTTTTTCGATTCAACTCGGTCAAATACGATCCAAACGCCCAATCTGATCGAGAAAAGGGTGTTTTTCGATCCGATCCACGATCGATCGCAATCAATCATGTTCACCTCATCATTGGATCGGAAAAGAGCGGACGGCAATTTTATTGCAACCAGGCCCCTCGAAAAGCGTGAAAAACACCCTGATAGATCTTGGAGGGAACTCCCGCGCATTCTGAGGCGAGAAACGACCAATTTTCAACATGTCCGGGGCAAAAGCTCATGCGAATGAATGTGCATCGCATAATAATTGGATGCACTTTTCCTTCCTGAGCGAGGGTGGCGGGCGGCGTAGGCCGCCCGCGGAGCGAAGCGCTTTGTACCATACTGTTGAAGCTCCTATGCACAACACAATAATACTATAGGATGCCAGTATTGTCGCTAAATAAACAGGGGCACTACACTAATTCCAATTCAAAACCCCACATCAGGGACCACTTTACAAACAATAAGTCCTCTATTAACAGCGGTAACATATCGACTCTTAACCATATCGCGGTATGATTTCAAACTTGGTAACGCCGCAGGTGGTGGACAGGGTTAGGTGTGAACCGAAGCTGAAAAACAGTTCGTTCGTTTCGTTTGTTTGGTTTATAATCGAAACGTCGGTCGGTTGAAATTTCGGTCGGTTTCGATACAAAAACCGAAACCGAAACCGAGCCGAAACCGAATCGAACATATCTCCGTCGACTTCTCCGTCGGTTTCTCGGCGAAGTCAACGAAATGGTCAATATTTTGATGTTTCGAATACTTCCGTGTGAGTAACTGGTATCATGAAACTACAACGTCGCATGGTGTGATAGTGCTACGTACATGGCGAGGGTTCCGAACCAACTCAGAATGTGGCTCGGTCGGTGTTTTGGTTTATTGCCGCAAGTGTCGGTCGGTTTAGAGTGTTTTTTGTTCCCATGCAGACATGTAGGTGTTATTGGCGTGGGGGACAAGGAGAAAATATACCGACCGAAAAAACCGAGTCGGTTCTTAGGGTTCGATTGTTTTGGCAACAGAAACATCTACTACTATAAAAAGTCGTTTTTCTGTCCGGAAAAACCGACCAAAACCGACCAAAACAATCGACTGTCGGTTCACAACCCTGGGTATGATACCTTATGTATCCCAGATACTGCGTCATACTCAAGTAAGTAAAACGTTGTATATAAAACACAGTGGGAAGAAGCCAAAAATAAGCACGTACATTTGCGCTTTTTGAGCCACTTGCAGGTACAAGACATACTGCACTCCGTGAAATGCTTACTGGCCCCTTCTACGATTGGCCAACGGTCCATCGTCCGATTGACTTCAAAAGGTCAAGGCCCACCTGCCGCCGACCATTCAACTTGGGCTTCACGTATTTCCCTCTTCAAATATACCTTTAAATATCGCGGTCGATCCCTTTCCAACAGCAGAAACACGGCCGGCAGGAGCGTTGGGACTGCCAGCCAAGCGACTCGTGCTGTTAACGAGCAAATGCGAGCAAATTGCGGAATCACTTTTCACGGGGGGAATATCAGACCAAGTGATAACGGCAGCACTCAGTAAGAAACAGAGGACCTTTACTCGTAGCCTAGCCTGGATTTTGTATTCAGGGAAGAAATGTTTCCACATTTTTTTTTTTTCTTGGGGAGGGGTTATATAAACCTTGGCCCGCGTTTATCAGCCCTCAAGGCTATTGTCACGGGCACTACTACCAGATCGTCGCCTCTGCTGCAACCATCCCTGCTACAACACCCCCCCCACCGCACGCCACGACCATGACCATGCATGACATGACCCTCCTCACCTACTCCCCCCCCCCGAGTTGTGACCGCTCCCCCTTTAACGACCAAGGATATTGCACAGAGCTACCACCGACCAGTGCGCAACACTACTCCGGGTCACCTAGGTTGAGGGGAGTCCGAAATCAAATCCCAAGAGATGACATCTCCCGCCAAATATCATAATGAGACAAATACGGTTCGCAATAGTCAACAACAATGCCGCGTCGATGCATGATATTCTGGTAAACGGTATTCTGAGGATCGTATATTCCGTTGATTCATCATTCCCAGATGATATTAGTTCTGTCGGTTTGGCGTTTGTTCGTGGAACTCGAACAACCGCTGTATGACATACCAATGTACCAGGTAGCCAGGATTCCTCTCCTGCAAAGTGTGGTGGCAAAACAGTCCTTGTTGTGGAGACATTGAAAAACGTAGCAGAAAACGTAGCAGATCCCATAAGGCGCCGACAACTTTTCAGTTCGGTACGCCCAATGGTGTGCTTGTGCTGGTTTTATGTCTCCACAAGAACTATTTACGCCCACATTGTGCAAGGAGGTGATCCCGGCCACCTGCGTTGGAAAGCAGACACCTGTGCATTGTGTGTGTTGGTGATTATCTTCCTTTCACTGTTGTATGGTGTTTAAGATGTGTAATATGTGTATGAAACGTAGTCGACAATACCAAAAATATCATCAACGGCTCCTCTGTGTGTGAGCTCAACATGGATAGTCGTACGTCAGCTCTGATGTCATTGCTAGATTTTCTGCCCCGACAAAATATATTTATTGCTGAATGTTGAACCCTTGTGTGAAACTGCCTGTGATATGATATGATGTGGTAATTCCTCCTATGATAGGACACGATATGATGTGATTTGGTATGGTATGTACTTGGTATATGTGTAAGATGCACCTATTTGTTTTTGGCATGCTGTTCTCCGGCGTCCGAGGGTTCTTTCTCGCACTTTTGGCTGCGGAGCAAGCAAGGGGGCCGTGGGTGCATTACGACGTATGTCTGGATCCCGGCCGAGCACCTGGGCGGTGTTCGGGGCATTGAACGTCGCTGCTGGCTTTAAAAGGTAAGGGATTGCTTTTCGCCTCGCCGAGCCGAGTAGGTGACATGGAAACCCTAATTTGTTTCATTGGTAAATAGCCCGCCACCCTCGAACACCCTCTCTGCTATACATATGTTTTCGACCTCAGCAGAAGAAGTAGCAGTAGCAGCAGCAGCAGACCCACAGTAGCAACAGCAATGCACATTTGTCGGCCGTCGGCCGTCGTCTCTGTTGCACCAAGCCCTTTGACAGGTGGTGTACAACTAACACCGAGCACCTTCGTGAGTACAAAACTGCCTCCCTCGGTCCGCTTATACCTGGGAGACATTTATTGACACCAGGTATCGAGGTGTTGGTGTCATACCTATCTAGTTGTCCAGTCCCACGCTCTCAGCAGCAGGTAATCGCCAAGGGCAAGAACCAAACAGTTAGGCCCATACTGCCTCCCGTCTCGCCTCGCTGCCCCCTGTCTCGGTGCGGCACCGCCCACAGCCCACACTGCCCGACTGCTGATACGGCAAGCTTTGTGCACGTCCAAAACCGAAGAATTGTCTCTGATAATTTTCCCTGCGTTGAAAATCTAAGATGTCAATATTTTCGAAATCCTCTCTTTTTTCCTGTTTTGTTTATCGACCTCAGGAGCAGCAGGTACAACAGAGAAGCCTGATCCGAGGTCTTCTGTTCTGTGACCGCAGAACAACTACAACTGTTTGGACAGCTATTAATACTGCCTTCAATGAGGCTGAAAGCCCGAGGGAAAGCCCGGTATTTACCTGGGTTCAGGCACTGGGATCGTATTTGTACTATTACGGGGGTCCATAGTTAACAGGACCTATGACATACATAAAAACCTATATATTTGACTATTTTTACTAACAAAATTTGGTCCCGTTAACTATGGACCCCTGTAATACTTGGAAGGCGTATCTTAGGTGGAAAACCAGGAGTTTTCCGGAGGGGCACGAGCTTAGTCTCAGTCTCCTCGTGCACAAAAGGAATAGAGCTGCTCTTTTTCTATCTCTAAGCAACCAACACACGTGAGTACCAACGAGTACCGATTTAATAGGCATACCTGTCCAGGGATACAAAGTGTCCCGCCTGCACGATCTTAACAAGTTGCGTCGACGAGACAGCAGCGACGACTGCTACCACACCGTCTACCATCCAGTAACGCACATAATATTGTAGTTATAGATACCATGCTGCACACGAGTTTATATCAATAGCGACAGCTATATGTAATACTATCTTGCAGTCCCATGCGTAGCTCACAAATAGCCAGGAGGAAGACGAAAACCCCGAAAGAAAATTGAACAAGGAGTTAAAATGTGCGTGTTGCGTCAACTCAGCAACATGTTTCAGCTGAAAAGAAAAAACACCATCACCAGCAGGAACAGGTACCAAGCGATCGATAGAGCGTGGTAGGGCTGAATACGTCCGAATGAGGTCATCAAGTTGTTTTTGGCGCACTACGATAATGCTTTCTGCTTGACGAAGAAAGGTCTAGGTCGGTCGGGGTGAGTATTTTCTATTGCACTCTATGCGACATCGATTGGTGGAAGTTATGGATATTGTCCCCACTCCGAGAACGCCATATTGACCCCTGTGTGAAGGTACGATACATTTTTTTTGCCGCAGAAAAAACGGAACTGCGAAAAAAAAGTCTGAATCAATACGCAAAGTGCTCCATTTTTGTGCTACTGTACATACATACGCACGGATACTGATTAAACTACTTGCCTCTGTTATTTCTCGCGTTTACGTGTCAGCTCAACTTGAAGGAGCCTTTGCGGTGCACTCAACGACCTTCTGGACAAGCCGTGTGGTCACAGATGTCACCCCCCCCCCCCCCCCCCCCCCCCCCCCCCCCCTCTTCCCCCCGGTACCTGCATGTAACTTTTTTTTTAATGAATATGTTATACATTGATTCTTCTGTGTGAGCGTTCGCGAACAGCTACATTTCAGATGCTCTTATTATTGTTACGGGGGACCATAGTAAGTAGGACCTAATATTGTTAGTAAAAATAGGTAAATATATATGTTTTTATGTTTACCATAGGTCCTATTAACTGTGGTCCCCCGTAATAGTACGTGCCCACCAATCTCGTCGCGCTGTTGAGGTCAAATTTCATCCTTCCCACCACCGCAATCCGTTGCCTGTTCAACGGTCACACTTTGGTAGGACGCTATCTATGTCATCTCGTTAAACTATGGCATATTCTACAGAGCTAAAACATTCCGGCACTATTAATAGGCGTAACTTCCTTCGCTTTAAGGTGGCGAGAATGCCCCCCGCAACGAAGACTAAACTGTTCTCAATCTCCACCGCTTGATATAGAAAATGTCTGGCCAAAATCAGACTCTTACGGTGAAAATAAGCAGACCTGCTGCTGTACCACGGTTACATTGTAACAGTAGTATTAGCATACCCGGTACCAGGTACATTGTTCTCGTAAGCCTGCTACACCTTGGTATATACTGTTAACAATATCTTATGCCATTGTGTTAAAATACAGCAGCAGCATGTACTAGGGATATACCTGCAACCGACAGAGTTGGTGAAGCTCCAAAGAAGTCGCCGTAACACAACGAGACGCGCAGGCACACACGCATTACCTCTCGCCCACACTTGATTTCTCTCCAACACATCAACCACACAACTCTCACCATATTCGGGTCCCTGGACATCGCGACGAAGCAGCTGCGCTCGCCCTCTTCCTGTTCAATAAACGGTGAGAGCAGCTCGAACATCGTTTGGAAGAATGTCTACAGGCGGCATGCAACGTATATCGTATGGTATGGTATCTCCAAGATGTACTGCTGTTGTTGTACTTTACATAGTACCAGATACCTGGCAACCCCAAAACGAACAGTAGCAAAGTGGCAATGCACGAGGCCAGCGGGCCACACCCCCCCTCCGCGAATCGTACATAGCCGAAGGTCCCACACTACTATTCCTTTGCGTTTTTTCGTCTATGCTGTTGTCAGCTAATTGTTCTCGTGTTGTCTGTTCGCAACAAAGGCGTATAACCTGTTTGTGGTGCTTCAAACAGCGAGTGGTGGTAGCGCTTCATCGTGGCACACCTTGTTACAAGGCTAGTACAACTCCCACACGAGCCCATGGGCTTATACACACGGTTCTTGAGATGCTACCAAAACCGAATGTATACATGTAAATCTCGTGCGTGGTGTACACCGTATCGTACCTTTGGTGCATATTTCTACTATCTACTTTCGGTCATGATAAGGATGAATTTCGAACCACGCCGGCGTTGTTGAGAACCACATGATGACCCCTAACGCCGCTCATGCAGAGCGTGTGACCTGCACACAATATCCTACCATTCACTGAAAACAAAACAGCCCGCGCTCCCTCTTGATGGTTCGGTCCGCCTTTCCCTTAACGGATGTTTTTCAATGTGGCTGCTCACCCGTTCACATTTGCTTGCTACTCCGCAGGTACTGCTTGAGTATAGTTTGTTGTACGTGGTGCTCTGTGATTTTTCTGTAGCGAGCGGTTCTGTAGAAAGTAGAACATGCGAATGCTGCATGCGCTGAACCTCACGCAGAGGGGGGGGGCAGTTGGCAACTAAAATCGTAGCACCTGAACGACCGCAACGAAACACGAGTTGTACTGTACTCTACTACTCTACGGCCGTGACCCAACATTCACTGACTAGTACGCAACACGTTCGTTTGCTCTGTGCCGGAGGCTACGAGCACCTAATCGACGATCATCTGTACAACCGAGCTCCTCTCACAACTCTTTTCCGCCCAACCCTACGTACTCGTATGCAGAATGTGCTTTTCAAAAACGACACGAACAGGGGGAGGTGGTGTATCGGTATCGTGCAGTGTGCATCCGTCGCTAGCTCACCAGCTTCACACCATGCGCTCGACAAATAACACTACACTAATCAAGAATTTATTTCCAAGCTCACTTCCTGCTCCTGCGTCCTCAACCCCCCCCAAAAAACAGATACACTCTGCCACAAAGTTCCCGGAGGAAACAAATCGACCGTTCCTCTTTCATCATGAAGATCACCACAGTGGTAGCAATCATACCGTTCGTCGCGCTTTGCGCTGGTCTCCTGCCGGCCGCGAGCGCTACCGTGAAAAGCCTCACCGCAGACGCCTGCGAGTACAACACGTACATGTGCTGCTGGACGGAGAACGACGGTAACGGCATGGAGGACAACACAGACGTCTGCCGCGTGCTTGACTCGCCCAGCGACGGAGAGACTCGCGAGTACCCGGGCGAAAGCGAGGGCGAGGTCCACTGTCACGGGTTCGTGTGGGGAGGAGGGCGCCAATCTGGAGTCGTTCATCAAGCCGCTGTATCGCTTCGTGAGGAACTTCGACCACAGGGACGAGAGGGGTTACTTCGGGAAGTGAGTCGTACCCTGTTACTCCTTAACTGTTACTCCATAAGATTTGCAATATTTGTGTGATGTATTTGTCCTATACGTACTGCTGTATATAGGGTCGTTCTTGTCGAAGGAATTTCCTGATATTCCTGAATTTGTTTTTTCGCTCATGTGTTTTTCTTCCGGATTTTCTAGAGTATACATAGACACCTCCACTGTAGGGAGTCCTCCTCGGTCGACCACGCATCCCACCGACCGAGCCACCTTGATTCCATTACGTAATTGATACCTGTACCAATCAGTATTAACAGCAGTATTCACCTTGGTGCATAAATGTGTAAACCAGGTACTTAACACAGCGTGCGCGAAGTCGCGCCGGGTTGTTCTCCCTTGCGCTTCTTGTTCAAAATGAAACACATTTGGTACTTCGTTGGAATGCAAGCAATACACTGGTCAGAGGTTTCCATGACATCCATCCTCATACGGTGATTCGTGCTACTTCTTGTTTAGCGCAATCTCCTCGGCGTGGCATACATGTAGGACTTGCTCGCCCGTTGGCTATTTATCGTCATACATATGTATGCGTTCGGATAGTGGAAGACAGACGCATATACATCCTCGTGCATATTGGATATCACAGCTGCGACATCCTGTTGAAGTGTTGAACATACATATCGTACCGGGTACATCAGAAGAAGGGATCCAGAAAACATCAATTTCTTCAGTTTGGTGAGGGATGTTCATAAACGTTTTCGACGCACTAAAGCATTTTTAATAGCAGAAGCTTAAAACGCTGTACATCGTCGGCGATAAAAGTAACATACGCAGAAAACCTAATTATACCCAAACCTCACGACAACATACATACTTTAATAGCGCGCCCCTCGCAACCGCTCGTCCCTTCCCCAACGGCAGCGTGAAGGGTGCACGCATGTGCGAGTGCATCGAGAAGATGCCCGTCGTCAGCCGGGCGGACTGCACCACCTACTCCCCGCAGGGGCTGGTGGCGTGCGAGGACAACGACCTCCGTACCCACTACGACAACGAGATGCGCCGTCCGGGGGGCAAGCTGAAGATCAACCTCGTCGAGACTTGCGACAACGAAGACGAACTTTAAACCAGGCTGCGAGATAGACTCATACCACTACTTGCTCTTGGGATGGATTGCGTCTGGGTCCACTAAATGTTTGGTGTATACCGCCCGCATGAGAGTTCTCGCCTTGATAAGCTTTGGCACCGAAGTTGTGCCTGCTACAGACACACCATGGGTTGGCATATATGGGATGTGGCGCGAGATCTCTGCTGTTGGGTGCACTGCAACACCAGTAAATAAGCCATCACTGCATGCTGCGGTCGTCTTGGCTGTATTCGCGGAGGAGGGGGGGGGGGGGGGGGGGGGGGGGGGCTAGACGCCGAAACCAGGCGTAAACGCGATACACATAGCGTACGTGTTTTGGCATACCACCGGGGGTAAGTGCAGTGTACCGTGTCAAGTGGAGCTCGATGAGAACTGCTGAGGTATATACCTATGCGCTTGTTTGTTCAATTGTGTTTGTCATGCTGCAATGTTTCGCACCCTGCAACTACTCGTAGCTGTGCATATTTTAGAGTGGTACGTACCTCCATTTCCTGATTGGCTTTATTCTTTCACACTCCACAATTGTTGGAGCAAACGCGTCTTCTGACCACGGAGGACTTATCATGTAGGTTAAGTCCATGAGTCGACGTGAAAAATGCAGCCCAAGCAAGCGTGTTCTGCAGCACTTGGAAAGCAGAGTCTACCTGTACATGCAGTATTTTGTACCCTGCAGCTCTACGCGCAGTAGGCACATTTAGAGTAGTTCGAATGAGCTTTCTCTACGTATTACGTGGGAAATCAAAGTCGATAGATGAGCTCAAGGTAGCAGTGTTGCGCGTTTTATGGATAACTGCGTTCACGTCTGGTTTTAGTGACGCGAAAAACTTGGAATTAGTGTAGGTTCATTTATGCAGTGGAAAACGTGTCCAGGGATATCAAGCGTCGCCTTTTATATTGCTTCTTTCGGCATATGGCTCTTCTAGTAATCCAAGCGTCTCCATGGGATATCGTCGTAGAGACTTGGGTGAAAGGAAATGCAAATGATACGAGAATGCTACTTCGTAAATACTTGGTCGCGCGTTCGCCAAATCTATGTATTTACCACCGCAGACTGAAAGGATCTTGAATTTGGGTGTTTAAAAGTCCGTGCCGGTTGATTCTTATTCCTGTAGTCTGGGCGTGAACAGCCGTGTCAGCCACTGCTCTGGGCGTGCCGTGTACGCACTGTAGGAATGACTGCGACGCGTACCCAACCCACATATGCTAGGTGGGATATTCTTTATAGGTACGAAAGTCAGCTAGGATTACTAACCGTTCCTGAGTACCCGGTAGTATTGTGGTTCCAGGTCGACGAGTATAGGTGGTGTGTAACATGTACGTGTATGCGTTGTGTGTGGTATGGTGACACAGCGTGGCTGGGTGTACAGCAGGAGGGGGGATGGGGAGCACCGTCGGTGTGGTTTTGCTTGTTGTTGTCCGTGTTGTCCGTGTTGTCTTTGTTGTTGATGATGTTGTAAACCAGGTGTCTGTAGTACACTGTAAGTGATGGGATGGACATGTCGGTGGACGTTCTTGTTGTGTATCGTGAATCCGGCAGGGATGTATGATTGCCTATGTTGAGATATTTGACCAGAGCTGTTGCGTCCGCAGCAGAGCACCGAATGAAGCATGTTTTCCCCACTGTTTAGGCGACCACTGGAGACGGCGGGCGCACAGGGTGGCCCACGGGCAGTATCCACCAATCTGTACTTTTGGGAGGGACACACAATGTCAAGGCAACAATATACTGCCAGCACCTGCATGATACCAAGTCGAGACATCTCACAGTATTTTCATGCTTGAGTCGCATCGCACGATGAACTCAGAATACTTGTTATATATTTAATGCAAGATACCCGTTGTTACTGAATATCTACACGAGTGATGTAGTTTTGTTTAGTACCACTGCTGCTGTGTCTCTAAATACAAGAAGTATCTAACTCAGTGCTGATATTTTAAAAGTCCTTGCAAAAAATTAGGGGCAGAACGGTACGTATTACTGTTTGTACGCACACAATGCGGCTTCCTTCGAACCGGTGACGTACACCGCGCGCGCACAGACTACTGACGCTGCACAGCAGTGTCCGACATAGTCGATGGCGGGGGTGCGTCGTTCACGGACAATGCAGCGGTACCGGATAGTAGAGGAGACTCCTCCCGACGGAGACTACGGGGGAGGTGCACCATTTTTTTTTTTTTTTTCCAGGTCAGTCTCCTCACATGACTTGTTGAAGCTCTATACCTCAGCCAGTATGAATTAGTGTTTTGGAGGAAAGCTTAAAGTAAGTCTTATATACTCTTGCGTACCCGATGAACTATCTCATGACTAAAGAAAGCAAACAGCGAGAAAGTACTGCAACACGCGAACGATATTCCGACGATTTACAGTAGCAGGGATAAGAGGCCCCGCAACCCTGTCTCTTTGGGGAGCGAAATACTTATTATTTTATAATCTTCAAAAACGTTTGTATGGAACACGTGCGACCCTAGAAAAGAAGATGGCGGAGAGGAACAATATTTTTGTTGTTAATAGTGGCTCTTCTCTTTTAAAAAAAACCTTTCTCGTGAGTCTAATAGAAACTATAAAAAACGGAAACGCAACTACTACTACTGTGTGTCCTTCAGTAGTTTTGCCATTTAGAAGACGTTGTTGCCAAAACAAGTGCTCGCACCCCTATCGTACCAAAATGTTCCTGCTTGACACATCGTATGGTGACGCCGTAGACAGATATTATGGGTATTCACTCGACGTCGCATTCCCGTGAGGGGTACCCTTCCACTGTATGTAGTATAGCTACCGGTGACAGTGAGCACTTGGGTGGTCGAGACCCCGCCCCCTCTTGCACGAGTGGACGTAAAAAAATCGCTGTGGAGGCATTGAACAATGTAGCACACTATTACGGGGGGGCATAGTAAATAGGACCAAATATTGATAGTAAAAAGATGGATATATATTTTTTTTTCTGGGTACCGTAGGTCCTATTTACTTTTGTCCCGCGTAATATTAGTCGTATACCGAATCAAGACGTTGTCGACACCTTGTGGCCTTTGCTACGTTGTTGAACGTCTCCACAACGATTGCTTTACGTCCCAAATGTGCATGTGCAAGGAGGGGATACGGGCACCTGTGTCGAGAACATGCGTCTTGCACCGTCGACACTCCGTTGGGCGGTAGGTCTAACGATCAAGCACTGCCGTGTTCTTCGGCGGCCTTGGCTCGGACCACGGTGCCCAATGGTCGTACAGCAGAAGACTTTCGTCTATTTGAAATAAGTCTTTGCGTTGGGTATTTGTTGGGCTGTGTACTTGACTCACGTGGCTCGAATAGCCCAACGACATTTCAATCTGACAAACACGCAACTCTCGATGATCCGCAACCCTGAAGATATAGAAGATTTGCAACATGGACCCTATAGACGCAATGTTCTTGGCTGGAGCTCCTGGCTGGTGCATTCGCCTTCACTACCGACCTATGACTTGGCATGCTGCTGGCTACTGCTGATGTAAGCAGAATAAAGTACGTACATCAACACGGCCCTTCGATGGAGGCGACAAAGTTAGTTTTTTCTTTACCCTTTCAACGTGGTCTACAGCGACGCACTCGCACTTGCTGAGGTGTATATCCTGTCGTCGTTGGATGCTGTGTACATACTTGTCGGGATTGAGCGTTGTGCCATGGGGAGGGGGAAGGTTTTATCGCCCATGCACGGTGTAACGGTCTAGATGTTCACCCCTGCTCGTGCGGCTTCTCTGGGGGTCTATATCCTCGGCTGGTGATTTACATTATAGACCACATTCAAGAGACATTTTTCTGAACAATCTCCTGTCGCGGAAAGCGCCAGTTGGGAAAATTCGATACGAATGGATGAAGCAGCAGAAACATAAATGAGCGTTTCTATTGTTAACAATATTTCCAACCTGAAACCAGGACCAACGCGAGACAAAACTATTGGCCCGCTTTTTCTTGCTCAGGAGACGTATCTGCTTGATTTATCGACGTGGCCAGCCCTATGCGTTAAATGCTCAACATTTCTCGACGAAAGAGAAGCAAAAACTGGTGTTCTTACTCTGGTCCGCCGTTATGTGGTTCCCTCCCAAACAATTGTTTGTTTCTGTCGACATGTTCGGACCCGTGTATCAATTACGGTGAAGAAAATGTTACTTGTACTCTTGAACCATGATATCCGCTGTGCAATCTAACGGCAGAAAGCGAGAGTTAATCGCCGGGATAAAGGCGCGAAACAGCTTCTCCATCCGCGTCTTTTTATTATTTCCTTTTTGCATTAATAGTATAACAGTATCGCACCAAAATCTCGCCGTCCGCGCGGCAACAAACCAGGCCCAAGTGAAACTTGAAAACTAGAGCACGGAGCATTCCAAACGCTTTCTCGACATTAAATAATTGTGGGAACACAGAACACGACCCGAAGCACCCATGGTGACGTTGCTCCTTCCCCCCATGCATGCGGCCCATCTACGCGCAGCGTCGTTTCATGCAGCCCATAGAAGCACTAACTGTGTTGTTACACGCGGCTCGTCTAAATGCGCACGTTCGTGGCGCGTGGACTGCAGCATCACATGTTGGGCCTCCATCAACAACGTCTACGAAGTGTACAGTACAAGTTTCTACATTAGGGTTTGGACGGAAATATTTGTGTATGGGCACGTTTGAATATGTATTACACGCTTAGACGCGAACATCGAACAGGTCAGTGCCACTGACTGCACCGAACCTCCGTCAAGGCTTGTAAATATGCTTGTACTGTTGTAGTACATGTAGCACGCGTAGCAAGGGCAGTCCATATATTCCAAGACGATAGCAAAGAATATCCCTCCCACGCCACAAACACACTCAAGGCGAGCAGGAGGGAGGCAAGAACTACATTGTATACCTCGCATGCAATCGTGACATTCAGAATGTGTCTGTGGGACTGAACTTCGAATGCACAGTATGTATACGAACGAACAAAACAAACTCAAAACCTAGCGGCAAGCCGTGATCCGATAAGTTGACAACAATAAACCAACGACAGGAAAAACATAAACCACACACACTCACCGCCCGTAGTAGCCCCTATCCTCCTTGTGGTCAAAGTTCCTCACGAAGCGATTGAGCGGCTTGATGAACGAGTCCAGGCTGGAACCTTGGGCCCACACGAACCCGTGGCAGTGGACCTCTCCCTCGCTTTCGCCGGGAAACTCGCGAGTATCCCCGACGTCTGGCGAGTCAAGCACGCGGCAGACGTCGGTGTTGTCCTGCATGCCGTTACCATCGTTCTTCGTCCAACAGCACATGTATGTGTTGTACGCGCAGGCGTCATCGATGAGGTTGTCTAGAGTGGCGCTAGCGAACGGCAGGAACGCAGCGCACAACGCGGCGCCGACGAACGGTACAGTTACTGCGGTGGCGGAGATCTTCATGGCGAGAATGGCGCTATGACTGTTTCCTCCAGTACTACCTCAGTACCTGGTATACCTGTTGCTCTGGGACGGAAATATGCGCGAACAAAATAGCGGGAGTGGAAAAACCTTCGGCTACGGATCTGTAGCGTCGGAGGCTATAGGTTAGGGTTTGATGATGACTAGGTTATACTGAGATACTGATTTTGAAATATGCCGCAGAACTGAGGATTTTCTTGATATAGTACAGCCCTAGTCCACCGAGCAAGGAGCTACCCGATAAGCAGTGCATACACAAGTCTTTTTTGGCAGGCCCCTTTCGTGCATAGATCGGGTCAAGCTTCCTCACAAAATTTCTAAAACATCGGTTGTTGGGTGGGCTAATAGAGCTCCTATCTATACTATAAACAAGTCAAAAGCCTCAGAAACGTTGGTTCTGCCCCAATATCTGCAGTGATACGTGTTTTTTATAAATTTATGAAATACGTCCGCTGTGAGTTCGACTGACTAAATAGTTGATACTCAACTTTGCAAGCTGCGTAACACGTCTCGTCTATATTTGTAGAAACCTGGTGAAATAAAAAAGGCGTGTTTATAGCGGCAGAGGGCCGGCAGGAAAAAGCAAGTGCACAGGGGCCACGAGCGACTGTCTTTACGTCGTAGGCAGAAATCGTGCGTGTCTAAAATCCTTGTTCGATCGATCGTGGTACCCATCGACGGAGGATGGAAAGCGCAGTCAGCCGTCGACAAATTAACGAAAGGTGATGCAGGCCGGTGGTGTATTAACAATGAGATTGGAAAGCTGTACAAATCCGCACGTTGCCGTGATCTTCTATATTCCCAAACGTGCTTGCAGTCGAAGGTGTTCCTTTTGCCCACCTCCCAACATAACTCTACCTGGGGCGATCTTATCCAACCGTGATCATATCGGCAAGTTTTTCATGCCACCTGGAAAAATGGATCCTCCAGCAGCTAGTAGTATGTGATGGTGTCACCTATATACTGAGCTATAGGGGTGAAGGACCGATCGATTACCCAGCCCAGGATAATCCGTACAACACTCTCCCCCCCTCTGAACGGCGGGATCTTTGGGGCGTCGGAACCGTATATACGTCTGTACGCCGACCTACGCCCTTCGTTTCATTACCTGGGGAACCACGGAAATGTGTTTATTATTTGTTTTTTTTCGCACGCGCAAGCGTATCTATAAAACAAACGTTGGAAGTGAGATTCGAATCCGTGACGACCACGACGCTAAATGTGAAGGTGTTACGTACGTATCACTGAGCTATGGGGGTAAAAGACCGATCGACTATCCAGCCCAAGGTAATCCTTATAACAAGTAGCAGTAGGGGTAAAAGACCGATCGACTATCCAGCCCACGGTAATCCTTGTAACAAGTAGCAGTAGCCGTAGGATAAGAAGGAGGAGGAGGACGTTTGCCAACCGTAGCATTTGTTGTATATTATCTGCGATCCTCGCGTTTCCAGACATGGTGGTGCAAAGATGACACAGGCTGACACGTTTCGAGCGCAGCAGACCGGGGAGGGGGGGGGCTATTCATTTGTTGTTCGCCTTACTTTGCAGGACATTTGACCATTGACCACGCATCCCTTTCGAGACGGACCGCAGCAGAGGGGTTGGAGGTATCACATGACCATACTCTCCCTGCGGGTGGCAGGTATACAGCTTTCGCCACAACGGACTCTAAGGAAGGCGAGGTAAGATATACCAGGTATGGTACATGCATAGTCTTCTTCATATACGAGATGTATATCCTAGTGATGATGAGGCCATATAAAACCCAATTACAAGCGATCGATGTATTGCACACAGCTTTCACATATAAGTTTCGACAGCATCCTCGATACCGCAGCTAGCTGTAACCAGGCTGTTTTCAATTTTACACGAATACAGGATATGACTACTCTACAGCAGTATGAGCAGCAGTATGTACAACAGTAGGAAGTCGTTGTGCACTGAATGAAACTATTGACACGTATCTGGTAGTGTAGAACAGCAGACTGCGCTCTACTTCTGCAATATGAAACCCAGGCTGGTTCAGCACCTTTGTTCGTTCGTGTATCATGACAAGTTTGTTTCCTATGCTATGCCTGGTATAGAGTATTTAGGTTTATGACAGTGCGGACCGCGGTGCACTTCGTATCGACGGGCGACATCACCTCTGCATTGGTTGCATACAGCTCACGAATAAAGCTTGACAGCATTGGGGATTGGGGGCACCTTACTCCGGTCGTGCCTCGCGATTTTTCAATAACCTTTTGGGAAAGTTTTTCGTCCCCGCACTACATGTACAGCAGTACGTGCGCCACCGCTCTATGCATTTCAAAAAACATTCCAGGTAGTTCACTATTATATAGTAAAAATATTAAATAACTTTTGAGCGGTCGCGAATTTCGTCGAAGCTCATCGTTGCAAGCTGTGTGGGATACTTCGATCATGCGTACGACAGGCACGACATATACACATTCCAGGACCTAGAGAAACGAAACGAAACAAATAGAAAAAAAAAAAAAAAAGACAATTCGAAAGAGAAAAAGAAACAAGAAAAATTAAACAAATATAGGTTGCAGTAAGATAGCTCGCCAAGACCGATGGGGATTTTGTCCAGTGTGTATTTCACGCCTGGTATAAAATATATGGGCATTAGCCAAAAGAAGGTACAGCCAAACCTAGGTATACCCACGTCTTTTTGGCCATGAATAGGTGCACTGCGCAGTGTGCCTCGGAAAAAGCTTCATGGCGCCTGATATTTTGCCTGCGCTCGATCGTACCTACGAATGGTTCAAAAGGCTGAGGTACACCTATTATCAGCTACTCACTCTCCACCTACTTTTGGCTTAAATTGTGCATATATATAACTCGAACGATCCCTTCTTCGCTACTAACTGTACTGAAAGATGGACACTCGGCCACACCAGATGGCGGGACTGTCAATCAGCTGACCCTTCCTGTCAACACAAAGGCCCGAAAAGACGGCGGAAACAGCACGAACGCAGGTGACCGAGGAGACAACACAGGTCACCATTTCATTCTTCTGAACTTCATGCCAATCCACGCATCCGAACTCCTTACATATGTTCGAGAAGTTCAGCTTGTCTCGTGTTATTGTGGTGCCCTAGTTCTTAGGAGAGCTACTGCTGCTGTAGTGAGTGGTGGCACTCTTGTTGCGTAGTGTAATACTAGAAGAGTCAAGTATTGCGTGAATTTCCCTACTATTGATTGACGCCTTTCACTTCCGCCGCCAAGTCTCGTCATGCAGCAGCTCACGTTAACCCTGATCCATCACTACGTGCACTGATCGTTTGCCCATATCATCATCTCTGGGGCAGTTATGTTGGTGCGGTGACTTTCAACTCGTGCCAACTACAGACAGTTTCGACTCGTGGTTTATGCGGTGACTTCCGACTCGTGCCAACTACAGACAGCCACGTATGTTTCCTCTATTCGTCTCGGGTGAAGAGCGCTTGTCTTCTGCATGTGTTTGAGTCCTATTAGGGGGTCCATAGTTAACAGGACCAATGGCATACATAAAAACCTATATATTTAGGTATTTTTACTAACAATATTTGGTCCTGTTTACTATAGTCCCCCGTAATGGTTGTTTCGGCTGTCTCTCGCGAGTTCGCAAGGTAAGCTCGGCGTGGCGTGCCGTCATATTGCCGCTAGGACACGAGTGTATTCAGAGCATACAGCCCACCGATGGAAGCCCGCGGTCACACTTCTGATATTGTCCGTTCGGGCCACATGCGTTTAATGGCTGTATGTATCCTGTGACGACATGATCGCGGTGCTGAGAAACAGAGGCTATAACGAAGAGTATACGTGGACGTCGCACGTGCTCAAAAAAATCCCATACACATAGGTAGTGCAGCATAAGCAAGGATGAATACGTACGCGCAGAGCAGGATAATGTTCGGCATATACGAGTACGTGTACAGAGTATTAGCAGGTGTCGGCGCGGTCCGGACCAACATTCCATAGCAAACGTGGGTGAGTGAATGAATACGCGATGAAGATTTCGGGCTAGATTCGGGCCGGGCAAATTGCGGTTGTTCGCTTCCCTGCATTGGCTACAAGAGTGGCTTCGTGGTGGTGGTGTTGGCATTTGATAGCTGGCTCGGCACGGGGGGCAGCGGACAGCCAGACCACAGGGGGGGGCGGGCGTTGCAAGGCTTCCGAGCTAGGTCCTCGTAAGACTATTGGCATTGTGCTTATACCGCGGTATGGGCAGGGTGTAGTAACCCTAACCACTAGTAACAAGACAGCGCCCCACCAGTCGACCATAATACCGTTAACGGGCATCATCTGCAAGAAGCACGTCTAGCGTGGCGACGATGCCGATACCACCACTGCCCCAGATATGATGGTATGAGTAAACGATGAGTGCACGTAGTGATGGGTCAGGGTTGGCGTGAGCTGCTGCATGGTATGGCGTGGCGGCGGAAGTAAAAGGCGTTAATCAATAACGGGGCAATTCACGTGACAACTACACTCTTCTACTGCTGTAGTAGTATACTACGCAACAAGCGTGCCGCCACCAATGATGGGTTCGGTCTAATATGTGTATGTTCGTAGCTTTGATAAACAACAGCCGTGCGATCGAGCATTTCGTCGCAACACGTTCGCATGTTGTGTGTGCGATTCGCACCCACACGCTTGCTGGTGGCACAACTCCTGGCCGTTTCGACCGAACCATGTAATGGAACCCACTGGCCCGGGCTGCTTCGTGCAGCCGTTGACCTATCGTCGCGTGTATGTGTTCGTGGGGTAACTGAACTGTATCATTGCCTTCGAACGTAATACCACAACAGTATTTACCTACGTGTATTATACCATCTGACAACATCGCACAGTTAGTCTACAGTAGTATGAAATATTCTGCAGCTGTTTGTTCGTTGACTCGTTTATGCCTGTGTTGGTTAGTTTTCCACACCCGGTATACTAGATATGCCCATCCTTCTCATTCTCCCTCCTCCCTAGTCATAACTCCGATCCAGCGTCTTAAAGCAGGCCCTTCTTTCCCCCCCCGCACTATCAGCTATTATAGAGTGTTTGGAATTTGCCATCCATTGAAAATCCGCTGCACAACAAGCGGTTCTTCATAGAGTACAGCTCGCGCTTGATGCGACTCGCCCAATACCTCGCGGCGCTTCGCGCTCGGTGCAACCAAAATGTTGGCCAGGTGAATGAAAACCCGATGTGCTCCGTCACGGTATTAAAGGGATGCGAGGGTCTACAGTCATACGACTATTATCATGCATGAACATGATGAGTACACCTCCCACGACGGAGTGCCTAGTGTATATTACGTACTCTGAGATCTGATGCGAACGGTAATGCGCGAGGAAGGACTTACGAACATCGCTAGACCACTACAAAATATTATAGTTTTGGAACGGCTTCGCTTACCGAGCAGTCGATCGAGATCGTGGTGTGGTCGTACTCCTCTTCTTTGTCGTGTGTTCCTCCCTCCTTTGCCTTCTTGGAAGCCGCTTGCGGATGGTCCTGATGCTTTGATGTCTTGATGGAGGCAAAGATGCAGCAAACCTACTACTCGGCAAAAGTCAGACTGTGCGGGGAGTGCGCGTGTTTGTGATCTATGGGGAGTAGAATAACAGGAGTAGGATAGGAGGGTTTGCGCTGAGTGTCAAACACTGTCTTCTGTGTGTTTCAGCCCTCACGGAGCACAACAACATGCACAGCATAGGGGATAAAATCGTTGGGCCGAGCATAAGCTAGAAACTTCTTGGATGTGGTCATTATTCTTTGTTGGGTAGCGCGTAGCCCCCATACGTTTGTTTGTTTCTATGGTTTCTATCTTGCATACAACGGGTATGTCGTGCCTGTCGTATAAAGTTGTTGTTCTTGTTGTTTTCTTCACATTAAACCGTTCTTTCTACCCGTCGACATCCAACACAACCAGTGTCCGCGCCAATTCTTCAATCCTAGAGAGATAAAAGTTCTGTGGTCACGAAGCTACGCCACAGAGATACTACGCTGCCACGTATGCAATGCAATGCCATGTCATCATACTGCGTACGACAGGCACGACACACACATTCCATGACCTAGATAAATGAAACGAAACAAAGACAAAATAAAACAAAAACAAAGAAGACTATTAATTCAAAAAAGAAAAAGAAACAGGAAAATATATATATATATACCTGGTATACCAGTATATAAAAAAACAAGCCATCGTGCCCCCCCCCGCAGGGGATCTGGCAGACACTTGAAAAGAACGAGCTGGAAAAAAAAGGAAAAAGAAGAAAACACCACTATTAATAGTCGTCGTCAACGGAGTAAGACTTAGAACCAAGGGAACATAACAGGCAAACCCAACAAAGCACAACGCATCCTCCAGGTATAGCGGCAGCAGTTTATGGTACGAGTAGCACAGCCAGGGTCTCCCTTCTGGTGCGCCTGGTACCTTGCTACCCTGTCTGCCACCTTCGTCTAGCGTTCGTCAACTATGTCCGGCCCATCGGCGTCAGACAATACGAAACAAGCAAAGCAGGCTCGTCATCCACCCACGCCACACGACTCCTTCAACAAGGCTTATCAATCGGAGAAAGGAAGAGAAAGAAAATCAAGTATGATGGCATGGAATTGCATTGCGTTGTATACTAGGTTTACCGCGCAACAATGAAGTGCCTCTGCTGTGGCGTAGGTTTGTGACCACAGAACTTGTATCTGTCTAGGATTGGAGAATCGGCACAGACGCTGGTGTGATGTCGACACGTATGTCGAAAGGACGGTTTCAGAATGTGAAGAACACACCGTACACAACTTCTATGAAGGTGAATAATTTCTGGACTCTAGTAACCGAGTCTTTTTGGCCGAACATAAGTGTTCTACTCTTTTACTCGGGAGGACAGAAAAAAACACCGGTAGACTCCTCAGAATGCCCTCCGGAGTTTTCTGAGATCATTCGTGACCAGTTTTCCATTTCTCCAGAGTCCTTGCTAGATTTGGGAGCAGCCAACCCCGGTGGCTTGGTAGGTGATCCGCGTGTCTATGATGATCAATTTCGTGGGTTCAAATCTCACCGAGTGCATGCTCGTAGGGGCATTTTCTTGCATAAAAAATTGATAAGTGGAAAGAGTGAGTTAGCTACAACATTCGATGAAGATCGACGAGCAGTGGGAATGCTGAACCCTATGCGCGACAAAAAACTAAAGGCACGTACCGGGGGGGAGAACGGACGACACCTGTGGTCACGGCTTGTCAGAAGATCGTCGAGGGTAAAACCTCCAACGAGTTCGGCTGGAAAGTAAAAGTGATGAAAAAAAAAAGCAGTTTCCTCTGGACGGTAAAAAGAAAGATTGTCAGAACTGGAACCAGAAATAATGAATATTTCCAGTTTGTTTCTGAACAACCATGATGTCCTCAGAATTGACAATATGGACGAGCAGCAGTCCCTTCTTTCTCCATTCTTCCTTGTTTTTGTCTTGTGTATCTCCCTTTTCGCTTCATGACCCCTCCACGTTGTCGTTGTGCTGGTATCTTCCTCTCCTTCGTGTTGCTCCGTCCGTGCAGCAATCTGCCCTTCTTGACTACGGATGCTTTCCTTCTGTTGAACTACTTTAGTAGCATTTCTGATCTCGTCGCATTTTTTGTATTCTGTTTTATTTCAGATTGGTTTTGTCTTTTTTGGTTTATATTTTTTGGTCTTGGTTGTGTTGTGTTCTCGTGTTCTCGTACCCGGTATACTGCTGTGGCGTTTCACTTGTTTTGCCCATGAATTTGCGATTCCTTTGCTTTCTTTCGTGCGTTTTCTGTCTCACGAGCAGGCTGTGACCGCAGAGAGTTTTGTATCTCCACGATAAGGAATCCGGACAGACGCCCATTGTACTGATGAAGCTCTGGGTAGAAAGGACGATTTAATATGGAGACAAACAACAGACGAAGTACGACTGACTCTGGACAAACGGAAAACTGTCCGAGAATACTCTCTCTCGGAAAACCAAAGGCGTGTAAATGGCCCCCAAGAGAACATTGGAACGAACCGAGCGGAACACTTTTTGCCACATGATGACTTGGGGCTGATTGGTGATATATTGTCAACGAATACCTTCAGCACAGCCCGAGAAAAACGGTATATCTTGGAAGAGAAGGAAGAAATGTCGCACCCCTTTTTCGTTTTGAAGAGGACCGAATGGCCTGATCCAACGGGGACAAAATAGCATCTCGTTTGGTGTAGATGGACACCACCGAAGATGGACGTCGAGACCAATTTTATTTGTTTTGGCATGTGCAAAACTTACCGTTTGTACTGATTCGGCTGGCGAGGCCCAGGATTCTGCAAGCACTTAACACAAATTGCTGCACAGGAACGGGACGAATGACCACGAGCAGCCTCGTTCCGTTCCGCGCATTGTCATTCCCTTCGAAGAGGGTCAAGGGCGTGTCCAATCAGAGTCGAAAAGCGAAATTGAAAATCGAAAAAAACAAGGCGCTGATTGGTCCCTGGCCCAAACATGTTCCCCCTCGTTTCTTAGGTTTCGAGAAAATGAACGATTTACAACCCAATGTAAAAATCAAAAACAAGTTAACGGCTGGAAATCGAAAAGCAAATCGAAAGCACGAACAGCGACAATTCAGGGCGTCCTACTGGTCAGCGCAGCCACGTCAAAAGATCACATCAGGACCGCCGTACACAGCATCTAACCCACAGCTAGCACGGCGACACAACCGCACATACCCCCCGTAAACAGTCAGCAGGCGAACCACAACACCAGCCCCGACGTTGTCGGGCCTTTGTTTCCCCGCGTTCGAACCAAAGCAAACATAGTTGGAGGGGAAAATTCGGGATGATGCCCTCGAGAACGAGGTCGGAAGTTCGTTCTCTGTACGTATCTAGTTTCAAGTTTGATCCCAGCCCAGGGCGTCAATAGGACGCGCCACCACCTCCACGGGAGGCCCAACGACGTCCCGGAATCGAATTATCGTCGCGTTTGCCTGCTTCTGTGGTGCATCTGTGTTGCCGAGCTCTAGATTGCCGGCATGTGTGTACACAGTTGCGAACGGCCCATTGTAGCATGTAGGTTGTGCTCTCAGTTGTGTTGCGCCTGAACTTCTACTTTAAATTTTCGATTCTGTTTGGACATATCTCGGCTAGTGTTTGTCGAAATCGAAACAAATTTGATTTTCAATTTTCAATTTTCATTTTGCGAATATGTTTGGACACGTCCTAAGACACCCCCTAGTCAAAGGGAAACATCCTGAGGAGTCTGCCGGTCGGTATTTTTGACAGTCCCGCCGAGAAAATCGCGGATTTTCAGAAAAAAAAACACAGTTGTTAGTTGTTGGTCTTTAATTAGAGCCCTTAAAAACAATCTTATATTGCTTGGTCTTGTACCAACCACAAAATAGTGAAATGATGGATACTATCGTGAGATATTGTCCTGTTTTATCAACGCAGTGACTTGAATTCCAAAAAGAACACGCAGCACCATTTTTTGGGGGGTCGAAAAAGCTGAATTTACTATGCACTGGACAAAACCACAGGCACACGCTGGGATAGAAACCCTGTAAGCTTCGCGCACCGCTTGTACCCAGTAGTAGCTCTAGATAAACGAGTTTCGGGCAATATTTTCAAGGATAGACACACGGGCAAACGCGATAACACACCCGCATGCCTTACATACCGCACTTGATTGTATCCAGTAGATGTAGGTACATGAGTTTCTGGGAATATTCTCCATTAAAAGCGGGAGACCAACACAAGCCCTTGCTTGGCTCTCCTGATGCCACCCGAACTTGATTCCACCCGGACATGTTCCCATTTGGCACCCTGCTCCCACCCGCAAGGTGCAGAAAGATAACAAGCCCTCCTCAGAAGCCGTAAACGGTCAGAAAAGGTCGATCGGTCAAAAAGTCGTCAGATGCAAAAAAAACGTCCTAAACCTAGAACCGAAACCAGCATCAAAATCATGGTGCAGGGCTACAAACCGTGGAGCTACATCACACCCCCAGCCACATCACACCCTCCACCCCTCCACCACCTCCACGTTTTTTTTTTTGTATTTCCATTCATGGTCGCAGTACGTGGATGCAGAAGCATGGACAGAGCAAAGGAATATTCCGGGAGAACTGTCTCGTTCTACACAGCAAGCAGATTGTGAACTCAGCTCATTGATTCACAGTCTGAGTTCTGGCGACCACACACGAGGAGCCCCCAAAACCACCTGAAATCTGGGGTTTGGGCGATTGTCGCTCATTTTCATGTCGTAACATCGACTGCGTAAATTCACAAAGAAACTATTCAAAGCACGATCACTTCCCTGGGTTTGTGGGCTCACAGCAATTCCAACTGCACTTCAATCAGACTAGTGGGTCCAGAGCACCAGCTATTCTATACCTGGTACGATCGATCACGGCTAAACAAGCTGAACTGAGCGGCAGAGAAAGAAGATATCGAAAAGGACGCACCGCGGTCTGCGATAAAGGAACAGCCGAACTTTTCACGCTGACACAGCAACGTGCGCAAGACAGCGTGGACAGCCGCGCTGAGAGTGATGCGGGGCGTCGCGACTACGATGAGATGGAGCAATGTCATAGAAGGGCAGCTCGAGCACGTGACCTCGCCGATACTCGTTCCTCTGACAAAGCGGAAGGCCGTCAGGTGGCGGCAAAAGTTGCTGAAGAAGAAAAAACTGCGAAGGACCACGAGAAGACCCTTCCTCGAGCAGCAGCAGAAGAGTCCGTAAAAGATCGGTAGCGCAGACAACGCGCTTCTAACCTGAAACTCGTGAAACACAAACGGCGCTGGGAGCCGGGGCGACTAGGAGGAGCGCGAAGGAGTGTGGAGACGGAGATAGTAGGTGTCAAACCAACAAGGCGCTGGTACGGTCACATTCATACCAAGACCCCTTTCTAAAGGACCCATAAAAAATACAACTTCATTCTCCATCTAACGTTTACTACGCCGCATGAAACGGCAATTTTAGCAAAAAATTATTGAACTTGAACAGGAAACGGGAGCATTCTCCATTCTCTATTCTCCGTTCTCTATCCCTAAAGTTTATTACGACGCATGAAACGGCGTTTTTATAAAATTAGGATATGCGTCAGCTGTGAGTTCGACTGATTAATTAATGAAGTAGTTGAGACTCAACTTTGCAAGCTGCGCAATACGTCTCGCCTATATCCCATTTTCACTGAACTTTACAAGCAGTGTTAAAATAAGCCGATCGTGCGTATTCTATGTGTAATTCTTTGTTAAGGATACAAGCCAGTGGCTGCCCTGGATGCTGCCCGGGTCAACAGGACAATTATAAATAATCTTTGTGCGCACTGCTAGTACCATCTAACCCGAATAAGGGAGAATGATATGATGTTGCAACTTGTTGCAACCTTTTCATTTTACACATATTGATGAGTGTTGTTGAGTTTTTGTATGCTGTAGTTCTTAATATGAAATGAGTAATTCTTCCAGGGACAAGCTGCTACTGCTGCTGCTATGTTTTAAGAAAATCGCGATTGGACGGGAGCGGCCACTAGCGGCGAGATGGAGGACATGCAAAAACACAGCCAATGCGGAACGCATTTATATACATATAAATGACGCGAGCCGGAGCAGCAGGCCCATCATCCATCCTGCGTTGCTGCTGTTTCTGCCGCTGCTGCTTGTAGCTGATGATGCCGCCGCCTCTGCTACTCGACCGCATTTCCTTCTCAGTTGTTACTGGTTTTTTTCTAATTTCCTTCACCTCGCAGACACGTGTTCTGCTGATTGCTTGGAATATGCGAGTTGGAAAACTGTTTCGGTAGTAAATATTAAATGGTTAGAATATACATCTGCCGTCTTTCAGCTTGGCTCTGTGATTGGTTCAAAGTCTCAAGCTGAACTTCTTGGTTTTTGTGACAACCAGCTCGTTCTAGAACATACATTGGCTGTGAAGGTTCTACCTACTGAGTCATAGGGGTAAAAGACCTCGATTACCCAGCCCAGGGTAATCCTTATAACACTCTCCCCCTCTGAACGGTGGGATCTTCGGGGCGTCGGGACCGTGTACGTCTGTACGCTGGCCTACCCTCCTCGTTTCATTACACCAGGGAGATGTGTTTTTGTTTAGGGATGCACGCGCAAGCGTTTCTATAAAAGAAACGTCCAAAGTGAGATTCGAACCCGTGACCTGGACGACGTCAAAATGCTCAGTAGGTAACACCTTCATATGGCCCCAAAACAGGGCCTTAGGCGCCACTGTAGTCAACTGCTTTATTCACTTTGTTGTGGTTGTCATACCGCGTTTTTGTGGATAGACATTTTTAGGTGGTCGAGACCCTTTTTGCACAAGTGGACGTAAAACAATCGATGTGGAGGCACTGAACAATGTATCGCACTACTAGGCGTACCGAGTCAAGAGGCTGTCGATATTTTGTGGCATTTGCTACAATGCTGAACGTCTGCACAATGATAAAGTTCTACGCCCAAATCGTGCAAGGAAGGGTCGCCGGCAGCCTGTGTCGAGAGCATGCTCCTTGCTCCGTCGATACTTGGTCGGGCGGTAGGTGTAACGATTATGTACTGCCATGTGCTTGGGGCCTGGTCTCGGACAACGGTACCGCATGTTCGTTACAGCAGAAGACTTTCGTCTGTTAGAAACAGAAGTGTCTTTGGTGGGCTATTTCGTCTGGGCGGTGTACGGGTCATGTGGCTCGAATAGCCAAACGGAAGTTCAATCGGACGAATACGCAACTCCCAAAGATCTGCAACCCTGAAAATATAGAAGATTTGCATCATGGGCCCAATATAGACGAAATGCTCCTGGATGGTATGCACGCCTTCGTTACCGACCAGTAACTTGGTAAACTGCTGGCTACTGCTACTGTAAGCAGAGTTTATATAATGCGTGCATCAACGCGACCCATCGCCTCTTCTCAACTTGATCTATAACAACGTGCTCGCACTTTTGCTGAGGTGTGTATCCTGTAGTCATCGGATGCCTTATACAAAGTTCTCTGGATTGAGTATTGTACCATGGGAGGGGGAAAGGGTCTGATCGCTCATGTAGAGGGTAACGGTCTAGACGTTTACCCCCTGCTCGTGCGGTTGCTCTGGGGGTCTATATCCTCGGCTGGTGATTTACATGATAGACCATATTGAAGAGAAATTTTCCTGAGCAATCTCCCGTCGGGGAAAGCGCCAGTTGGGAAAATTCGATAGAAATCGATGGAGCAGCAGAAACAAAAATGAGCGTGCGTTTATATCGTTAACAATATTTCCAATCTGAAACCATGACCAACGCGAGACAGAGCTATTTGCCCGCTTTTTCAAGAGATGAATCTGCCTGATTTATCTGCGTGGTCAGCCCTATGCGTTAAATGCCTAACATCTCGAGCAGAGTCAAAAACCGGTGTTCTTACTCTCGTCCGCCGTTAAGTCGCCCCTTCCCAAAAATTGTTTGTTAGTCGGCATGTTCAGACCCGTGTATCAATTGCTGTGAAGAGTATGCTGTTGGTGTACTCTTCAACCGTGATACCAGCTGTGCACCATAATGGCAGAAAGCGAGAGTTAATCTCCGGGAGAAAGGCGCGCAACAGCTTCTCCCTCCTCGCGTTCATATTTTTTATTCGTGCATTGATAGTATTACATTTTTGTATGGAAAATTTGCCGTCCTCGCGGCAACAAGCCAGGCCCGTCTAAAACTCAAAGCAATCGAGCACAGAGCATTCAAAAAGCTTTCGAGACAACAAACAATGGTGGAAACACCCAACACAACCAGCGAAACCAGGATAACGTTCCCCCTTCCCTCCATACATGCGATCCATCTAATCGCAGCGTCATTTCATGCAGCCCATCAAAGCACTGACTGTGTTGTTACACATGGCCCGTCTAAAAATACGGCAGCGTCGTGGCGCGTGGACTGCAGGATCATCATATGCTAGGCATCCATCAACAACGTCTACGAAGTATGTTTATATTTGTTTCTACATGTGGGTTTAGCCGGTATAAATACGGCATTATTCTACGCATGTGTACGGGAAAGGAATAGCGGTCATGTGCATGAAGGCAGCACCCAGGAACACGAGCAAGACCCGGACCTCAGACTGTGATGAGGCATCGCCTAAACCTTCACCTCGTACAGCTGTACAACTGTAGACGATGAGCGGCCAATATATATTACAGTACGTTCAAATCAATGACTACAGCGGCACGATGGGTGACCTATCATTGTACTCCATAAAAAAAACGACAAATGTACGGCTGTGGACGATCGATCAGCGACCAACTGCGTTCACCCTGCAGGGTGAAAAGCTACGCGTGGCTTGTGCGGCTACCAATAGATGTCACTGACTACAGATACGGTGGAAATCGATCTCGCTATAAGTACGTCACGCAGCAAAGGTATTGGACGGCGTAACGGTCCGTTTACAAACGATGGCGCACACCGTGAACTAAAACGCCTACAGTGTGAACTACAGACAGACGCGGAAAGAACGACCCCAGTTCTAAGACGCTCGAGCGCTTCAATAGCAACGCAACTAAACGGAGTACAATATCGTCGCTGCAACATACATAACTTGGAAGTGCGTGGGATGCACCAGAAGCCCGGGAAGCGGCGCTACCTCGCAATCGATAATGCCTCTCCCGGGAACAGTGTACGTATCGCGCGTAGGACTTGACCGTTGAGCAAATCGAATATCCGTCTTACCAACGACCCGAGCAACGATAGGAACGGCAATCCCGTCTTGCTACTCCGAGTTTAATTGACCCC
The DNA here is from genome assembly GCA_031763025.1 of Macrocystis pyrifera. Taxonomy (NCBI): domain Eukaryota; class Phaeophyceae; order Laminariales; family Laminariaceae; genus Macrocystis; species Macrocystis pyrifera. Next base: position 4,632,523 of record JASSKH010000029.1, read on the forward strand.
TCCGTGACTTCGGACGATTACAGCAACGATCAACACGTGTTTTACGGGGATGGTATTGCATTATTCGGTGTCCGAGTCAGAACGCAAAGAGTCATACGGTTCGGGCGCAACAAGGCCTGCTACCCGGATCCAGACCGGGGTTATATCATTGTTCAAGTCACTATCTCAGGGTCTCAACAGAGTTAAACCACTAGCACGACCGGGCGTGAAGCACTGATATCAGAGCCCCCATGTCCCCCATGTCACTATTCAGTGTCTGAACGGTGCATCGTCTCGAAAGGAATGCGTGGGTTAAGCATCAAAAGCGGGACTCGCCCCCCCCCCCCTCCGTACGGTAGCCTTTCTCCTGATCTACAGCGAGTTGGTAAGTAAAAAAAAACATCTAAACTGTACGCACGGTACCGGTATGTACCTGCGGTCGGACCCGAAGCCGAGCCAACTACTGTACAGTAACCACTACACCAGATGTTAGGTACAGTATGTTCTGCGGCTGTTGCCAGATAATTTCTGGTGACGGTGGCATTGCTGTCTATTCGCACGAGGCTGCCGGCGAAACCGCTAAATACAACCGTCCGACATGAAGTGCTGTACACCCACCAGTGTGGTTCCCCGGATGGTGCCGATGTGTTGGAGGCGATCGCGCCCTACCGCCTATGGGGCTAACACTTGAAAAACGTTTGAGGCCCCTCGCTTAAAGACCTGTAGTGTACACCTCACACCCCAACAACCCACTTTCAAACAGAACTCGTAAGCTTATAAGTACGTCCCGAGCGATACTATCTATCTGGGGTGCCAGTATCGTTGGTAGTCAAAACAACAACGGTAAAATACTAATGGGATCGAAACTATTTTGGGCACGTAGAGTACAAGCTCCCCAGTGGTCATGGTCGAGGGCCTCCATCCGTCAGTCAGCGAGAAACGCTTGGGCTCAAGAGCGCAACCCTAATACCTGCCGTAGAATAATACGACGCTCGGCGTGGAGTAGGGGGGGGGGGAAATATCGACTACTCGCTTTCGTTGTCGCAGGTTCCGACGAGATTAAAGCTGAAGCTGCTCCGGGGGCGGCCCATCTCGTTGTCGTAGTGGGTCCGGAGGTCGTTGTTCTCGCACGCCACCAGCCCCTGCGGAGAGTAGGTGGTGCAGTCCGCGCGGCTGACTATGGGCATCATCTCGAGGCAGTCGCACGTGAGGGCGCCCGGGACAGGGGCAAGGGTGGGTGCGAATGGGGGTGTAGGTTTTTGGCGAAATGTTGCCGTGGTTGTCTCGTTGGTTTCTGTAGGTTTTGGCAACTCCTTTTGGCTTGGAAATTCGAAACAAATGCTTTGGATCGTGTGCACGGTGCAATAATAGGCTTGTTTTTTATGTCTCCCTCTTGGTGTTCGTCGTTTTGCTATCAATGTTTATGGGTGATCAACGTCGACGCCATGCTGCCTTTGGCCAGGTGCTAACGCATTTTTATAATATCTATATTCGACATATGTATGGGCATGCTAAATATTGGGTCTGAGCATACACGATATTACAGTGCGAAGACGAAAATACCTGTGTGTGGGCACGTTTGAATATGCAATACGCGCTTAGACTCGAACATCGAACAGGTCAGTGCCACTGACTGCAGCAAACCTCCATCAACGCTTGCAAATATATGCTTGGTACTGTTGTAGTATATGTAGAACGCGTAGTAAGGGTAGTCCACATATTCCAAGACGATAGCTAAGAATACCCCGCCCACGCCACAAACACACTCAAGAGGACAAGGAAGCAGGAGGGAGGCAAGAACTACATTGTATACCTCGCATGCAATCGTAACATTCAGAATGTGTCTGTGGGGCTGAACTCCGAATGCACAGTATGTATACGAACGCACAAAACAAACTCAAAACCTAGCATGCAAGCCGTGATCCGATAAGTTGACCACAATAATCCAACAGCAGGACAAACATAAACCACACACACTCACCGCCCGTAGTAGCCCCTATCCTCCCTGTGGTCAATGTGCCTCACGAAGCGATTGAGCGGCTTGATGAACGAGTCCAGGCTGGCACCTTGGGCCCACACGAACCCGTGGCAGTGGACCTCGCCTTCGCTTTCGCCGGGAAACTCGCGAGCATCCCCGACGTCTGGCGAGTCAAGCACGCGGCAGACGTCGGTGTTGTCCTGCATGCCGTTACCGTCGTTCTCCGTCCAACAGCACATGTATGTGTTGTACGCGCAGGCGTCATCGATGAGGTTGTCTAGGGTGGCGCTAGCGAACGGCAGGAACGCAGCGCACAACGCGGCGCCGACGAACGGTACAGTTTCTGCGGTGGTGGAGATCTTCATGGCGAGAATGGCGCTATGACTGTTTCCTCCAGTACTACCTCAGTATACCTGTTGCTATTAGACGGAAAGATGCGCGAAAAAAAGACCGGGGGTGGAAAAACTTTCGGTTAGGGATTTGTAGCGTCGGCGGCGTGTAGGGTTAGGGTTTGATGGTGATGAGGTTATACTGATATACTGATTGTGAACCATGTGCCGCAGAATATGGATTGTGTTGATATAGTACAGCACTCATCAACCAAGGAAGGAGCTACCCGATAAGCAGTGCATACGTCTATTGTGCAGGCCCCTTTCGTTCGTGCATGGATCGGGTTAAGCATACTCACAAAATGTCTCAAACGTCGGTTGTTGGGTGGGCTAAAAGAGCTCCTATACTATAAACAAGTCAAAAGCCTCAGAAACGTTGGTTCTGCCCCAATATCTGCAGTAATACGTGTTTTGAATAAATTTATGAAATACGTCCGCTGTGAGTTCGACTGACTAAATAGTTGATACTCAACTTTGCAAGCTGCGTAACACGTCTCGTCTATATTTGTAGAAAACTGGTGAAATATAAAAAGTGTGTTTATAGCGGCAGAGGGCCGGCAGGAAAAAGCAAGTGCACAGGGGCCACGAGCGACTGCCTGTACGTCGTTGGCAGAAATCGTGCGTGTCTAAAATCCTTGTTCGATCGACCGTGGTACCCATCGACGGAGGATGGAAAGCGCAGTCAACCGTCGACAAATTAACGAAAGGTGGTGCAGGCCGGTTGTGTATTAACAATGTGATTGGAAAGCTGTACAAATCCGCACGTTGCCGTGATCTTCTATATTTCCAAACGTGCTTGAGTCGAAGGTGTTCCTTTTGCCCACCTCCCAACATAACTCTACCTGGGGCGATCCCATCCAACCGTAATCATATCGGGAAGTTTTTCGTGGCAACACCTGGAAAACTGGATCCTCCAGAAGCTAGTGGTATGTGAAGGTGTTACCTACTGGGCTATAGGGGTAAAAGACCGATCGATTACCCAGCCCAGGGTAATCCTTACAAACTCCCCCCCCCTCTGAACGGCGGGATCTTTGGGGCGTCGGAACCGTATACGTCTGTACGCCGACCTACCCGCTTCGTTTCATTACCTGGGGGACTAGGAAGATGTTTTTGTTTGTTTTTTACGCACAAGCGTTTCTGTAAATGAAACGTTCGAAGTGAGGTTCGAACCCGTGAAAGACCGATCGATTACCCAGCCCAGGGTAATCCTTGTAACAAGTACTGGTAGTAGTCCTAGGATGAGAAGGAGGAGGAGGAGTACGTTTGCCATCCGCAGCATTTGTTGTATATTATCTACGATCCTTGCGTTTCCGGACATCGTGGTGCAAATATGAGCGGTGGACACAGGCTGACACGGCGTTGCATATGTACAGTAGTCGTATCATCTATCGCCGTCAAGGCATGACACCTTCTACAGGGACGTTTGTCCATGCAGAAAGTTATCGCAGCATTGGCGCTGCTGTGCCTGCGACTGAAAATCGCTAAGCACGCGGGGTCTTACGCAGTGCATATATTAGCTGGTTCGAGCGCAGCAGACCGGGGAGGGGAGGGGGTGGGCTACTCATTCGTTGTTTGCCTTAATTAGTAAGACATTTTACCATTGACCAGGCATCCCTTTCGAGACGGAGCGCAGCAGAGGGGGTGCAGGTATCACATGGCCATGCTCAACCTGCCGGTGGCAGGTATACAGCTTTCGCCACAACGGACTCTAAGGAAGGCGAGGTAAGATATACCAGGTATGGTACATGCATAGTTTTCTTCATACACGAGATGTATATCCTAATGATGATGAGGCCATATAAAACCCAAGTACGCGCGATCGATGTATTGCACACAGCTTGCAAATATAAGTTTCGACAGCATCCTCGATATCACAGCTGTTGTTTTTGAATTTTACACAAATACAGGATAACACGACACTACAGCAGCAGTATGCACAGCAGTGGGAAGTCATTGTGTACTGAATGAAACTATTTATACGTACCTGGGGGTACATAGTTAATAGGACCTATGGTGTGCATAAAAACCTATATATTTACCTATTTTTACTAACAAAATTTGGTCTCGTTAACTATGGACCCCCGTAATAGTGTAAAACAGCAGACTGACTGGGCCCTATTTCTGCAATATGAAACCCAGGCTGGTGCAGCACTTCTGTTCGTGTTTATTTTTATTTTCAATCACTTTACTTTCCAGCCTAACTCGTAGGAGGGTTTACCCTCAGAAATGTGCTGGACAAGCCGTGGTCACAGATGTCGTCCCTTCTTCCTTCCGGTACGTGCCTTTATTTTTTGTCGCGCATATATAGGGTTCAGCATTCCCACTGCTCGTCGATTTTCATCGGAAGTGTGTGTGTGTGTGTGTGTGTTCTTCACATTAAACCGTTCTTCTACTCGTCGACATCCAGCAAGCCCAGTGTCCGTGCTGATTCTTCACCCTAGAAAGATACGTGCTCTGTGGTCACAGACTACGACACGGAGATAACACACCGTAATGCATTAGTAGCCTATGCAATACCATGCCTTCGCACTAGGTGCGGCCGACACAACATACATACGCCAGCAACCAAAATACACCATAAAGAAAGAGAAGCAACGAAAAAACCAAACCGAAAAAGAACAAGAAAAAGGAAAAGAAAAAGAGAAGAATCCCAAATAAATAAATAAAATGGGAAGCCAAAGCTCAGACACATACATACTTACCCCGAGCATGAGCCAAAAGGGACGTGCAAGGGGAAAGATACGAGAAGGAAAAAGGGGACTATGCATCCTGGTGAACACTTAACTAAGTAAAAAGAGCAATAGTGAGTGGGCCAAAATACGCTCGTCACCCACCCACTATGTAGTACTTCTTTCATAAGGATAAGAAGGGAAAAAAATCAAAATGCATACCGAACGGCCGCAGCAGTTGGCGGTACGAGTAGCAAAGAAAAGTCCAACCTATTAGTCGGCCTGGTACCTTGCTACCCTATCTGCGGTCTCTCTGCTACTCTCTTCTACCGCGGTTTCCCTTCTACTCCTCCTGTTCCCCCCCTGCCCCCATACACTTGTACGGTGTTCCCTCTACCCCTCCTGCTGTTACCCCTCCCCCCATTCCCTCTAACACTACCTGCAGCGGATGCACGGCGCTGTCTACTCAGCTTGGCCTCAGCCTCGTGCCACCTGCCCATGAACTGTTCAGCTGCTTCGAGGATTCCCCGGTACCACTTTCCCGTCTGTTTTGCTGCAGTGGGCCACAGTGCGGTCCCAACTCCAAAGACTAAGGGGGAGTCTTCCGTTGATCCCTCGGTGGCTTTGAACACTCTAAGGTCCTCAGCAATTGCCCTAGGCCAAGTCTTGGGCTGCCCGCCTGGTTTCGGGCTCCCCCCACCAGCGATCGTCCCGAACATCAACCGACTGGGCAATCGCCCCTCGTGTTGCCGCACCACAGCCCCCGCAAAGAAGAGATGTACAACGAACTCACGCTCTCGCGCTTTCCGCAAATCAATTTTTTGCAAGAAAAAGTCCCTACGAGCATGCACTCGGTGAGACTCGGACCCATGAAATTGATCTTGATAGGCTCGCGGACCACCCACCAAGCCACCGGGGACGCCGGCACACTTGGCCGTGCTCATACGACTACGGTCATGCATGAACATGAACATGAGAGTACGCGGATTGACTGATGTACATTTCGTACTTTGAGATATGAAGCGAACGGCGATACGCGACGAAGGATTCACGAAGATCGCTATAGATCACTGCTGCTATCAAGATTTTGGACGGCTTCGCTCACCGCGGAGCTGATTGAGATCGTGGTGTTGTTGTACCCTGGTTGTGCGTTCCTCTCTCCTTTGCCCCCTTGGTAGCCACGGGTGGAAGGTCCTGATGATGTCTTGATGTCTTGATGGAGGTCGAAGTGCAGCAAACCTACGATTGGAAAAAGTGAGACTGTGCGGGGAGTGCGTGTGTTTGTGATCTGTTGGGAGCACAACAGCTACTGCTGCAAGTAGAATCTGGAATAGCCTTTCGGACTACAGCAGGTAGAGAAAGCACCCTGGACATATTCGTTGGGGCGAGCATAGCGCGGATATTTATTGTGTGTGGTCACTATTCTTTGTAGGGTAGTGCGTAACTCCCTTATTTAGGTTCGTTTCTTATGTTTTCTCTCCTACACAGAATGGGTGTGTCGTGCCTGTCGTATCCAGTAATATGAACATGGCATTTCATTATTGTCTACTCTTTTTTTCTTTACTGCTGTGTAATGCGATCTATCAATACAATACAACAGTTAGTAGTATCTATATGGCGTTGTTTTGTGACCAACATAACCTGTATCTAGGATCCAACAATCAAAGAATCAGCACGGGAACTGGTTGTGCTGGACGTCCACGGGTAGAAAGAAAGGTTTCATGTGAAATGAACAACACACTTTATACGTATACCAACTAATAATATGGGATTTTTTCTGGGCTTGAAGAATTGAGTCCGGTCTTTCGGCCGAATATACGGGTTATGGCCTCTGCCAGATGATATCAGCAAGAGGGCTTCCAGCGAGGGACTCCACCAGTCTCGCTGGCCTCGCACTCAGTAAGTCTTGTTCTTAGAGCTTGTATTATCACGGAGTGATCCTCATCGGACCACGAGCCAGGTGGCTAGGGGACATCACACAGGATCCCCGGCCACTGCTCCACTCACACATGCGATTACACTGAAACCTCCACGGCTTGGTATCTTTTGGCTACAGCACCCCCAAAGCGAGTTCACTCGACACGAACGGATTGCCACCACGGCCACCGCGCCCGCGTCCATGGTTGAATCTGCCCCGGCCGCCATTGCGGCCCCCGCGATACCCTGACGACCCGCGCCCACCACTGCTGGGAGCTGTGCCGCCACCGCGAGCTTTTGGGCAATCAGAAACATAATGGTTGGGATCACCACACTCGAAACAGACGCGAACAAACGACTTTTTCGCGGATTGCTGCTGTTTCGGTTTCTGCTGCTGTTGGCGTCGCGGTTCAGCTGCCCCTGCAGCATCTTTCCGACCATACGCCTCGATGAATTTCCACTGTTCTGCAGCAGAAAAAAAATTTGGTCCATGACCAATGCCGGGTCCTTCTTCCACCCTGCAGCGTACGTGAGCTGACCTTTTACGTACTTTTTGAACTCGGACGGCCATAAGCCATCCACCAACGCCATGCTCACAAATTCCGCCGGTCCGGGCAACCACGAACGGTCCTGCGCGCGGTACATGGCATGCACCGCGTGATTCTCCGCAAAATACTTTTCCATAGCGGAGTTTACCATCATCGCGCGGTCTTTGACGGATGTTTCACCGCCCTGCTTTTCATCGCGCCTCATTGAGAGAACGCGACGCAAGTCCGCTGCCGCCCGCGAGGTGTCAAATCTGTTGCTGGTGGTTGTGTAACCAGCGTGCTGCCTAACAGCGTCCAACAACTCCGAGGCGGTCATCGTAGTCTGATGCTTGTAAAATCCCTCAAAACACCGATGAATGTAATTGGGGATAAGCTGGCCCATGCTCACTTTGGAGTGCTGAACCACCCCCTGAGCGTTGGCGAGCTGCAGCCGTTCCTCATAATCGAGGTACGCTGCGTAAAAAACACGAGAGGCCTGCTCGGTCCACACCTCTCCGTATTTCGGTGGAGTCAGAGACTCCCCTACCACCAGCGGCGTGCTTGCCGTGTGCGCCATAATCCACAGCAGTCCACCTGGACTCTACTGTAATAACGGAGAAACTGCCGCCTGACCTGTGCGTCCTCCAGCTCCCGGAGCGTCCTCCCCTGCTGTGCGCTTCAAGCCGTTTCGATCCGTCCAACGGGCCAACTGCCTTCCCAGCTGTGACCCAATACTCCGCAGCCGAAAACTCCTCCAACAGAAGTTCCGCGAATATCTAGATATTATGGCCTCTGCCAGATGATATCAGCAAGAGGGCTTCCAGCGAGGGACTCCACCAGTCTCGCTGGCCTCGCACTCAGTAAGTCTTGTTCTTAGAGCTTGTATTATCACGGAGTGATCCTCATCGGACCACGAGCCAGGTGGCTAGGGGACATCACACAGGATCCCCGGCCACTGCTCCACTCACACATGCGATTACACTGAAACCTCCACGGCTTGGTATCTTTTGGCTACAGGGTGCTACTTGGGGGGGCAGTCAAAAACACTAAAACGGTAGACTCTTCGGAATGCCCGCCGGAGTTTATGAGAGCTTTCTTGAACAGATTTCGGTTTCTCCAGAGTACTGGTTTGAGTTTGGGAGCAGCCGATCAGTTTTCCCCGGAGGGTAAAAAATAATATTGTCAGAACTGGGGCCAAAAATAAATTTAATATTTTGGTGCAAAGTCATTATTATGTACCAGGTATATGTCCTCAGAACTGGCAATACGGACAAACAGTACCTTCTCTCTTCCTTCTTCCATGATTTTGCCGCGTGTTTCTCGCTCCGTTTGCTTTCCTCTCCCCACCGTCGTTCTGCCGTCATCCACTTCTCCTTCGTTTTGCTCCGTCCGCGCAGCAATCTGTCTTACTTGGGTGTGTATGTGTGTTTTTCTCCTGTTAATAGCAGCCTTTCTGATCTACTTGCTGCGTCGTTTGCGTTGTGTTTTTGTTCAGGTTAAAATTGTGTTTTCGTTATTGTTTTCTGGTCTTGGTTGTGCTGTTGTGTTTTCGTACCAGGTACACTGGCATTTCACTTGCTGTTTTAACCCATGAATTTGCGGGAAAAAAAAATGGTTTCGGGTTTTCTCTGTCTCATAGTGGTAGTCTGTCCAAAAGATACCGTTGGTACTTCTGATTCAGCTGTAGAGGCTCAGGATTCGTCATACACCCAAACATGTTTTTTTTACATGGAAACGGAACAAATGGCCACGAGTAGCCTTGTTCCGTTCCGCTCGTTACAATGCTCTTGGGAGAGGGTTGAAGCACAACTCTAAAGGGGAGGCATCCTGAGGAGTCTACCGGTGTATTTGACAGTCCCGGCGAGTAAATCGCGGGTTGTCGGCAAAACACACAGTTAGTTCTTAGAGCCCTTCCAACTTTTCTAGTACGACGTAGTGGTTGGTCCTGTTCCGACAATAAAAACGTAGTGTCATGATGGAGAACATGAGATATGGACCTGAGTTTTTGTCAACCAACTGACTCGAAATCTCTAAATGAACAAGCACTACGGGTATTTTGTTTGGCTCGAATTGCTTGGATGTAGTGTGCCCTGGACAAAACCATGGGCGAACGCTAAAACCCGTATGCCTTACGTATCGCTCTTCACTGTATCCAGTAGAGTTCTCTATGCTGTAGTTAAAAAAATGCTTTCTGGGAATTTTCTCCCTAAAATGCGGGAAAACAAAACACCCCCCTGCTTGGCGCGCCTGATCCCGCCCGAACCTGATCTCACCCGGATCATGCGGATGTAATCTCATTTAATACCCTACTCCCACCCACGAAAGGTGGAGAAATGTAACTACGAGTATTAGCCCTCCGCAGGAATCGTGAACGGTCAGAAATGGTCGCACGGTCAAATATCGTCGATGCACACAGATACGTATATAGAAAAAAGTCACAGCCACGGAATTGACCCCAACATCAAAATCATGGTGCAGGACTGCATATACTCGTAGACCGCGGAGCTATGTCAAGCCTCTACACCCCTACGACCTCCCAATTACTATCAGGATATTTGTAGTCGCAACACGTGTGTGTACGCACAAGCACATACCTGGTACAGAGCAAAGGAGTATTCCTGGAAAAAAATATCTCGTTCTACACAGCAGATGTTAACTCGGCTCATTGTATTACAGAAGTCTGACCTCTGTCGACCGCACACTAGCTCAGCCCCAAACCCACCTGAACTCAGGGTTTTCATCGATTTTTGTTCATTTCCATATCATCGACTGCTGCATATATTCCGGGGTTCTACACTATTTGACCTTGTCGTGGGCATGCCGTGGCATTGCCATTGTACCGTCCATGGCATACCATGGCATCACGGCGGCATCCCATGGTGTGGCATAAGATTCCATGGCACGCCGTGGGGGTTGCCATGACATGTCATGGGTAGTACCATGGCAACCCCCGCGGCTACCGCCACGGCACTCCATGGCAACCTCACGGCATGTCATGGCAACCCCCACGGCACCCCAATGTCCACGGCACCTAGGTTGGGGTTGGGGTTTAGGGGTTAGGGTTAGGGTTAGGGTTAGGGTTAGGGTTAGGGTTAAGGTCCTATGGTATGCCGTGGAGGTCCGTGGAAGGTTCCGTGGTATGCCGTGGAAGATGCCGTGGAAGGTTTTGCCGCAGGTGGTGCCACGGCATGCCATAGCATGTCGCGAAAAAAAGACAATAATGTACATCCAGGTTCGGCGAAATTCAACCTTCTCCCACAACCAGCTCGAATACCTACCGGTATACTATTCATCCACGGCGGTGTTTGCCACGCAATATTGCAAAATATGTATGTATATTTACCCAATGTGCTACACGCCAAACACGAGTCTACACACTCTACTTCTCACACACTCGCGTCACACATTGCATGTATCCGGCGTGCATTGGGTGACTGTTTTCGTTTGGTGTTCGGCGGCACCTAACGAAAAACGCCCGACACGACAACCGACGTAGAACCCCCCCAGTCGTCACGGGCCGATGGCAGTCCTTTCATCTTACACGCTTATCTCGGGTGATCCCTCGTCGATGCAATAGTTGTGTAGGTGGAACAACGCTCGGATGAGCTTGGGTCGACGTAGGAACGCAACCCTCAGCGGTCTCCAAAAAATACCTCATCTCGCCACGAGCATACCGAACGACTGCGCTACCTTGACACGAAGCTGGCTCAAGTGAAAGGTGAAGGAGTCGTATTCTGGCGAGAGGCCTTTACCAGAATAAGACGTCAGCAGCCTATCAATGAGAGGATACGCAGCATCTCCCAAGAGGTAGTAGCCGTGTGGCAACTTGTCGACGTAGTCAGACATGCAAGAGCTCAAACACGCCATCCAGTCGCTCTCGATCCCGTGGCAATGCGCGACATGCACAAGAACCTATACGTCGACGTAGCTATTGCCTGAACGTTAAACCCGTAGTAACTCTTGGGTTCTGAGAAGTACCGAATGACGTTCAGGACATCATGCACTAACGGTGCCTCGGTCTTGACGTCAAGTCCATCCAGACAGTCAATACATCCAGCGAATGCACCCCCGTCGCTTTTCGCCTGGTGTTGTGTGGGGTGACACGGCGGAGGAGTAGGTTCGACGCCAATCTATGTTGTGCTTTCACACTAGATGCAACGTACAAGGGGTACATTGCTTGCGCTTGCTGCGGCTAAAATTTCATCGTAATCACGTAAGCTACTCGATGGTCACGAGAGACGCTCCTCTACCTACGGAGTACTAAAATGCCTGAATAGGAAAATAAATATAAACCTACATCAAGCCGCACGTGGGACAAACTACTAAAATAATGCGCATAACTGAAGCAGCTCGATCTGTTAAGTATGCCAAAGAGCACAAGTCCAAGTCAACAGCATTTCTACATAATACTCGCCACAAAACCGCGGAGGCCGCTTACAAAAAAGAAAGCAAGGCAACAACGCAAAGCAGGCAAAAAAAAGGAAGGGAATATACTCCAAACCATTCCCAAGAGTACACGCGTACCTGGCATATGTGATGTACATGGAAGATGTGAAATTGATCAACTCGCGAAATAATGTTTGAGTTCCGGCATATGACAATGTGCAAGATTGAACCAAGGAAACCTGGGATTAGTGGAGAGGGTCTTGAATCGTTGGCATGTTTGGCAAGAGGGGATGGGCAAAGGGTCATAGAGTTGACGGGTGCAGTTGGTTGAGCTGGGAAGACAGAGGATGGGACGCGTTGAGATGGAAAAGAAGGTCATCTAGTACGGAGGTCTGCTCGTGGGCGTGAACGAGCAGCGGTCTGGCACTGTGTAAGAGATCGGCGAGTTGAAAGAAGGAATAAGAAAAAGGGCGGCAAGAACGAGTCACCACGCGAGCGCGCACGAAGAAGCATCAGATGCTACCGATGCGTGGAAAAAACTCAAGCAGAACCCGCGTCAAATACCAAGCCACACAGGCTGGGTCAGTATTTGTACGTGTCTTGCCTGGTATTATGTGCTGACAGCAGCACAATGGGTAAGGTTTGGTATACCAGTATAGCAGAGAGGGGTGAAAACAAGGGTTATAACCCGAATCGAGATAGAGAGCAATTTTAGGAAAATTCAGCAAGGACCCAAGGAGGGGATGGGGAGGGGGGGGTGTACTCGATAGGAGCGATGTACTCGATATCATGCATGGCCGTAACCATATGACTACAGATGACCATAGGCCCTCGCATCCCTACAACGCTGGGACGGAGCACGTCGGGTTTGAATATAATTAATAACCAGCGCCATTCGCGCTTGCCTGGAAATCCGAGGGCAGCTTGCTCAGCTCCTCGGGTGTAGTGGGAAATGCCATGGGTCCGATCTCCGACTGCTTGCTGAGGATGGCGTCGACGACTTAGTGAAGGCAGGCGTAGGCTGCAGTCGTTGAAACTCCATAAGCGTTCCGCAGATCTATGTAGGACGCTCCGGTGCAGAAACGCAGCGCGATTGCCAAGCGAACCTACGCCGAGATGACCCCTGACGCTGTTCGCAATTCTTGAGTGGCGAGAAGGGCACGGGGGGCGAAGCGGGACCAGGAACAAAACAGAGAACGACGAGCAAGGGGTGTAGGAGAAAGAAAGACAGTGAGAGGAAATAAATATTTAGAGGGAGAACGCAGGGGGTGGAGTTGGCTGCCGTGTGATGGATCGTCACTAGAGACAACAAACTATCTGGGGTCGAACGCGGGGGACAAGTGCTGTGTAAAACAGCGACCTCTCCACAGACTCCTAACATAGCTTTAGGGGAAACAAACACAACAACTCCCGTACTGGTGCCTCATCCGTCATATGTTTAAAGTGAGTACTGGTGTGTGTTCTTCACAGTGAACGAAAAAAACAAACCCATGTATATCCAGCACAACCGATGTCCGTGCCTATTACTCCTTGATAGCGAGCTCTCTGGTTACAAAGTACCTGGTAGAAGACATTGATACCCATGACAAAAACAGCAGTAGGCTATATGATGGAAACCGCGATGCCAACCGCAATGACTATGACGGCGGAACATGTGCAAGCAGCCTGCTTTGTGCACACCAGCGGCTAATTGTTTTTTTAATCGTATGCCTGGCCAGCGCCCGCCACACGTCACTGGCCATTGTGTGAACACGGTGACCCTAGAGTGAGTCGGAGCCCCTGACGAGCGCACTCCGTTCAGAATTCATGACGAAAATCGTTGGTTTTGTCGAACTCTGTCGAGGACTAGGAATCTCGCCGCTTCGAACCAAACATCCGCCCGAGTTTTTCTGAAGCCGATCTTGGCCCAACATCGGCCCCAGAATTGATTTTTTCGGTCTTTTCCAAAAGTTTGGAACTTTCCGTTGGAAGAAACGTGCCCATAGCAAGCCGTACCTGGAACATTCTGACGGGTATCTTTGGAGTTCTAACTTTTTATGGTAACTTTGCGTTTTCATTGGCATACCAGGTAGGTCTAAGCGGATGCTTTCATATTTGGGATCGAAAAATACGAAATCTGAAGCTAAAAATCGGACCGCATAGGAAACAGCCAAAAAACAAGAAAAAAAATGAAAAATACTGAAAGCAAGAGGGCTCGTAGCACATCTGTGTTTGTATAGACTCGTGCGTCTGTGTTGGTACTGCTGTACATGTATGATACAGCAGTAGTAGATGAAAATTAAAACCTGCTATCAGTGCTTGTACCCTCGAACCTGTACGTACCATATCGTACGAGCACTACTACTGTTGTGTATTAATAGTAGCCAACAATGCTAGCAAAGGCGCCAAAAATCAACAACAATTTCTATGCTGCAAGTATTGCACCTGGTACTACGTACGAGTATGCGAATCACAATCACTTCTACTGCTCTATGACATACCAGGTACCTACAGCAACATACCAGGTCACCTACAGCAGTACTAATCCTCTTGTTCATACACACCCACTGGCAAACTTGGGATTGCGCTGGAGCGCAGGACGAAGGATGTTCAAGAGCTTGTGAAAAGACCGCTCCTCCATGCGATATGTCCTGCGGAATTCCTTCGCGCCCATGGCAAACGCGGCGTGCCCCTTCCATTCGACGCGGGATCGTTTCTTGGCTCGGGCTCAACGTCGGGGCGCGGTCTCTTCCTGGATCGCAAGAAACGCCAAGCAAGCGGCCTCGACATCGGGGTTCAGGTTGCCCTTCTTCGAAGGCGGAACCTCCTCCTCCTATATTTCTCGCTCCCATCCTTCTTGCTTCCATCCTCCCTGCTCCCATCCTCCCTTCTCCCGTCCTCCTTGCTCCCATCCTTCTCGCTCTTCCTGCTGTTCGCGTGCGTCCTGCTCCTCCTCCTCTGTGCGTTCCTGGTCCTCCTCCTCTTCGAACCTTTCCTCCTCAAAGCTTCCCTCCACGAACTCTCCCAGCGCCCTTTTACACTCACGCGTAGCGTCTACCTCGCTATGACACAGACTAGCTGCTGAGCCTCTTGCTTTTGCGCTGTTGTGAGGGCATGAAGGGGCTGCCATGGCTGCTTACGCTCCGCGAAAGGAAGGCGAGTGCAGCAACAAGATGGCGCCTATGGCGTTGTTTGTACAACGTTGTGCAGGCGTTATTGGGCTAAAATAGCAAATAAAATAGCAAATGTCACTTTCCAAAAACTTGCTAACGAAGCTGGACGGAAATATCCAAAAACAACTTTGGCAAGGTTTTAGCTATTTTGGCAAGTCCCCGTTTCCATAAACTTGCTATTTAGGCAAAAAAAACTTGCCAAAACTCGCCAAATACCGGTCGTTAGAAATGCTCATGAGAAGAAGAAGAAATAGATGGGAAGGGCCACGAGGAGACCCTGCGTCCAGCAGCAGCAGAATCAGTCAGAGAGCGGCAGCGCAGACAACGCGCTGAAGCTGGAACTCTCGCAACACAAAGGGCACTGGAAGCCGAGGTGACGAGGAGGCGGGTGGAGGCAGCGCGAGCGGCGAGTCTGAAGGTGGAGATAGCTCTCAAACCAACAAGGTGCTGGCATGGCAAAGCGTACGACTCTGTCGACCGAGAGCTGCTGTGCAAGGTACTCACATTCTTCGTCGTACCAACCAAGCTGCTTACAATTACAACTATTTCCACGTCGGCATGCGGGCTCGCGTTCACACCCATGACGGCGAGCACTCGGAATAGTTTGAAGTCACGCGGGGGCGGCGACAAGGCTGCGTGTTATCACCTTTACTGTTCAACGTGTTCTTCGCTGCTGCGTTACACGTCATACTGGTACACTTCAGCAAAGACGAAGCCATCGTCAGAGATTTGGTTCAACTCAATGATGATGGAGTAGTCGGATCAGAGGAGAAGGAGCCGTTGGCATGCGTGCGACGGGCTGCATGGGGCATATGTTGTATGCCGATGACGCAGGAATTGTCTCGAAGTCGGCTAAAGGGATCGCGAAAATGATGACAGTCATCGTGACCGTCTTCGAAGCAGCAGGCCTCGCGGTATCGGAAACGAAGACCGGGGCAACGTTTCTCCGAACACCAGACCAGACAATCTTCGCCCCACCGCTCGTCATCTTAGCAGCAGGTCAAAGGTATAATCACACGACCCAGCTGTTGCGAGTTAGGGGATACCCCTAGTTAGGGGACCCCTTTTGCCTTATCCCCTCCTAGCTTAGGGGATCCCCTCTTAGCTTAAGGGATCCCCTCCTAGCTTAGGGGATCCCCTCCTAGCTTAAGGGATCCCCTCCTAGCTTAGGGGATCCCCTCTTACCTTAGGGGATCTCCTCCTACCCTAGGGGGTCCCCTAGGAGGTTAGAGGATCCCCTGCAAGCTTAGGGGATCCCCTAGGAGGTTAGAGGATCCCCTACTAGCTTAGGGGATCCCCTAGGAGGTTAGGGGATCCCCTTGGAGGTTAGGGGAGGCCCAACGACTTTAGCGGGCCCATATCATGTGTGTACTGTATGAGCACCCAACATGTACAAATCGTGTGATATAGCGTATATATTCAGTTTATCCTTCAGAAATTATAGTGGGGGATCCCCTAACCTCCTAGGGAATCCCCTAAGGTAGGAGGGATTCCCTAAGCCAGGAGGGGATCCCCTAAGCTAGGAGGGGATCCCATAAGCTAAAGAGGGGATCCCCTAAGCTAGGAGGGGATCCCCTAAGCTAAGAGGGGATCTCCTAAGTTAGGAGGGGATCCCCTAAGGCAAAAGGGATCTCCTAACTAGGGGGATCCCCTAACTCGCAACAAGTGTCAGTGATAGTGGTAATGGTAGTGGTAGTCCCATTGGCAGTGTTAATGTCTAGGAGCGTTGGCATTGGCAATGGTAGTAGGAGTGGTAGAGAAACCGGTAGTGGTAGTGATAGCGATAGTTTTTGTGGTAGCGGTGGTGAAAGTGAGAGTGATAGTATTGGTGGCAGTGGGAGTGGTAATGGTAATGGTAGTGGTAGTGGAGATGGTAGTGGTGGTGGTGGTGACAGTGGTCGTGGTAGTGGTAGTGGTGGTTGAGGTAGTAGAGGTAATGGTAGTGGTAGTGGCGGTGGTAGGTGTGGTGGTGCTAGTGGCAGTGGTGGTGGATTGGTAGTGGTGATGATGGTGGTTGTAGTAGTGATGGTAGTGGTCGCAGTGCTAGTGCTAGTGCTAGTGGTGGTAGTGGTGGTGGTGGTGTTAGCAGTGTTTGTCGTAGTGGTAATAGTAGTGGTAGTGGTAATGTGGGTGGTAGTTCAAATGCTAGTGGTGGTGATAGAGGTAGTGTTAGCGGTGGTGGTGGCGATAGACGTAATGGGAGCGGTAGTGGTCGCGATAGTGGTGATGGTTTTGGTAGATGGTACTGGTAGTGGTGTTGGTGGTGGTGGCACGGGTAGTTATTGTCGTAATGGTAGTGGTTTTGGTAGTGGTCCTGGTAGTGTTAGTTGGAGTGGTGGTGGTGGTGGTAGTGGTGGTAATGGTGGTGGTAGTGGTATTTCTAGTGGTGGCGGTGGTGGTAGAGGCAATGGTAGCGGTAGTGATGGTGATACTGCTAGTAGCGGCGGCAGCAGTAATAGGTCTGGTGGCAGAAACGGTAGTGGTGGTGGTGGGAGAAGTGATAGTGGTAGTGGGAGTGGTAGTGGTAGCGGTAGTGGTCGTAGCTGTAGTAGTGGTCGAGATGGTAGTGTTGGCTGTATCGATAGTAATATCGTTGGTGGGAGTAGAGGTAGGAATAGCAGTAGCAGCAGCAGTGGCATTAAGGGTAGTGATAATGATTGCAGTAATGTGTGTGGTAGTCCCACTGGTAGCGCTAAGGTGGAGGAATAGTGTCTGTGGCAATCGTAATAGGAGTGGTAGTGAAACTTGTAGTTTTTGTGATAGTGGTCGTGATGGTGGG
Source organism: Macrocystis pyrifera (assembly GCA_031763025.1). Taxonomy (NCBI): domain Eukaryota; class Phaeophyceae; order Laminariales; family Laminariaceae; genus Macrocystis; species Macrocystis pyrifera. The sequence continues at coordinate 4,650,299 of JASSKH010000029.1, forward strand.
AATGACAGTATTAGTGGCAATGGGACTGGTAACAGCAATGGTAGTGGCAGTGGTCATGGTACTGGTGGTGATGGTGACAGTGGTCGTGATGGTAGTGGCAGTGGTAGAGCTAGTGGTAGTGCTAGTGGTGTTGGTGTTGGTAAAGGTATTGGTAGTGGTAGTGGTGATTGCAGGGGTGATGGTGGTGGTGGCTGTGGTAATAGAAATGCAAATGGTGGTGATGATGGTAGTAGAAGTGGTAGTGGTAGTGGTATGAATAGTGGTGGTGGTAGTAGTGGTGGTGGTGGCAGTAGTAAGGGTAGTGGTAAATGTAGTTGGAGTGGTGGAGGTAGCGATAGTGGTTGTGGTAGCGGTAGCGGTAGCCGTATTAATAGTGGTGGTGGTAAGGGCGGTGGTGGTGGAGGTAGTGGTGGTTGTGGTAGCAGTGGTAACGGTAGTGATGGTGGTAGTGGTAGTAGTAGTGGGAGTGGGAGTGGTAGTCTTAGCTGTAGCATTCGTGGTAGGGGAAGTGGTGGTGGTAGTTATAATGGTGATGGAGTTGACAATGGTAGTAGTGGTGGTAGTGGTAGTGTTGGCGGTAGTGAACGTGGTAGTGGTGGTGGCAGTTGTGGTGGAAGCGGTAACGGGAGTGGCAGTAACAGCGGTATTATCAGTGACTGTTGTAGTGGTGGTCGTAGTGATGTTGGTGGTGGTGGTGGCCATGATGGTGGTGGTGGTAGATGTGGTAGTAGTGGTAGCGGTTGTGGTCGAGGTGGTTGTGTTCGTGATAATGGTAGTAGCAGTAGCATTGGTGGCAGCAGGGGCAGTAGTAGCGTTAGCAGTAGTATCAGCAGTAGCGGTAGCAGTTGGACTAAGAGTGGTGGTAGGGGTAGTGGTAATGTTAGTGGTAGTCCCTGTGGTAGTGATAATGTGTAGGAAGAGGGGTAGTGGCAGTCGTAGTAGTAGTGTTAGTGAAACGGGTAGTGGTAGAAATAGTTTTTCGTGGTAGTAGCGGTGATAGTGGGAGTGACGGTAGTGGTGGCAGTGTGAGTGGTAATGGTAGTGGTAGTGGTATTGGTGATGGCAGTGGTTGTGGTGACAGTTGTCGTGGTGGTAGTGGTGATGGTCGGTTGGGGTAGGGGTACTGGTACTGGCAGTGGTAGTAGGAGTAGTATCAATAGCGGCAGTGGTGGTGGTAGTGATAATGGTGAGGGTGGTGGCAATGGTGGTGGTGGTGGTAGTAGCCGTAGTGGCAATGGCAAGGTCGTGGTAGTGATCGAGATGGTTGTGTTGATGGCAATGATAGCGGTAATAGCATTGGTGACAGTAGGGGAAGGAGTCGCAGTAGAAGTAGCATCATCTCTAGTGGTAGCAGTGGCACTAAAGGTAGTGGTAGTGGTAGTGATAATGTTAGTAGTAGTCTCAGTTGTAGTGATGTTCTGTAGGAAATGTAGTAATGGCAGTTGTAGTAGTGGTGGTTGTGAAACTGGTGGTGCTAGTGATAGTTGTTGTGATAGTGGTGGTGATAGTGGGAGTGACCGCAGGGGTTACAGTGGTAGTGGTAATGGTAATGGTAGTGGTGGTGATGACAGTGGTCGTGATAGTGGTAATGTCTCTGGTAGTGCTAGTGGTAGTGGTGTTGGTAGAGCTCATGGCAGTGATAGTGGTGGTGGTATGGGTGGTCATGGTGGTGGCAGTTGTGATGGAAGTAGTAGTGGTGGTGATGGTAGTACTGGTAGTGACGGTAGTAGTCGCAATGGTAGTGGTAGTTGTGGTGGACGTGGTAGTGGTAGTGGTAGTGGTGGTGGCGGCGGAAGTGGTAAGGGTAGTGGTACTGGCAGTGGTAGTGGGGGTAGTAGTAATAGCGGTTGTGGTAGTGGCAGTGGTAGTGGTGGTGGTAGTGATATTGATGGTGGTGGTGGCAATGGTAGTGGAGGTGGTAGCCGTAGTGGTAGTGGTGGTGGTAGTGGTGGTGGTGATGACAGTGGTCGTGGTAGTCTCAGTGTCTGTGGTAGTGCTAGTGGGAGTGCTAGTGGTGGTGTTGGTAGAAGTCATGGTAGTGGTAGTTGTGGTGGTAGGGATGGTCCTGGTGGTGACAGTTGTGATGGAAATGGTAATGGTGTTGACGGTGGTAGTGATAGTGTCGGTAGTGGTCACAATTGGCGTGGTAGTTGAAGTCGAAGTGGTGGTGGTAGTGGTGGTGGTGGTGGCAGTGGTAGTGGTAGTGGTAAATCTGCGATAGTGATGGTGGTAGTGATGATGGTAGTGGTAGCGGTAGCTGTAGTGGTAGTGGTAGTGATGGTGGTGGGGGCAGTGGTAGTGCTAGTGATAGTGGTAGTGAGGGAAGTAGTCTTAGTGATAGCAGTAGCAGTAGCAGTAGCGGTAGCGGTCGTGGTGGTGGTGGTAGTTATAATGGTGATTGTGGTGGCAGTGGTAGTAGCGATGGTAGTCGAAGTGTTGACGGTAGTGAATTTGGTGGCGGTGGTGGGCGTGGTGTTGGAAGTGGTAGTAGTCGTGGTGGTGGTAGTGGTAGTAACGGTAGTGGTGGCAGTGGTAGTAATAGTGGTGGTGGTAGTTGTGAGTGGTTGTGGCGGTGGTGGTTGTGGCTGTGGTTGCGGTCGTGGTAGTTCTGGTTCTTGTGCTCGTGGAAGGGCCTGTGGTGGTGGTGGTGGTGGTGGTGATTGCAGTAGAGGTTATCGTAGTAGTAGTAGCGGTGATACTGGTAGTGACGGTAGTATTGGCAGTGGTTGTGATTGCAGAAGTAGTGGTGGTGGTGGTGGTGGTGGTGGTGGTGGCAGTGTTAGTGCTAGTGGAAGTAGTAGTGGTAGTTGTAGTGGTATTGGAAGTGGTAGTAGGAGTGGTAGCAGTGGTGGTAGAGGTGGTGGTGGTGGTGGTGGTGGTGGTGGTAGAGGTTATGGTAGTTGTAGTGGTGGTAATACTGATCGTGACGGTAGTTGTGGCAGTGGGTATTGTTTTGGTAGTAGACGTGGTAGTGCTGGTGGTGGTGGTGGTGGCAGTGGCAGTGATTGTGAAAGTGGTATTGGTACTGGTAGTGGTAGTAGGATTGATAGTGGTGGTCGTACTGGAGGTACTCGTGGTTCTGAGGGTGGTGGTAGAGGTAATGATAGTGGTAGTGGTGGTTGCACTGGTAGTGACGTTAGTGATGTCAGTGGTGATAGATATGGTAGTGGTAGTGGTAGTCGTGTTGGTGACGGTGGCAGTGGTAGTGATAGTGGTAATGGTAGTGGTTGTGGTGGTGGTACTGGTAACGGTAGTGGGAGTGGTAGTGATGGTGATAGTGGCGGTTGTTGTGGTAGAGATAGGGGCGGTGGTGGCAGATGCAATGGTAGTGGTAGTAGTGATGATGCTGGTAGTGACGTAAGTGGTGGCAGCCGTAATAGGTGTGGTAGTGGTCGTGGTCGTCGTGGTGGTAGTGGTGGTGGTGGGTCGTGGTAGTGGTCGTTGCAAGGGTACTGGTACTGGCAGGGGTAGTGGTAGTCGTAGTCGTAGTGTCAGTGTTGATGGTAGTGATGTTGGTGTTGGCGGTGGCAATAGTGGTGGTTGTGGTAGCCGGAGTGGTAGTGGTAGTGGTAGTGGTCGAGATGGTTCTGTTGATGGTATTGATAGTGGTAATAGCATTGATGAGAGCAGTGGAAGGAGTTGCAGTAAGAGTAGCATCAGCACTAGCAGTAACAGTGTCACTAAAGGTAGTGGTAGTAGTAGTGGTAATGTAAGTGGTAGTCCCAGTGGTAGTGGTAATGTTTAGGCAAAGGTGCTAGCGCAGTCGTAGTAGTAGTGGTAGTGATAGTTGTTGTGGCAGTGGTGGTGATATTGAGATTAATCGCGAGTGAGGGTGAGAGTGGAAACGGTTGTGGTAGTGGTAGTGTTGGTGGTGGTTGTGATGGTGATGATGATGGTAGTGCTAGTGAAAGTGGAAGCGCTAGTGGTAGTGCTAGTGGTGGTGGTGTTGGTAGAGGAAATGGAAGTGGTGGTGGTGGTGGTGGGGGTGTGGTGGTGTGGTGGTGGTAGCAATGGTGATGGAAATTGTAGTGGTGGTGATGGATGTAGTGGTAGTGACGGTAGTGGTCGCGGGGGTAGTGGTGGTAGCAGTGGTGATGGAAATTGTAGTGGTGATGGTGGTGGCAGTGGTAGTGGTAGTGGTAAAGGTTGTGATGGTGGAGGTAGTGGTAGTGGTAGTGGTGGTAGAAGTGGTGGTGTTGGTGGCGGTGGTAGTGATGTCGGTGGGGCCAGTGGTAGTGCTAGTGATAGTATAGTGGGAATAGTAGTCTTAGCGGTAGCAGTAGTGGTAGTAGTCGTGGTGGTGGTAGTTATGGTGGTGATGGTGTTGGCGATGGTAGTAGTGGTGGTAGTGGTAGTGTTGACGGCAGTGAAAGTGGTAGTGGTGGTGGCCGTGGTGGTGGAAGTGGTAATGGTCGTGATGGTGGTAGGGTAGTGACGGTAGTGCTGGCAGTGCCGGTGGTAGTGGTGGTGGCAGTGGTAGTAGTTGATGCAGTGGTGGTGGTGATGGCCGTCGTAGTGGTAGTGGTAGTCCTAGTGCTTGCACTAGTGGAAGTGCTACTGTTGGTGATTGTGGTGGTGGTGGTACAGGTAATAGCAGTGTTAGTGGCGGTGATACTCGTAGTGATGGGAGTATTGGCAGTGGTAATGATTGCGAGAGTCATAGTGCTAGTGGTGTTGTTGGTGGTGGTGGTGGCAGGGGTAGTGATATTAGTAATAGTAGCGGAAGTTGCAGTGGTACTGGTGGTGGTTGTGGGAGTGGTCGTGGGAGTGGTAGTGGGGGTGGTAGTGCTAGTGCTAGTGGCGGTGGTGGTAGTGGTAGAGATCATCGTAGTGGCGGTAGCGGTGGCAGCGAGAATGGTGGTGGTGGTGGTAATAGTAGTGCTTGTGGTGGTGGTGGTGGCAGCGGTTGTGTTGGTGGTGGTGGTTGTGGTGCTGGTACTGGTAGTGGTAGAGATAGTGGAAGTGATCGTGGTGGTAGAGGTAAATGGTAGTGGTAGTGGGGGTGATAGTGGTGGTGACGATATTGGTAGCAGTAGTAATAGTTACGGCAGTGGTAATGGTAGTGGTGGTGGTGGAAGACGTGGTAGTGGTAGCGGTAGTGCTACTGGTAGTGGTACTGGGAGTGGTAGTAAGAGCAGTAGTGGTAGTGGTAGGTAGTGGTAGTGGTAGTGGTAGTCGTGTTGATAGTGATATTGGTGGAGGTGGTGGTAATGGTGGTGGTGGTGGTGGTAGCCGTAGCCGTAGTTGCAGTGGTAGTGGGGGTACTGGTAACGGTAGTGGGAGTGGTTATGATGGTGATAATGGTGGTGGCAATGGTAGTGATAGTGGCGGTGGTGATGGTAGATGTAATAGTAGTGGTAGGGATGGTGATGCTGGTAGTGACGTTATTGGTGGCAGTAGTAATAGTTACGGCAGTGGTAGTGGTAATCGTGGTGGTAGTGGTGGTGGTGGGAGAAGTGGGAGTGGTAGTGGTAGTGATAGTGCAACTGGTAGTGGGAGTGGGAGTGGTGGCAAGAGCAGTAGTGGTAGTGGCCGTTGTAGCCGTGTTGATAGTGATATTGGTGGAAGTGGTGGCAATGGTGGTGGTGGTGGTAGCCGTAGCCGTAATGGTAGTTAGTGGTCATGGTCGAGATGGTTGTGTTGGTGGTAATGGATGTGGTTGTAGCTTTGGTAGTAGTAGAGATAGACGTAGCAGCAGCAGAAGCATCAAAGGTAGCAGTCTCAGTGGCAAGAAGGGTAGTGGTAGTGGTGGTGGTAATGTTAGTGATCGTGGTGGTGGTTGTGGTCGTGGTTGTGATAGTGATCGTGGTGGTGGTAGTGGCAGTGGTAGTGCGGTACTGGTAGTGGTGGTGGTGGTGGTAGAGGTAATGGTAAGGGTAGTGATGAAGATATTGGCAGTGACGTGACAGTGCTAATGGTGGTGGTAGTGGTGGGGGTGGGAGCAATGGTAGTGGTAGTGGTAGTGGTAGTGGTAGTGATAGATGTAGGGGTCGTAAAAGTGGTAGTGGTTGAGGGGATTGTGTTGGTGTTGATGATAGTGGTAGTGGCATTGGTTCGAGAAGGGGTTAAAGTACCAGTAGCAATAGCGTCGGCAGTAGCAGTAGTAGTGGCACTAAAGTTAGTGGTAGTGGTAGTGGTAGTGTCAGGGGTAGTCTCGGTGGGAGTGATAGTGTGTAGCAAAAGTGGTAGTGGCAGTTGCGTTAGTGGTCGTAGTGATAGTGACAGTTGTAGCGGTAGTGGTGGTGATAAATGTGGTAGTGATAGCGGTAGTGGTAGTGGTAGAGGTAGTGGTGGTGGCAGTGGCGGTGCTAGTGGTAGTGGTACTGGTACTGGTAGTAGTAGTGAGAACTAGAGTGGTAGTATTATCGGTAGTGGTATTGAACTGTTAAGTGGTGGTAGAGGTATGAGTGGGAGTAGTAGTAATGTCGGTCGCAGTGGGGATAGTGGTAGTGGTGGTGGCAATTAAAGTGGTGATGATGTTGGCAATGGTAGTAGTGGTGGTAGTGGTAGTGTTTGCTGTAGTGAAAGTGGTTGTGGTGGTAGAGGTGAGGGCGGAAGTGGTAGTGGTGGCGATGGTGGTAGTAGTAGTGACGGGGCAGTGGTGGCAGTGGTTGTGGCAGTAGTGGATATGGTGGCTGTGGTAGTGGTAGTGGTTGTGCTAGTGCTAGTGCAAGTGGAAGTGCTAGAGGTGGTAGAGGTAATGGTATCGGTAGTGGTGGTCATACTGGTAGTGACGGTTGTGGTTTCAGCGGTAATGATTTTGGTAGTGGTGGCGGCAGTTGTGGTGATCGTGGTGGCAGTGGTAGTGATAGTGGTAATAGTAGAAGTGGTGGCAGTGGTACTAGCAGCGGTAGGGGGAGTGCTAGTGGTGGTTGTAGCGGTAGTACTAGTGGTTGTAGAAGATAGAGTAGTGGTAGGGGTGATAATACTGGGAGTGACGGTAGTAGTGGCAGTGGGTACTGGTAGTGCTAGTGTTAGTACTAGTGCTGGTGGCGGTGGTAGTGATGGTGGTAATGGCAGGGGTAGTGGTTCTGGTACTGGTAGTGGTAGTGGAAGTGGTAGTTGTGGAAATACTGGTAGTGACGTTAGTGGTGGCAGTGGTAGCAGTTCTAGTAGTGGTAGAGGTAGTCGTGGTGGTATTGGTATATGTACTTTTAGTGGTAGTAGTAGTGGTGGTGGTAGTGTGATTGGTGGTGGTGATGGTGGTGGTAGTAGTATTAGTCGTGGTAGCGGTAGTGGTAATGGTATTGGTGGTGGTAGTTGTAGTGGTAGGGATCGAGGTGGGTGTGTTGGTGGAAATAGCATTGGTAGTAGCAATGCTTCGAATCGGGGTAGGATTAGAAGTAACAGTAGCATCAGCAATAGCAGTAACAGTGACAATATAGGTAGTGGTAGTGGTGGTAATATTGTTAGTGGTGGTCCCAGTCGGAGTGATAATGTGCAGGAAACGTGGTAGTTCCAGTCGTAGTAATAATGGAATTGGTAGTGGTAGTAATAGTCGTTGTAGTAGTGGTGGTAATGGTGGGAGTGACGGTAGTAGTGGCAATAGGTGTGGTGGTGTTGGTGGTGGTTGCAGTGGTAGTGTTACTGGTAGGTTTAGTGGTTGTGGGAGTGATAGTGGGAGTGGGAGTAGTAGTCTTACGGGTAGGAATAGTGGTAGCGGTAGTGAGAGTGGTAGGGAGAATGGTGATGGTGTTGGCAAAGGTGGTAGTAGTGGTAGTGGTAGTGGTTGTGGTTGTTGTGGTGGTAGTGGTGATGTTAGTGTTTATGGAGGTGGCAGTGATAGTGGTTGTGGTTGTTGTAGTGGTAGTGGTGATGTTAGTGTTCATGGAGGTGGCAGTGATAGTGCTAGGAATGATGCTAGTGGTGGTGATGGTGGTGGAGGTCATGGTAGTGGTAGTGGTTGCAATACTGGTAGTGACGGTAGTGGTGACAGTAGAAATGGTTTTGGTGGTGGTGGTGGTGGTGGTGGTGGTAGTGGTGGTGGTGGTGGTGGCAGCGGTAGTGACAGCGGTAATGGCAGCGGTAGTGAAGTGGTAGTGGTAGGGGTAGGGGTATTGGTGATGGCAGTGGTATCGGGAGGGGTAGTGGTGGCGGTAATGGTGGTGCTGGTGGTGGTTGTAGAGGTAGTGGTAGTGGTAGTTGTGGTACTGGTGGTAGTGACGTTAGTTGTTGGAGTGGAAATTGTTATGGTTGTGGTAATGGTAGTCCTGGTGTAGTGGTGGTGGGAGCGGTGGTAGTGGTAGTGGTAGTGAAACTGTCATTAGTAGTGATTGTTGTTGTGGTCGTGGTGGTGATAGTGAGAGTGATGGTAGTAATGGCAGTAGTTGTGGTTGTAGTACTGGTGGTGGTGGTAGTGGTGGTGGTGGCAGTGTTAGTATTACTGGTAGTGGTAGTGATCGTGGTAGTGGGAGTGGGAGTGGAAGCATTAGCGGTAATTGAAGTGGGAGTGGTCGTGGTGATGTTTGTGGTATTGTGAGTGGTGGTGTTAGTGGGAGTGGCAATGGTAGTAAGTGGTAGTGGTGATGGTAGTGGTAGTGGTAGTTGTAGGAGTAGGAGTAGCACTAGGACTAGCAGTAGCAATAGCAGTTGCAATTGCAGTAGCAGTAGCCATAGGGGTGGTCGTAGTGGTGGTTGTAGTGGTATTGGTAGTGATAGGTGTATTGGTAGTTGTATTTGTCATGGTTGTGATGTTGGTAATGGTAGTGTTTGTGGTGGTGATGGTAGTGGCAGTAGTAGTGGCAGTGGTTATGACGGTGGTTGCTGTTGTCGTAGTGTTGGTGGTGGTAAAAGTAGTAGGAGTAGGAGTAGGAGTAAGAGTAGGGAAAAGAGTAGCAGTAGCAGTAGCAGTTTCAGCACCACTAGGGGTTGTGGTAGAAGTAATATTGGTGATTGTGGTAGTGGTAGTGGTAGTGGTGGTGACAGTTGTCATGGTAGGGGTAGTGGCAGTGGTAGTGGTAGTGGTAGTGCAGTGATGGTGGTAGTGGTAGTGAGAGCTGTAGGAGTAGGAGTAGGAGTACATGTAGGCGAAGGAGTAGAGGCAGCAGTAGCAGTAGCAGCACCACTGGGGGTAGTGGTAGTGATAATGTTGGTGGAAGTGTTAGTGGTAGTGAAAATTGTAGGAGTAGGAGTAGATTTAGGAGAAGGAGTAGCAGCAGCAGTAGCAGTAGCAGTAGAACTTGGGGTAGTCGTAATGGGAGTGCTATTGGTAGCGGTAGCTATCGTGGTAGTGGTAGTGGCAATGATAGTGGCAGTGGTGGTGGTAGTGGTGGTAGGGGTAGTAGTAGTGTTTGTGATGATGGTAGTTGTAAAGGTGGTTATGGTGGTGGTCGTATAGGAGGTAGTTGTGGTGGTGGCATTGGTTGTGGTAGAGATAGTGGCAGCGGTAGTGGTTGAAATTGTGGGCTGGCAGTGGCAGGTGTAGGAGTGGGAGTACCAGTAAGAGTAACAGTCGCAGTAGCGGTCGTAATTACAGTAGCAGTAGCAGTAGGGGTAGCCTAGTGGCAGTGCTAATGGTAATGGTAGTGGCAGGTGTACTAGTAGTGGTAGTCTTCATGGTGGTAGTGATGATAGCGGCAGTGGTAGTGGCAGAGGTGGTGGCAGTGGTAGCAGAAATAGTGGTAGTGGTGGTTGCAGTGATTGTGGTAGTCGTAGTTTTAGTGGTAGTGGAAGTTGTAGGAGTAGGAGTAGGAGTAGATGTAGGCAAAGGATTAGGAGTAGCAGTAGCAGCAGCAGTAGCAGCATCACTAGGGGTAGTGGTAGTGGTAATGTTGGTGGAAGTGGTAGCGGTGGCGGTTGTGGAAGCGGGAATGGCACTGGTAGTGGCACTGGCAGTGGTAGTGCTGGTGGTAGTGGTAGTAGGAGTGGAGTTGTAAGTGGTAGTGGTAGTCGTGGTAATGATTGTGGTAATAATGGTGGTAGTCGTAGTGGTTGTGGTGGTGGCAGTGATAGTCGTAATTGTTGTGGCAGTAGTAGTTGTACTTGGTGGGGAGAGCAGCATTGGTACTGGCATGAGTAGGAGTAGGAGTGACGTGACAGTAGCGATAGCAGTAGACGTAGACGTAGGGATAGCCTAGTAACAGTGTTAATGGTAGTGGTAGTGGGAGTGGTAGTTGTCGTGGTAGTGGTAGATGTAGGAATAGGATTAGGACTAGGAGTAGGAGTGGCAGTTGCAATCGCAGTAGCAGTAGCACTGAGTGTAGTGGTAGTGTTGGTGATTGTGATATTGGTAGTGGTAGTGGTAGTGGAGGTGGTAGTGGTAGTGGCAGTGGTTGTGGTAGTCGTAGCGGTAGTGGAAGTGGTAGACGTAGGAGTAGGGAGAAGTAGCATCAGCAGTAGCAGGAACAGTAGCTGTTTCAGTACCAGTAAGGGCAGTGGTAGTGTTAGTGTTGGTGGTAATGGTAGTGGTAGTGGTTGTGGAAAACGGTAGTGGTAGTTGTGGTGGTGGGATTGGTAGTGGTAGTGGAAACGGTAGTGATAGTGGTGGTGGTGGATGTGGTAGTGATAGTGGTTGTGATAGTGGTAGTCGTAGTGGTAGTGGAAGTGGTAGACGTAGGAGTAGGGAGGAGCATCATCAGCAGTAGCAGGAACAGTAGCGTTCCAGAACCAGCAAGGGTAGTGGTAGTGGTAGTGTTGGTGGCAATGGTAGTGATAGTGGTTGTGGAAACGGTAGTGGTAGTGGTGGTGGTGGATGGGATGGGTAGTGGTAGTGGTTGTGATGGTGGTGGTGACAGTGGCAGTGGTAGTGGAAGTGGTAGGGGTTGTGTTAATGGTAGTGGTAGCGGTAATGGTAGTGGTGGTGGTGGCAGTGGTAGTGGTAGTGGTAGTGGTAGTGGTACTGGAAGTGGTAGACGTAGGAGTAGGGAGGAGTATCATCAGCAGTAGCAGGAACCGTAGCTGTTCCAGTACCAGTAAGGGTAGTGGTAGTGGTAGTGTTGGTGGTAGTGGTAGTGGTAGTGTTGGTGGTAGTGGTAGTGGTAGTGTTGGTGGTGTTGGTAGTAGTAGTGGTAGTGGCATTGGTGGTGGTGGTGGCCGTGGTAGTGGTAGTGGTAGTGGCAGTGGTTGTGGTAGTCGTAGCGGTAGTGGAAGTGGTAGACGTAGGAGTAGGGAGGAGTAGCATTAGCAGTAGCAGGAATAGTAGCTGTTCCAGTGCCAGTAAGGGTAGTGGTAGTGGTAGTGTTGGTGGTAATGGTAATGGTAGTGGTTGTGGAACCGGTTTTGGTAGTGGTGGTGGTGGAAGTGGTAGTGGTAGTGGAAACGGTAATGGTAGTGGTGGTGGTGGATGTGGTAGTGGTAGTCGTTGTGATGGTGGTGGTGGCAGTGGCAGTGGTAGTGGAAGTGGTAGGGGTTGTGTTAGCAGTAGTAGTAGCGGTAATGGTAGTGGGTGGTGGTGGCAGTGGTTGTGGTAGAGGTGGTGGCTGCTGTAATGGTTGTGGTAGTGGTAGTGGTAGTGGGAGCAGTAGCAGTAGGAGTAGGAGTAGGAGTAGAAGTAGTACTACCAGTACCAGTACCCGTAGAAATAGTGGTCGTGGTAGTGGTAGCGGTTGTGGCAGTGGCAATGGTGGTCGTGGCGGTAGTGGTAGTGGTAGTGTCGATGGTCGTGGTAGTGGTGGTGGTGGTTGTTGTAGTGAGAGTAGGAGTGGTAATGGTAGTGGTGGGAGTGGCAGTAGGAGTAGCTTCCGCAGTACCTTAGTTTCGAGATTGAGAATAGCTTGATGACCTCGTCATTAAAACTAAACGAGAAGCCGTTCAGAAAGACGTAGCCCAAAAGTTGGCAGCGTTCAAGGAGCACGCAACCGCAGCCGCACAAGAGGAGTCAGATAGTCATAGGAAGGAGGGTACGCAAGCTTAGGGTAAGGAGTTGAAGAGCGGCGAGAGCCTATCCCAAGTCGACCCGATGCAGGACTCGACAGCACCCCTGCCGCAACACGCAACGTCTGCTAGACAGGCAGGCACGTCCCAGGTCACTCATACCAGTAGCGCCATAAGGCCCGCAGTCTGCGATTGTGGTTTTAAGCAGGGAGAAGAGAGACAGCAGAGAGTAATGTTTGAGAGACATATAAACACATACTCTTGGGGCACGGGTTGCCTAGAGGTAGTGGAGACAACGTAACAAATTAGAGCACCAGGTAAGTCCGAAAGAATCGAGCACAGATGTGTTGGTTGTAGAGTTTAGGGCAGCAATAATGATGGAAAAGAAAAGCGGGTTTCGGGCATACTTCTTCAGAAAACATGCCCCGCAGTTGCCCCTTAGGTAGCTGCGGCAGGTAGTCCTCGTGAGGCGTGGTCTGCTTTTAAGAGGCACTACCAACCCCAGGCAGCCGCAGTAAAGGTGAAGCCGACTCAGGCATGGTATAATTTCCGGATGAAGGATGGGGAAACTCCCAACGAGTATTTTTTTAGGGGCTGTGTGCTCAGGAGCAAGCTTTTAGTGCTCTCATGGGATCATTGTTCCTGATATCGACGCCAAGCAGCATTTCGCCTGTAACCTCTCCTCTGCCTTCGGAGCGCAAAAGAGCATTTTGCACACCAGAGCAGAGTTGACATACCAAGCCCTTGAAGATGTAGTGCTCAGCGCGTATGGAGAGATGGAGATGTCGAGGGAGCGGGAGCAGAAGTATAGTGTTTCGACGTATCAATTATTGTTGTGGTCGACGAAGTAAGTGCGAGGTAGGGCGCCTCGCATCGCCTTCCTGGGCCCCTATTAATAGAAGTCGTTCACAAACAGAACAAATCCTATCCGGGGAGACATAACTGTGTCCGAGATCTCCCATGGCGGGGGAACATAGCAATCAGAACCAAGCATACGTCGTAACAATCCTGGAATATATAGGTTTTTGTGTATATGATGGATCCTGAATACTATGGTCCCCCATACTAAATGAATTGGAGCTACATGGATCACACCAATCAGCCAATCAAAACACATCATCAGACACGTGCGCGACTATGAGAACTACTATGTCCTACTGTACACCGGTAATATTCGGAGATGGATCTGGATAAGATCGGAAAGCATCAGACATATAGGTCAAGACCCGCCTGGGTTATTTTTACATGAAAAAAGGTGATATTTATATTTAATAGAGCAGGGCGATTGTTGCCGTGCTGTTCCCTAGGTGTTACAATTTAATACCTGGTACAAGGTTGGACGAAGGTATGGAAATTTCAGGGATTGGTCGGGCTTGGAAAGGCGGCCAAAAAGCAGGAACGATACGTTCGTAAGAGGTCGGCCAGAAAAACAATAACAACATGTGCATTTGGGGTAGTAGCGAAAAAAGCAGCAGCGATACAATAAACTATACTGCAGAGGTCAGGTGCATTTTGGGCAGGAATGAAAATTTGCACCAGCGACACGAAAACTACATACTGCAGACAAAAACGTCGGCAGAGTACCATTGCCCAGTTAGCGGGACTCAGTCATTGACTAGCGAATACCAGTCATTCGGAAGTACCGAGTCCAAGATTACGTCAAAGTAATGAGACGACAGAGTCCTCGTGAGTCTCAAGGGTACGAGGGGCTGAAATGATTGAGTCCTCGTGAGTCTCATGAGGACTTTGATTCGAAACATAAAACCAAAACATAATGTTACAGCCGAATCGCGCAGGTTGCGATGGCTTCAACGTGCCGTGTACAGACTCATGACAAATAAGACGCCGCAGTATGGTCCAAGATGACAAAAGCCATACAAGGCGAACTTTCGCCGATGATCGTTACGTACATGCACCCCGTAAACATTCTGCAGACAAAATAGATACCAGTAATAAGAATGCAGCCGCGCAGAACTCGACGGCCTCGACGCCCCGTGCAACAACCTGAACCGAAGACACAAATAAACGGCACGACCCCAACGGTGACGGATAGCAGGGTAGGTTGACTGTCGTCCTTCGTGGGCCGTTATCGTCGTAATGTAGGTACCGAGAAAGCACGTAGAAAGTACGTACTCGCGCTATACTTGTATTCTAATACAGTTTGTAGTCTAGTACGGCAGTAAGTAGCAGGTTGTAATGTACTGTGGGTATCGAGAAAGGACGTAGAAAGTGCGTACGTACTCGTACCAAAGTCTAATGCAGTGGTCTAGTACAGCAGTAAGTGCGTTGGTCTTCCTTGGTCTTCCATGTAATTGTTTTTCTGCCGGGTACGACTCCGCGGTTTCCGCGACATCGTACACAGGAGAGGTACCCATCCGTCGCAACGAGCAAGAGGTCAGGCGCAAATCCGTTGCTGCTGCTTCTTCTGCTGCTGGTGCTACTGGTCCAGCTGCTGCTGCTGGTGCTACTGATGGTGGTGGTGGTGCTGCTGCTGCTGCTGCTGCTTCTGTTACATTCTGTCTGCGTCGCTCTCCATTTCATTTGTTGTCTTCCCTCAGTCTGTGCAACTTGGTCTGTGGGTACAACTTTTGAGCGGTTGAGGTCTCGTGCTACAGCATGCTGTGTTGCTGCTGTATAAGCTATGTCTATTTGCAACCATCTCTCGCGACATAGATGCTTGCGAGGTAGAATTTTACTTCATTGGCGATGCTGCTGCTGCCACCATTTGTTGTTCCTTGCGTGGTTTTCAGAAGAAGTTGTGGCAGCAGGAGATACCAGGCATACAGTGCACGCTGACCACCCAAACCCTCACCCTAAGCCGACCGCTATGGGGTGACCTGTGCTTGGATGCCACACAGGTACCGCGGGTTGTAGATATGGAGAAGTCAGTACCACTGTTGTCTTGTTTCGACCTCAGTGGAAGGGTAGGTTGTCTGTCGTCCTTTGTTGTCGTAGGCCGTTATCATCGTAATGTAGGTGTCGAGAAGGTTGTCTGTCGTCCTTTGTTGTTGTAGGCCGTTGTTGTCGTGGGCCGTTTAACTCTTGTCGCTGACGGCCTTTTTTTTTCTTCGAACAAATAGGAAATCATTGTTTTCCCCTTCAGCTTCTTCTTCCTGCGGGTTTTTTATGAGCCATGGACGACGCAACTCTTCGTTCATGCTGCACATTGTCGGATGGGGATTTGCTGGCCTCATTATGGACACTATGGACATTGAATTGCTGTATTTTTCTACCCTGCTTTTCAACAAACGCACTACACGCACAACACCCTACAAGAAATTTACATACATACACGTGCGGGTGCACTTTTTCTACCTGTTTGTCTCAACACAAGACAGCACTACACGTACGTACGTACAACACCCTACACAAAACTTACATGCATACACGGCTTTTCGCGTTTTATAGTTTTTCCGTCAAGTCTTATCATGTTTTGTGTGATTGTTCGTATGCGAGCTCGCAGTACGCACGAAGTTCCGGAGACATAGAAGGAGACGCACGTAAAGCACCGGCTGCATGCTCGTTTTCGAAGAGTTCCCGATGTTTACCCCATTTCTGCGCTTTTTTATCGTTTTTTTTTTTTTTTTTTTTTCGCGATTATCTCGCTCAGTTTTGGCTATTTTTAATTTGTTTTGGAGTTTCGTTTTGGTCGATAATTTTTTTTTTTACTTTTTTGGCCTTTTTTTTTTTTTTTTTCGTTTTCGTTTTTGCCGATTCTTGGCGTTTTTCCTCGGTTTTGTCTGTTTTTGGTATTTTTCTCATTCGTGAGGAATTTATTCAGAAATATAAGCTACGATTGAATATTTGTATGAATTGTAGACGGGGACCCACGCACAGCACCGCTTGCATGTTCGTTTTCGAAGAATTTACCATGTGTACGCCATTTTTGCGATCTTTGTCTCGTTTTATCTGTTTTTCGCGAATATCTCGCTCAGTTTGATCATGTTCCACTTGTTTTTTTAGTTTTCGGTCCATCAACTTTTTCGATTTTTTTTGCCTTTTTTTTTTCGTTTCCGTTTTTTACCGATTATTCACCCTTTTCTTCGGTTTCATACGTTCTTGGTATTTTTCTCATTCGTAAGGTATTTCTTCAGAAATGAAAGCAACGCTTGACTGTTCGTATGAATACGAGAAAACGCTAGTATTCATGAACGCGGTTATTTTCGTAATTATAAGCTACAGCAGACGTTTACCAGAAAAAAAGGATACCATGACAGAAACGTCATCTAACTTGGGTTTCGTGTACCCTGATTACCTCGTTTTTTTGTACCGTAAACTGGCAAAAAAATAACGGGTGCACCGTTTATTTGTCATTATGTTCAGTGGGACAGGTTTTTAGCTTTGCTCTTAGAAACCCTACTACGGGGGACCATAGTAAATAGGACCGAACATTGTTAGAAAAAAATGCGATATATGCACATAGGTTTTGTGTGTACTGTAGTGTACCGTAGGTCCTATTTAATATAGACCCCCGTAATAGGTAAACCTAGGGAATAGAGTGGGGCAATTTTGAGGTAGGAAGCTTTCCACAAGTCGGATAGATTAGATCACAATCTACACAGCAGGCACTAAATTGTGGTCTAATAAACCTACGGTAGATCCTAACGTGCCGTAATGAGAAGTTGTGTGGGATCTGTATAGTACAGATCCAACCCAGGAAAAGTGTCTTATAGAGCATGCAGGTTTATACGGCTCCCACCCGGCAACATGATGAGCTAGATCATACAGATCACACAGATCATGCAGATCATGCAAATCATACAGATCGCACGAACCGTGCAGATCATACAGATCATCCAGATCAGGAATGCGTCAGCCCTGAAACATCTAGTAGACCGTGAAGTGGGAATCGGTGATCTGTCTGATGCGTGAAACATTCAACTCAGGGGCCGGACTCCAGAGCAACGAAACAAGGACAGGAGGAGAAGGGGGGGCTCCGCATCCGCGGCGGCGCCAGACACGATCGATCTCGAGGTGCTCTCACGCATACTTGGGGATGCTTTGCCTTTGTCATAGGTCTCGTATAGTAGTCCAGTGACAGATATGCCAAGCCAGATTGATACCAAACGAATGGACTACAGAAAGTATAATGTACGCATCTTCCGCGGTAAAACCATACTTGGTACGTAGTTTGATATGGCAGCGCTGTAGGGCGCGGAGGGGTGGGGGGTGCTCATTTTCATGCATGACCGTCGTCGAATGACCGTACACCCTCGCCTCCCTACAATACTGGGACGGAACACGTCGGGTTTTCACCGATCAGGCAGGCATTGCTTGCACCAATCGCGAAGCGCCGTGAGGTGTTGGGTGAGTCACATGAAGGGTGAGCTGATCCTACTAAGAACCGCTCTTGAGGCGGATTTCTTGCATACCGGGTACCATGTATGAATGACAGCGTCAATGAAAAAAAATTATTTTCTGGTGTGGCCACTTCCAGAGGCAGCAATAGGTTTATTATGTAACTACCTCGTGAGTGCCTCATCATATACACACTACGTGACCCGATCATCGCCCTTGTGCGGAGTTAAGATCCTCCCCGCACAAAAATGATCTGACTTGACCGCCAGCCGTGGTGACCGCCAAAACAAAGCAAACGGTACCTTGGTTGTATAGCTCACGCAGTGAAAGACGTGGGTTACAGCGTCGTCGCCAACCGACGCCAACCCACCAAATATATGTACCAGGTATTTAATATGTGGGGGCAGGGAGGGGTCGTGGTGGATTGTCTCCATTACTCGCCGACTAGTTTAGCCACCATGCTTACCCTTCAGAAGGTTGGTTTTATGCTGGGGCACAAACGGAAGGGGCAAGGCCATAGTCGTAGGACCAAGACCCTCTTATCTCTCATCCCTATAATTTCGGGACGGAGCACGTCTGGTTTTCACCTACCAGGCAGAGATGGCTTACACCAAGCACGAACCGACGGAGCGGGGGGGGGGGGGGGGGGGGGGCAATGAACCATGTAGAGATGCATTGCTCTTATGACAGATGCCTAGGACAGCGCAGAAGTGCACGTGTCGGAGGGTAAATTCTTCCATCCCAGCCATATTATACCAGGTAGCCTGTACTGTGACCACGGACTGGAGTTAGGCGATGAGTCCATGTAAGAGCAACAACAACCTCTGATTGCGGCTGGCCAACAGGATCATTGGATTCCATGCCGTCGGCATGAAGTGCTCTTGCTTCATTCGGCCCGACAGGGACAACAGTTTATGCACAGCGTACCGTACCTACCACGAACCCGACCACTTGAAAGTGTCAGGCCGAGATTTGCAGGGTAATCTCACATTCCGGAGCCGTTATATACACTTCGAGCTGTAGGGAACATCTCTCCCACAGTACGAACAAAATCTAGCCTCCAATACAACTCCTGTTTCCTACAACAATACCAGGCAATCGTGTACGAACTCTATATGTACCGCTGTAGTCGGGAGAAGTGTTCCCTTTCTGGGAAACTCAAGACTGATGTCGACACCAGTGGCGTGCTATGCGCATGTCGCGATCGGAGAGTGAGCACATCTGACAGCTGCACGCAAGATCAAGCATGCTGCTTCGGGAAGCCGATGATGGTGCCGTGCTTCCAACAAGAAACCAGATGGGTGGATGCGCAACTTGTCCTGTTCACAGCTTAAATGCCTCGAAAACAATCTCCTCAATGGATCTGTCTGTCGCACTTGAATCTTTGAGTTTTCCAACTTTTTCATCAAGCACGACAATAGACCCCCCCGCGCGTGCGCTTTGCACATGCCTCCACCGTCCCAGCTAAATTCACCTGCTACCCCCCGCCCACAGCACCCACTCTCCATCAACAACACGACCAATACTTGTTCTCCCACAAATTCGATCGCCAATCCTCAGAATCACGCACGGTGCGCCCGGGGTGTTTCCAACGCCTGGGTTCCCACCGTCTTCCCCCCAGCCGTCGTTTCGCCCCCCAGGACCGCCAGCAAAGCTTGTCACGAGCGCAGCAGAATCCTCGAAGGTTCATCACCGGTCCCGCGCTGAACGGCAGGTCGAACTCTCGCGTTTCCTGCT
Organism: Macrocystis pyrifera; assembly: GCA_031763025.1. NCBI lineage: Eukaryota > Phaeophyceae > Laminariales > Laminariaceae > Macrocystis > Macrocystis pyrifera. Next base: position 4,669,145 of record JASSKH010000029.1, read on the forward strand.
TTGACGGGATACGCACGCACGGGGAGGAAGAGGATGGCGGTCAGCGTGGGGGTGGCGTTGGGGGGTCGGGGATCGGGGGGGGGGGGGGGGGGGCGAAACTGCCTCCGTCCAGTTAAAAAAAATCGCCCTCTCATACCGCGTCCCCGGTGGCTTGGTAGGTGGTCCGCGTGCCTAAGATCAATTTCGTGGGTTCGAGTCTCACCGAGTGCATGCTCGTAGGGACTATTTCTTGCACAAAAAAATGATTTGCAGAAAGCGCGAGAGCGTGTGCTAGCTACATTCGATGAAATCGACGAGCAGTGGGAATGCTGAACCCTAAGCGCGACAAAACAACAAAGGCGTACCGGGGGGGAGAAGGGACGACACCTGTGACCACGGCATGTCCATAACGTCGCTGAGGGCAAAACCTCCTACGAGTTACGCTAGAAAGTAAAAGTGATCATTTAAATATATATATATATATATATATACCCTCTATACATAGACTTCGAAGTATATTTATTTACGATAGAGCGTTTGCGAAAAGGTGTCTTCACAAAATTATTTTCCTTCCGCAAAAAAGAAATTAATTTCTTTCTTATGGTGGTCTTCGTGTGTGTGTGCGAACGAGGTATCATAAACCAAAACCTGCAGGCGACGCCTCCGAGGGAAGTGGGGATGTGCAGCAACGTGGCCGACCACAATAAGAACGAAAAAAAAAAACCCAGCCTACACGCAGCAATGGTAGCACAGCAACGCTGCCGGCGGCAGAGTCAACCGCAGTGCCGCCACTGCTATTTCACTACCACAAGCAACAGCATAGCTAGCGGAAGCTAGCGGCAGCATCAGCTTGAGAAAAAAAACGAACAGCGTCAGCTCCAGAACTAACCAGCAGCAATCAGCAACAGCTTCCATTTTTGCATTTTTCGAGTTCGGGGCCGACCATTCGTGCTGTCGTATGCTGCTGTTGCGTTTGGCCTACGCGCGCCACCGCGGCGGCGCGCTCCTCTCCGAGCACGCCCAACCCCCGACATATGGAACGTGGCGGTGTGCCGCCGCTGGTGCTCGTGCTGCTACTGCTGCTACTGCTACCGCAGTGTGGCAGACTTGAAATGACACACGAGATGTCTTGCTGTCGCGCTCTACAGGCAAGGCGGTACGAGCACGAATGCAACTAGTCCTGTCGGAACGACGCATCCTCCACGACACCAAGCGGGCGAGAGCGTACCGTAGCAACGGGCCGCCGGCAGCTTACCAGCTGGCACAATCTAACGCCGCTTGTGCGCATATACCCCAGCTATACCTCTCGAGCCTTTGTCGGTAGTCGTGTTGTGTACAGCAAGAATCACAAGCGGTGTGTGCGAGGCATGGAAGATGCTCGGTGTTTATAAGCCTATGATATGAAGAGCAAAAAAGTACCGTACATTTGGCCAAAATGACTACATTCGCTCAAGTGTTTTTTTGCCCATTTACAAAAAAAAATACCCTAACTCCTATAAAACTTCGATGTTTATTTCGGGGAAGGGAAAGTGCCAAAAAAAACCTTATCGAAAACAATCTACCTTAACCACGTTACCAAAGTCACGCTAATCTCAATCGTTTGGTCGAAGGTGGGCCCTCCTTTCGCGGGTCGACAAGAAAGAGAGATAAGGCGTGAAAACGGTAAGTATTTTTCTCAAGATGAGAAAACAATCTCGTCACGAGGAGAAAAAGCAACACATTTTTATGTGCACAAGGAAAGAGGAGAACACTGTCTGAAAGGATTTCCTGCCATGCAGCACCTTCAGCGTTGTTGATGTCTGAACACAACCTCGGGAAACTCTGCGCTGCTCTTGCTTTTGTTCTGTTTGCCGAAATGGCGTGAACAAGAACTACGAGAGGGAAAAAAAATATCCGAGCCACTGGCGCCGCCTGCTGAACGATTTTTACCAACTATTGGTAAATACAACAACAGTGGCGTATCCACCCGGGAGGTCAGCATTCCACACATTGCACCTTCACTTTCAATCCAATCATCTACTAACAGATCCTTCACCTACCGTTATCAGATGCTGTGCAGTGCTTCATCTATATAGAACAGATTCAACACAGAAAACAGGTGCTACTGTAAGCCACGAAGAACATACGGCTATCGCCCGGCAACGCAGGTTGATGATACCGTGCAAAGCAGGCACCTACCTGCCCTGAACGTTCTAGATCATCAAGTGGCGACCTGTGGTCTGTCTGACTTGTGCAACATTCTACTGTGGGAAAGGCCTTCGCTTCCAGGCGGCGAAGCTTTCATATCTTCATTGCGCCAGGGAGGTGCGCAGGACGGCACCTACATTGATCGGTCAGGCGATCGGTGCGCGGCTATGAACAGATTCCGTCATGACGTTGACCGATTTTGAAGCTTCCTGCCTGCCCTCCGGACCTGAATCGATCCGACCCAACTCGACCCGGAAAAAAATGAAAACCAACCGAACCGACCCGCATAAAGCCCTGGTTTAAAGTACCATGAACGGATGTCAAAAGCAAATCCCACACACCCGCAGCACCTTACCCCCTCTCGTGAACGGAAAGGCACACCCCAGCGAGGGACTAAGAGCGGGGAGGGACACCCTCTCGTTAGACCCGGCGGAAGCGGGCTAGTGCCTGTTTTCTCTGCACGCCCCCGACATTTCTCAAGGTTCCGTTCGTGGTCGTAGACCTCCGGGATTGGTATCGGCACACTCTCCCTCGTGGCTGAAACACGCAGACCCCCAACCACAACAAAAGCCGTCAGAAAAGCGTCCCGGAAGCGGCGGTAAAGGCAGCACTCGTCCCATGGCCACGAGTACCAGGGAGAAGCAACGAACCGGCAACCCTGCAACTATTGCACGGGGGGGGGGGGGGGGGCATCGTATTACACACTACTCAGAACTCGCGAGGGACCCAAACCACGTATTACCCATGCTCGGTTCTGATATTTACTGTATGTTTGCCCCGCATTGGAACACTCGCCAGCGGCCTCGTTCTTATCCGCACGTTGACCATCGCGATCCCTCCTACAGCAGCACCACCAAACCACGCGCTAAATAACAAGGGGCCTGGGATGGGAGCATAGGAACGTCGGTGCTGGCGAGGGTACGTTTCTTATTTACGGGAGAGGTGTTCTTGTTGCTCATCACCTGGGTGGTTCGTGAGAGAACGTTGAGACACGAGTGGGTACATGCGGCTTTCTCAAAAGCCGCAACTAAGCCCAACCGATCCCATGTGCGTAACGTCTAAAAATATACCTGAACCATAGAGAGCGTACCATAAGTAGCGTCGACAAATACTGCTGAACCACGAAGAGCGCACTGGAACATCCAAAGAGCTCACCTGGTATTCATCTATCGACGGCTACGTACGTGAACTCCACAGCATTTGCCCACGCTGGATAGTCGTAGATACAGGCCACACGACGATCGAAGGATACGCTTCAGCATCCTTCGATCGTCCTGTGGCCTGCATCTGGTACTATTCAGGGTGGGCCATGAGTATATATTCATACCTAACCATAGCTAAGTAAATAAAAATATCTCGTGTCAAGAACGTTCTTGGTGGTTCCGGTCTAGTTGTAGGCGTGCAGTATACAATGGATTAGGCGGTCTTTACCATGGCATTTGAGAATGTCATATATTCCCACTCGTCTCTCTCCCTCCTCTGACGGGCCGCCCAAAAGATAAGCAACAGGAAAAACTACAGTAGAATTTTAACAAGAACAACGAAAGTCCGCCTGGTCCCTCACACGTAGTGCCTGCACCTATTCCAACAACAACAAAAAACGCTATATATATATCGACAAGCTTATTTATCTGCCACTTATCTCCATCACACTTAGGTTAACAAAACATCGCACCAACAGCACCCATGACCTTGCCGACCCACTCCTTCACCCCCAACTCCGCCACTCGAGCGCCAATTTTGTCCGCGCCTAGAGCGAAGGGTGAAGAGTGAAGGGTGAAGGAACATCTGGGGAGACCAAAACGCGGGCACCAAACAACCCCAGACCCCAGACAAAAGATATGTGCGGACAAGCGCGATACCACGCACTGCTGCTGGTGGTGGTGAATATAAACGCACACTTCGAAGCAACATATATGCCATTCCGCATGGAAACGCAAGAGCCAATCGTGTGTTATTACGGGGGACCATAGTAAATAGGACCTACGGTACACAAAAAAAAAACATATGTTCACCTATTTTTACTGACAATATTTGGTCCTATTTACTATGGTCCCCCGAAATGGCATTAACACACAAACGGTCCTTATATCACCGTGCACGTAGAGGGTAGTTACAGAGGGGTGAAAAAATCCATGTACTGGTATTTCGTAGGGGGGGATAGGGAGAAATCCACAAAAGACAGCCAACAATTACCGCGGCCACTCGTACAAAGACTAGACCAAGCCTCGGCCCATACCCTATGTTCATTAGTTCTCACTTCCGAGTAGCATATAGGTTCGGCACCTAGACCAAGCCTCGGCCCACACCCAATGTTCATTAGTTCTCACTTTCAAGTAGCTTATAGGTTCGGCACCGAGCAGGCATTCATAGCTCGTCATGCTCGAGGCCGCCATCCAGGAGTGGACGACAAGCAGCACCACGGACATCAAAAAGCACGGCCAGAGAAAAATCGACGACACCAATGCAAGCGCATTCCTGAACATCCAGCCGCCGGATGAAACCCCCGCGACATCTGAAAATAAAAAAGGGTACATACGAATAGGATAAGGACATCGTCCCAGAAATTACTTGCTGGGATTTTGCTTGCGTTCTGCGGGCGAGCCTCTTGTTTCGCTTGCGGGATGTGTTCGCCTTGAAAAAAATAGACGTGACATTGGGGCAAAGAAGAGAAGAAATTTGCGAGGAAAACGTGCACTGGGAGTGAACGCTGCAATCGGTCGGGAAAGCCGGATCTTAACGGGTTAACCCTCTTGAGAATTCACAGAGGAAAAGAGATAACTACCGCAGCGGCCACTGGCGTCATTAGGGACATGATACAAAACAAAAAAGATGTCCGAGTTGCCGTGCAAGGAATCACACGACACGGGCGCAGCATGACTCTACCCACACCGATTGGCGCTCGCGCCGTAGTTACGGCTGACAACACCAAAACTATCGCTCTTTTAGGTCTCTATCTCGAACACCTCAAGGGGTTAAGCAAGGCCCTCGCGGTGACCATGGGCGCGCAAGCAGCACGACGGTAGCATTTCTGCCCCGTGTGCCCAGAGGTGCGTGCGGCAGCGAGCCAGGCTAGTCCTGTGAGCCAGAACGCCCTCAACGTCGCCTTGTGCAGAGAGAGAAGGCCCGAGCACCATACTACAACCGCCTCTCCACTAACCCGGCCTCAAAAGGGCGGATTGCACCATCGAGGTGATGTCGGGACCCTGCAGGACGCCAACTCCTACCATCACGGTGCAGGACAATCTAATCGGGTCTATGACCGCTGTGACCCAGCCCCGCCGGCTGCGGTCAACGCCAGCTACCCGGCGCTCGACAACCCACACCGTGTGTGCGGTAGAGGGGCTAGAGGGATCAACTACAATTCCTCCTTATTTGCTGTAAAAAAAGAGTGTAAATCGCGCACATTCATTGCAGTGCTTCCCAAGCCGATGCAAACCCCTGCTCGCAAAACGTAATCCCACATATCCTCACCCGAAACCAACCCAGCTCATCTCCTACCAAACATGCCAGTTCTAAAAAACACCTGTAGCTGAAGAAACGCCGCTCGAAAATCCCGAAAGAGTTATCCTCAGAGCCGCCGCTAGTGATGCCGACTGGGCCAGCAAGAACCTTGCGTGTCGGAGACCGCACCAATACACCAAAAGGTGACACGGCGAGGCAAGAAGGGGGTGATTAGAGCCTAGCGCAGCGTTGGGAAAGCTCCGCGCAAAAGACAAGACGCGACGCCAAGGACCAACCAAAATCGTCGACCAGGCTGCGGACGCGAAGCAGCAGGAGAACCAAAACTTAAATATTTCCTTGTGGGTTCCCTCCGCCTTACGTATTGGGAGCGTATTATCTGCGTCATAACCCTTTCGGGAATTGGCAAAAAAGAAAAAACACGGATTAGAAGACGAGCATGTACAGCAGTGGTCGCGGAAAGCAAATGCGGGTCGCGGGGTGAGAACGAGGGACGAATTTGGTCCGACATCGTACACTGCTGTACTGAGTTGTGTGCGACGCGCGCAGCATGAGCCCAAGTACAGGTATGGCTGCCGCGTCCACACTAGGTGATTAACTGCTGTCCTTTTTCTTGGTCGCCGTACCTTGGCCCTCAACTTATCCAAACCCTTTCCCACCAGAGAAAAGTTTCCCATTCTACGTCTCTACTTCCGAGCAATTTGGTCACCGAAACGTTCGTGCAAGCTGTCAAGCTAGCCAACTGGAGTGGGCTCTCCGCCTTTACGCAGAGGGCGCTTCGCCCCGGAAATGTTGCATCACGCACAGAGAGAGTCATGTCAGAGCAAGCTACATATTTAGCTAGGTGTCAATACACCAGTAGCCATCAGCAGATGAATGGCAAGGTAGTTTCGTCTAAAGGATTTTACTCCGCCGGCGGCTCACCACCAGAAACGGCAGTGGTTCCTCTCCCCGATGCAGGTGCCGATAACTTTGCAGTGGTGGTCGAACGTCGCCACGCACCGGTCGCACTCACGGCAATGGTGCGATCGCAGAGGGACCTGTGTAAACCGTTCACGTTTAGTTCAAGCCGTGCGTGGTAAGCCTCAGCAGCCGCGTTTAGTGTCTCGTGCGGCCCGAAAGGACCCCTCATTATCACACATCACAGTACCGCAGCCGCAGCCTCCGCACCCACCATAGACCACCACGACGTTTCGAACTTGCGTACGAGATCCAACAGCCTCCCTTCTGGAGGATATAAAATCAACACGGTGCGCACTGCACCCGAAGCTCTCCCGAGCATTCACCAAATATCGCCATGGACGGCCGCGGTCACCTTCATACCCTGACAGCGGATGCACCTCACAAAATCATCTGCCGACGAGTCACCCGCATTGCACCTGGAAACGCCAAGAGAGAGCGCGCAATTAGTACCGTGGCGGTGCAGCATTGACGGACGCCATCAGCCATCCAGCACGAGGCACACTGTTCGCTTAGCTTGGCAGAGGCTGGGTACGTCTTGGCACCCAAAATCCAGCACCAAGAAAAACGATGACAGCGGTATGTATGTAGGCCGGCTGGCGCACCACGGTAAAGAGTTTCGCGATCCCAGTCTCAATTTCAGCGTACGAAACTACACCGAACCCAACCCGTGTTGGGGTCTAGCATTAGGAACAAACGCCGACCGAACGAGAGGGTGACCGGCCTGTAGGTGGACTGGTCCAGCTGACACATTAAAAGCGGGCCAAGGAGCTGTTCTTCGCCGCACTTCACCGCCCCCCCGCCCGCGGAAGTTCAAACAAAGCACAGATTAGCGACGCGCCTGCCGAACGCACTTGACAGTTCAACCTTTCGAGGTGCTGGAAGCTGAGCGGGATGACAAGCTAGAGATTATTGTGTCCGAAGCCACCACTGGCCAATGCATAAGAAAAAAGAGAAAGGCGGGCGTTCAAACTCCACACAGCAAGGTGGGTATTTCTGCTCTCTCCAAAAATCGGCTTTTCCCGTAGGTGACTCTAGACAACATTAGGCAATGCACGTCGTGTTATATCAGCGCTCAGCGGCACTGCTGTGCATCTTGACATCGAAACCGAGGGACCACACCAATCTTTCAAGTTTTGGGGCTCGAGGCATGTCGGGAATATCGATCGTGACAGCGCCGTCCAGGATGCAGCGCGGGGTGGGGCGGCCCCTCCACCCTCCCGGAGAGAAACGAGTAGGTCCTGCGAAGGAAATGTCGGGCGTAGATACGCGTTGTATACGCGCGGCCCGCCGGTTAAAGCGCTTGCACGGCAAGCTTAAAGGGCAGGGGACAGCCATACGCACAGACCTTAGCGCACGCGGCCAAATGCTCACGGGCCTGCAGGAGGCGACTAGCTCCGTCTAGCACCAATTGACCGCGCGTCTACAAGGAGAAGCGCCCTGATCCGCAGCCCAGCCCAGCGCGACGTAACCCGAACAGATGATTGCCGGTACGACGGCGCCCAGCAACAAATATCCCTCCCCTCAAAAAAGGGCTGCGTCAGACCCGTCGTCGAGGCAGAAATTCCTGTCCTGCTGCCCTCGGCGCTCTGCTCTTCCTACCACATGCAACAAGATAAGAGAAAAATCAATGCCACCCACCAACCCGCGAATGTCACCAGGGGGTTACCACACATTTCCGGGACGACGCACCCTTCGACGTCGCCGCGAGCGTTGCCCCTATCCCCTCCCGCCGAACGCCTCTCCTGACAGTCATCCGCGGAGAGATACCCACTGCTCGGCGCATAATACTCGCTGGTGGCGCCGACATCCCCCAACAATCTCTCTGCCCCGGTTTCGCCACCCTGAAGAGTCGGGACAAACGCGCGAGCAATTGTATCGGGCGGGTGGGACCAGGCGGCCGCGGAACGGGGGGCGGGAGTGGCGGATGGGGGGTGGGGGGGGGGGGGCGCTGCGCTGGGTCAAACCGTGATTGCTTCAAAATATCGATCCTGTCAGATACTGGTACTCATTATCGTTATCGTTACCGCAAGATCATTTGCAGCCTCGTCACGAGCAGACGTTGTGGGGGTAGTGTGGGCGCCTTCTGTGCGCGATGTTACTATGTTTGGTGGCCAGTGTGCGGAGTGAGGGGAGGTAGGGCGTGGGGTATAGAGGAGAGGGCGGCGAACATAGACCGCAGAATAAAGCACTTCGGGGCTCGATAAACGAGAGTGCGGTGCGACGCAGACTCCCCGACGAAAAACGGAGCAAGACACGTTTGGCCAGGCTTTGCCGATTGAGGCCAACCATGCACACCTCGGGCAGATCATGATCTAGATCATCTAGCTGTTCATCTGCCGTTGTGATAGGTTGTGAAGGATCAGCAAAGTACAGACAAATCCAACCCAAGAAACACATGCCGGATCATGCAGGTAAAATATGCGAATCCCACCCGGCAACATGGGCTCGATCACAAAAGATCAGGGATAGAAATATCTGCCTTGAACTATCTTCTGTAGATCATGAAGTGTGAGAATCGATCATATGTCCGAGGCGTGAAAGCTTGTCACGCGGCTCTAACTGCGAACATAGATCAGTGCGAACACAAGAGGGGCACTTCCCTCGAGCAGAGGCCGCGAACGACGTCACACGCGGGCTAGAACAGGGCGTGGGGCGTTTCCCGCTTGTGGGTTTCCAAAAACAGTTGCCCGACGAACCTGTGCACGAACCACGGCGCGCGCAAATGTATTGCGCAGCGACGCTACCGAATTCTCGTAAACTACGCGCCGGTCCCGCTCAGGTTCTCGTCGGATTGAGGAGATCGCCAGGTCCCGACACGAACGCGTGCTCGACCAAGCTCCTGTTCCCGAGCGGTCCGGGATAGTGCGCTTCTCTCCCGAACGGGCCACAACCGCGGCGATTCCACGCTGAGGTTTCGACAGCTATCTCGAGGCAGCTTGCAGTGCTGGGGGTTGGGGAGTGGGAGGCCTCTAGCTTCTCGAGATGAGGATCTCACGAGCGCGTTCTGACCGAGTGGGGAACACTGTTAGGGAAAATTGTGATAGCCTAAAGCCCACTGCAGCGTCACGCATCGTGCGGCAGACCTTCTCGTCCGGCTCATATTAACCCATTGCTGTCTCTGGAACTGGCCACACCAAAAAATTAAATCAATCCATTGATGCTGCCATCCATATCTGGCATGCAAGAAAATCCGCCCCTAAAGCGGTTCTTAGTAGGATACAGCTCGCCCTCCATGCGACTCGCCGGAAACCTCACGGCGCTTCGCGCTTGGTGCAAGCAATGTCTGCCTGATCGGTGAAAACCCGGCGTGCTCCGTCCCGGCGTTGTAGAGATGCGAGGGTCTATGGTCATACGACTACGGCCATGCATGATAACGAGTACACCCCCTCCCCCCCCCTTTCTGGAGCTCGAAAAAAAAGTGGGGTGTCGATTTACTAAGTCATTTTCGTGTACCCTTGGGCCTGCGTTGTTCATTTCGGTGAAATATAGAGTTCCTGAAACGAGGCGCCTCATAAAATGCACTAAAAGTGCTACCCGTACTGTCCTACTGTAGCACGTGTCAACTAATAATAACAGTGGGTACTTGCTTTCATTGGGTGCCACGAGGCTACTAACCTCGCCTTGGCGGTCGTCGCACGGCCCTCTCGCTCCGCGAACGCTCGCGCGGGTTCCGACGGCGCTGGCGCTTGGCTCAGCCCCTTTCTCCTGTCTTGTAAACGCCGAACGGGTTTCGTCGTCGTCGTCGTCGTCAACGCCGCCGTCCTCCACTTTTGGAACGTTGTCGCGATTAGCTCCTGCCGAATTTGAAGGCAGGGGTGAAAATACGGATGTGAGGGGGAGGGTTAGCAAAAAAATAAGAGACGAGAAACAAAGGCGCAGGAAGAAGACTCGCGAGTAGGAGCAGGCAGCGCGGAAACGGCAGCCTCGACGAAGCGAACAGCAGCAGCTACAGCAGCAGCATCAGCAGCAACTACAGTAACAACAGAAGCATCAACTACAGCAACAGCTACAGCGGTATCAACGGCTGCAGCGACAGAAACAGCAGCAACATGAATCGTACAGGTCTCATGGTCACCAACGGCAACCGAACCGACGAACGCAAATGCGACAGCAGCAGCACAGAAAATACGCAGGGAGAGCAAACAAAAAAAAAACGCACTAGTGAATTAAACGGGGAGATCAACTTGACGCACGAGAGGCAACAGGCAGCGCTCTCAACGCTCGTTGAAATCCACGGAGTCCACCGCAAATTCGCTGCCACAACACCATACGGTTCACATCGAAACCACAACAATCCCCCCCCCTCGCCGTTACTGAAAATGTCAGATACAGCCTTGAATCAACCGAGACATCAGGCCGCTGCACAGCACAAAAACGAAAAGACACATTTAACTTCACCGGGGTATCTGTGACTTCGTCTGGGCGTACACGGAGTGGTCCACCCACGCGCAGAAGCTGTAATGTTTCGCTACATGTAGCTAAATCGGAGCCTAGGGCGGTTTGGGGCGGGGGACGGGGGCGCATGGGACGGCTTCCACAGCACATTTTGCACCGGCGGCGCTGCATCGCATATAAAGATGGCCCCTGAGTCACCTTGCTCGGGTGAAAACGTCAGGAAACCCTCCTCGATACCCTGCTCAGCTCCCCCTCTGAATGCACCCGAGTGCAAATATCCAGGGTCGGACCCCTTGAAACGATGGCAGCCGGGCGACGACGAGGGAAGGAGGGGGAGGGGCGAGGGCGGGGGGGGGGCGTATTCATTTGTTGCGAAAATAAGCTAAAAATCGGGAGAGGGGGGGGCACGGGAAACCCCACATGATTCCCAGGAGCTGCTCCACGACACTCTTGGCTCTTCGACTGTTACACGCCAGACAGCGTCGAGCCGGGGACTGGGGGAAATACAGGGTACAAACCGCCTTGGCGAGGTTGTTGTTCTTGGTATTATGTCCGGCGGCATGAGCGTCGTCCCGAGACTGGCTCGGGCGACTACGGTCGCACTCATGGGAAAGCGAGGGAGGTGGGCAGGCGGGGCATCGGGGGGGGGGGGGGGGGGCGTACTCATCTGTTGCTTGCCTTAGTCATTTGACCATTGACCACGCATCCCTTTCGAGACGGAGCACCGTTCCTACTCCTAATAGAGACACCTCCAACAATCGAATTGGGCGCTCATTACGTTGTTTCCATTTATTACATAGAAACTTTTTGCTGATCTCATCCCGTTCCTGTCTGGCCGCCTGTGGCCACCATCTATCTTCTAGGATAGTGATCGTTTTCTCGCTGCTATTCAGTTTACCAAACTCCTCCATGTCACATTCGTATATTTCCCTCATCTCCTCTTCCAACAAATCCCGTTCCTCCTTGTATATTTCACATTCTCCTACTATGTGCGTTCTGCTCTCTATTGCTTTGCCACACGGGCACATCTGTGCATCTACTTCCCCCTCCTCCCGGCTACTGGTATACCTCTTTCTTCTTTCTGGCAGGTCCAGGTCCCCTACACGAAAGCGCCTTTCAGCGTGTTATTAATAGCGAAGTCCTTTGGGTTGTGCGAATACGTTTTCATTCCTATTCCTTCCCTCAATCCCCCGTATACCTCTAAGTGCTTTTCCGATTCCACCTTGTTTCTTAGCGCTAGCCTTTCCCTTCTTTCTATCCTTTCTTCTACGCCTGTCTTGTACCTGCCAAACTTCCCGGCGGACACCATCTCTTCTTGGTTCCCCCCCTATATCCTTCCATACTTTCTCAACTACGCCATCCCACCATATTCCAGCTCGCCCTTTTGTTACTTTCTCCCATACAGCTCTATCAACTATGGCTGGCAACTTCTTTTTTGGCATGTTCCCTAATTTATATTGCCAGTTCAACTTTCTCATGTCTCTATTTGTCTTGAGTGGGTGCATTCCCAGTTCGGCGGGGGGGGGGGGGGCTGACAGGTTGCGGGCGCGAGAACACCCTTTCCCGGTCCAACCTCCTGCCTCCGCAAATCGCTGTCAATGGACACGGAGTATTCAACAGTCGTATAATGCTCGCCGTCGGATAACTTGCAGCATCATATGAGTCAAAATGTCGATCACTCGAACACAAGACACAGCAAGTTTGGTCAACTCAGCCGTAGCCCTCCTCGTTCCCCCGACCCTCCGTCCTAAATCAACCCATTGACGCTCTAATCCATATGCAAGAAAATCCGCCTCAAACGCGTTTCTTAGTAGGATGCAGCTCACCCTTCATGCGACTTGCCGAACACTATGGCGTTTCACAAAGCTTGGTGCAAGCAATGCCTGCCTGGTCCGTGAAAACCCAACGTGCTCCGTACCGGGATTGTAGGAATGCAGGGGTATATAGCTATATGACCACAGCCATGCGTGGCATTGAGTACACCCCCCCGCCGTCCGCCTTCATCCCGTGGGCATACCGTAAATCACACGGGGCGATGAGATGACACACCACACCTCCTCCGGCGAGCCTCAAATCGGAGTGTTCCGACCGCGGGGAGAGCGTGAACGCCAAGTCATTGGCCTACGGATGCACGCTCCGGTAGGGTTCCGCCTCCTTTTTTTCTGGCGCTCCTCACTTGACCTTAACGACATCTATACCTCACCCAGAAAAAAAAAAAAAAAAACTGAATTTGAGAAAAAACGAAGGAGCAACCCGATGAAATCCCTGAATAATAGCCTACTATAGGTATACCACGAACACTGCTGTAAAGCACTATCACGGAGGCCCACAGCAAACAGGCCCAGAATAACCCCAAAAGCACCCACTTTGGTGCACGTATACCAAGAACCACTGCGTGAACAAGAAACGGCATCTGTGCAAAATTTTGCGACTGATGATAGGCTTCCCATCGACTCCTGCAATAGCATTCTTCATAAATACATTGGGAAGCCTCTCTCCCCCTGTTTCGGGCCCGTATATTGCAGTAGGGGTCACCGCAGTACGAGACTTTTCAGACGATATTGAGTGAAGCCTTTTTAGTATCGCAATCTCGTTTGAGGAAACAGTCTACTTGGAGTTCAAGTGGTTTTTGGGTTATAACTTTTTAGACCGCAGTCCCGATTGGGGGAGACAAGCTACTTCGAACTTAAAAGTGTTTTTTTCCCTTAAAAAACGGGACCGCAGTCCTAAAAAGGACGATGGAGCTTTGTCAGTCCCCGTGACAGTACTTTGGCCAACAAGTGCTACCTCTGCAGTACCACGCGTCTACGGCGACATCTCGACGAGCTCTCCCCAAAGCAACCAGTTTTGGCTGTGTGTGCCCCCCCCCTTGATGAGAGAAAATCGGCTCCAAAAATCGTCCCAAGGGGTACGATGTGTTCATCTTGCGTGTTGCTGGTACACGGTAGCCTCGTGGGCTGGCTGTATTGGTAGGGAAGCGCACCTGTACGGCGAAAAAGGCGAGAATGGAGAGAGCCACCGCAAGAACGAATACCGCGAGCTCCTCCTTCTCCTCCTCCTTCGCTGCTCCGCCTCCCTCGCGGTCCCACAGCACCGATTGGGGAATGCTCACAACGAGAGCCACGCCGCAGGCGTTTAGCACGGGGTATCCCAGCCGATACCTCTCGACGAGAGAGGGAGGCAAATGGGGAGAACGGCAGAGAGAAGAGGATGAACCATTGAGAGAAAGGCAGAGAAAGAAGAAGAGACAGACGGACTGACAGATAAACAGGCAGGGACAGAGACAGAGACAGAGACAGAGAGAGGTTAAGAGAGACACAACGCGCATGGGGTGTCCGGTGCCACGACAGCATTGTTCGCTTGTGAGCTGGATCCCGAGCAGACGGCTCAACCGAAAACCTAAACTGCACCTTGACCTTGATCGATCTTGGGGCCCGACCGCCTGGTCGACGGATAGGAAAGCCTCTTCTAAAAACGTGCATGCTGCCGCTGATAAATCCCCTCTCAGACTGCGCACGCAGTATAACTGTAGTCCCAAAAAGAGGGGGGGGGGGGGGGGACTACTACCAAAACATACGCCGACTCGAACAACATCGACCATAAAAACTGCTGGTTGAGGGAATGAAAACAACAACAATAACATCATCATCCACAACAGTAACAACTACAACTACAATAAAAATGTGTCGGCACCTATAACCAAAAGGTTGGGCAGCGACACGAGCACACCACGACAGATGCTCATGCTGCTTGGCGCTCCCTCTATCAACATTTTCACTGCCGCACTGCCCGTGTACAGGGAAAACGTATATTCCCAATCAATTCCAGGTTATTCGTCCCCGAAACGGGAGTGCAGCAGTCCTATCACGGAGGACCATAGTAAATAACACCTGCGGTGCACACAAAAACCTATATATTTCCCTATTTTTACTACTGTAAGTAATAGTAGGGATGTGGCCCTTGTAGGGTAAACTGCAGTCCTGTTTTTGGAGACAAAAAACTCAAATTCTAGGTATTACGGGGGTCCATAGTTAATAGGACCTACGGCATACATAAAAAAAAAAAAACTATATATTTACTTCTTCTTACTCACAATATTTGGCCCTATCTACTATGGTCCCCCCGTAATAGTAGTTGTCCACAAAACGGGAGTGCAGCACTAAAATGGTCAAAACTGATGAGAGACCGCACGCCTCTTTTCTCGTCGGTCGTAATCCCTCTATTAACCCCCAAAGAGTTTACGTGCTCTTAACCCCTTTAGTACTGCAGTCCCGCTTTGGAGACAAACCACACTAATTCCAAGTAGTTTGTCCCCAAAACGGGACTGCTGTGGTTCTAAAAGTATTTCCGCGTACATTACTACTAGACGGTTCGCATCAAAAACCCCACGAAACCTCTCGCGCGCGGCCCGAAAAAAACTCAGTCACCGTGTTAGACCCCTGTCATTTAGAATCACATATGATGTGGTCCGACCCACCCGGTACTGCTCTACGTGGGCCATATTCTTTTACGGGACAATGACTGTAACGGCGGTGAAACGGCATGTTCGCTACTACAGCTCGGTTCGTACTACTCATTCAATTATGGTGTTCGGTTCGTAGTGGGTGGTGATGATGTCCAAACGGATCTTCACGACGACGCTATGCCATTTTCAGTATGCCCCGCGGAAGACCGGCTCTCCCGATCGCCACCCGACCCCTCGGGACCGCACGTCCGTGCCGCGCCCGCCCCACACAGCAGCAGCCCTCGGTAGTTCTTCAGTCTACTCGTGCCGAGTACGAGTAGGTATTTGCAGTTTGTACTTGGGGATTGGGCTACATGGTCTCAAGACAAGTGCGACACAATGCCAGCTTCTCGTAGCGGGCGGCTGCTGCCCGTGGCTGCCTTGTTCACGAGTGCAGTGAGCAAATACTTTTCTGGTCAGGCAGCATCAGGTCTTGGTACAATGGGACAATACCAGCAAGAAACAGTGCGGCAAAGAGGGCTATTGGTAAGGAGTCGTGATGATAAGAGTATTCGCGTATATGACGAGTACAGCCAGGACGTGCATCAACTCGTGTCGTTGGATATGATTCCGCGCGAACCGCGTTTTCACCAATCTACGAGTATCCGGGATCCGAGAGTGTAAAGATCGTTCGGTTACATCGTATGAACAGCCAAGCGACCCCTACATTTCCGGACACGCTGAACCTATCAACAGCCAACAATCAACACAGCAAAAGCAAGCCAGAGGGCGTTGCTGATCCCGTTGCACTATTATATACCGGTAATAGGCACTGAAGGTCTACACTGCCTGTAGTCTAGGCAGCTATAGGCCGGTGTACCGGTATGCTGCTGCTGTAGTAGGCTGGATATTTTTCGAGCGGCTCCAGCACTACAAACAGCCGTCACACCTTGCCACGGGGGCTTGCGTACACACGCTCTGTAGATTGCTCGCGCAGAAGCCACAAAAAGCCGGAGACCGTTGATGTTTTCATACCAGTCGGTCACTCTGATCGAGGCCGGCGGAGCAAAGATCGATGTCTCATCCGTTGAAAACTCCGCAAAGCACGATTGCTCGAACGAACGTCGGTTGACCAGAGTTTTCAAATAATGTTTGCGCTTGCCAATGTTTCTGATCATTCCGCTCACCATTTCCGTGCCCGCCTTAAGTTCTCTGGGAATTCATCACGAGTCATAAGCTCCTTGCCTTGGGTAAACGCTCCGGAACTCCCGGAGTCCGCGTTGTTTTGTTGTTCTCAGAGCGGAGTCTTGCTGTGTTGCAGGTGTTGCCAGGTTGCAGCAGCGGATCAGGGTTTCCATGACACTCTGAAGCATGTTTTGTTTACGTCTCGTGACTTCGTGCTCTTTGCGGCTCCCGTGGCCCTGCACTTCAGCTTCGCACAGCTGTCTCTCCGTGTTTTCGACACAACCACCTCGTCAAGGTAAGAAATCGTTGGGACACATCTATGGTATACGGTGCTCCCTGTTGCGGCTGTTTCCTTTCTCTCCGGAGGTGCCTCTCGGCGCCGTTCGAGGTTGAATGGCAAACTGCTGTCAGTTCAAAGGATGAGTTGAGCTCTATCCATGGACCGCCGCATAGCATCCCTCGGGTCCGTGCGCTAGTGTGACGATCGTCGTCGACAACGCCCCTGCACCACAAGGCCCACTTCGCCAAAACCGTAGGGTATTGCTGGCGGGTTCTCTCGCCCCTCGCGCGCTCGTTAGTAACGTTTTCTCGAGTACGAAAGGGCTCATTGCTCTTGTTCTTTTGACGCATCATGCCCTCGGGTGAGTGGCCAAGGTGGCTTGGAGCCCCTCTTTTCTTGCTCGACACCACGCGTACGATACGTAGCTCATCGGCACGCGATCCGGACTCGATATTAGCGAGCCATTCCCGCGCACACAGGGACCCGCTCGGTGGAGTTCTCGGTGAGAACCTCCCGTTCCGAGCTGAGCGGGTGCCCTGATTAACCCCGTCCCTCATTTTCTCTCTCTGTCCCCATGCTGCCTTTGCTGCCCCCCTCCGTGGTCGCTTTTGCTGTTTTTTGTCTTGATTTTGGTGTGTTGTCCTTGGCGTTTTTACGTACGGACTGCGTTGCGCTGCTTCTGTGTACCTGGTATTTCGTATTTGGGTCGTCTGTCTGTCTTTGTTTTGTGTCTCGGCGGGGGGGGTGTGTATGTTGTCCATTGGGCTGGTTCGTCTTGTTTCTGTTCTGTTGGGTGTCGTACGTCTTTGGTTGTTGTGGTGTCTCTGGCTGGTCGGGGCGGTGCCTGGCCGTGGTTTTTGGGTCGCATGGTGTTGTTTTCTGTTGTGTGCCCCTGTGTTGCGTTTCTACCGCCTCGCGATACCGGTTGTGCTTCGCGATGGCTCGCCGCCGACTGGCTGGGGCTCTGCTCCTTGGCTTCGACTTGGCTTTGCCTCGCTTGGCCTTGCTTTGCCGTGCTGTGTAACATGGCTGAGTAGATGGGTCGCATGCACAGCGGAGGTAAGGGTATCTCCAAGTCGTCCCTCCCGTACAAGAGGAGCCCGCCCTCGTGGCTCAAGATCTCCGCCCAGGAGGTGACGGAGCACGTGTGCAAGCTGGCCAAGAAGGGCCTCACCCCGTCGCAGGTACGTGGGTGCGTTGCTAGTGTTGTGTTCGTGTTCTTCTGACATTATTAACTCGTATCGCCGAAAATCCAAGTCTGTGGTCGCCGGCAGGACAGAACAGGCAAAAAAAAACTCTGGAGAAGAATACCATGTTTTTTGTTGTCATACTCGTAATGGTGTGTGGTTACTTTTCTTGGGCGCAACTTTTTGCAGCCGAAAAAAAGGCTGTGGATTTCACAGCAAAGGCTGTGGATTTCGCAGCAGTACGAACACTTTTAGTACGACTTTAGTGTTCCGTTGTTTTCGGATTCCGGGAGGGAGGGGGGCGATAACGCAAACCCCAACGCTGAAACCTCAAATACCCTAATTCCTATTTCCGATATATAGAGCCTAGCCCGGCCTAGCCCCAAAGTACCGCACAGGCACATGTCTACTACAGCAGCAGCAGGGCCTGATGTAGAAAAGTAGATGCTAGCGGGGGGGAGGTGTTGCCGTCGGGGGAGGCTGAGTAGGGAGCGGGGTGGCGGGGGAAAATCGAAGGGTGTGGGCGGAGACATTTATTTGTGCGACGTGAGGGCCTGTTATCTTGGTGTCTGGCGTACCAAGCAATCAGGCGAGACGTTCCTTGTAGCCGACGTGAAGGTGTGGTTCCTTGTTTACAGTTTTTCGCCGTCTAATTGGTCGGACACTTCGGTGCTTGTGGCCACGTATGAGTATGACACTTGTAGTACTACGGGGGTCCATAGTTAACGGGACCAATTTTTTTTAGTAAAAATAGGTAAATATATAGGTTTTTATATACACCATAGGTCCTAATAACTATGGACCCCCGTAATAGCGTCTTGTCCTCGGGGTGTATGGTGGCAGTTTCGTCTGGTCGTCCTTTGCCATCTGTTAAGCTTTTCCCGCTGAATAAAAACGGAATTTAAGTGCGTGAGTTCTATTCAAGGTACATGTAGTGTACCGCTAAAACGTGGATGGAGTTGGAAGTTGAACGTAAAGCGGTTGTAACGTTGTGTTTATATACACATACGAGTACGAGTATCCATTATGGAGAAAACACCTTCGAGTCTATACATGTACCCAGGGGTATTGGCATTTCAGGATCGGCCACGCGGTCCAGCTCGGAGCGGTAGGGGGTGCAGGGTAAGGAGTTGCACCTATATACCACGCGCGTGCAGCCTGGGTACTTATCAGGTGCACTGCTGCACGCTCTTTCTCCCTGCGTCTAATGGCAGTTGCTTGGTAACACCGCACTCGTTCGACTGTTTGGTGGCCGTACACGGGGTGCTTGTGTCCTAAACAAGATACAAGGGTTGAGTGGTCGCGTGACGCGCTTGTTTAGCTCTCGCCCAGTAACGAGTCACGAGAGGGTGGATTGGATGGAGGCTTTTGTGTCCGCCGTTATCTCGAGATTCGAAACCGTTACTCGAGAGTCGAGATCGATATAGTATGCTCCTTGGCGCTCTCTTCTGTGCGGCCGGTTGGGTGTTGATAGCCACACCGTATCCATGTTTTACTGCTTTTGCGGTTACGTAAAAACCTTCTAAGGAAATGCTGTTGCCGTGGGCGTTGTAGGGATAGGTTGCTGGCAATCCTTCAGTCTTCACGTGTCGTCAGACCAGCGGGAGCAACACGCAGTATGTACGTGTTGATAGTAGACGTGAGGTTGTTGTATACTGGTAGGACGATTAAGCCCTGTGGTTATTGACCGACCGTTCCTCTTCTTTTTCGTTTTCGGGTGTGCAGATCGGTGTGATCCTGCGTGACTCAAACGGCATTGCCCAGGTCCGCGCCATCACTGGCTCCAAGATCCTCCGCGTGCTTAAGGCCAACGGTAAGCCCTACAGTACGTGATCGCTGTACGTGTAGATGTCACACCCGCCGCGGCCAAATCGTTTTCTGGTGTCCAAACCGCAGACGGCGAATATTTTCTCTATTATTGGCTGACAGCAACGAAGTATTGTGCGTGAGTGTTGTACGCGTATGTACGTTGGTCACACGAGACCCTTGCGAACGCGTCTAAGGCTGCAATCAGCGTCGACCCATTCGCCATTTCGTGTTGTAGAGGTCACACCGGCATTGTGACTGGGAGGCCCCTCGAGGCCGGCCGGCGCCCCAATTCGTCGCGACCCTGCAAGCAGCCCGGACTCCCCGCGCACGCACGCCCGAACCGGGCCGTCGCCCGCCGTCGCCCCGCCCCGGATATTTCTCTCGTCCCGCTGTCTTCGTCATACTGGGGATGGCCTACAGGCTCGTCGTTTGTGCAAGCCGTCCCAAGTATATCGAGGCCGACGGAGCCATCACATCCCGATATGTCCGGGGCTAGGGGCAGGCAAGGGCGAGCAACGATTGGACATATGCGTGTGCGTGATGATGGAGCCCCCGGGCGGCTTTTGGGGTCGTGATGATTCGGGTAGCCGGCTGGCGTGCGGGGCCGCGACGACCGCGCGGTCATGCACCCGGGTGTCCGAAGCGGCGGCCAGAACTTGCCGGCCCGCATAAGCGAGCTGCTGCCGAAGCTCGACCTCGGTCGCCTAATGTAGGGCCGAATGTTGGCTCCGGCCCGTCGTCTGCGGGGCGGTAGCCGCACGGAGAGCTCCTTGGGTCTCAAGCGTCCTCCTGTTGACGCTGCAGGAGTCTTGAGAACATCCTATATTATCCTTAGTTATGCGTGTAATGTAACTCCATGGTGGGGCATCTTGCGTGGCTTCCGGAAACAGGCCCCAGTTTGTTCGAACCATTCACAGCACCAATAGCTGAGATTGCATCCCTTTTGGACGACCCGCCCTTACTCACTCTCCGTGCGGCGCCGGATGTGCGAATTCATGTTGTGATACCCCCAGATCGACGCATACTGCTATATATACCTGTCTGCTCACAACCTCGTCCCCCCTCTCCCTCCGTTGGAACGCGTTCTCCCTACCCCGTAAAAAAACGCCCACAACCGAAACGAAAACATTGAACCAGGTCTCGCCGCCGAGATCCCCGAGGACCTATACATGCTTATCAAGAAGGCGGTGGCCGTCCGCAAGCACCTGGAGCGCAACCGTCGCGACAAGGACTCCAAGTTCCGCCTCATCCTCATCGAATCCCGCATCCACCGCCTCTCCCGCTACTACCGCACCAACCGCAAGCTCGCGGCGAACTGGAAGTACGAGAGCGCCTCGGCTTCCGCCCTCGTCGCCTAAGCATAGCTAGCTGGTCGACCAATCGATGGATTGATTGATAGGTTGGTTAGTGGATCGATTGGTTGATTTCATCGATTGGTCGGTCGTTGCGGAAGTCGTCGTCGTTCGTGCACGGCGGGTTTTTGGTTTTTTGTCGAGACCGCTTTTTTTCCCGGCTCTTTTTCCTGACCAGTGTACGGGGGGAAGGGCGGGTAAATGGAGGTTTTTTATTGAACCGAGGCGTGTCGGTGCCAGCAGCGGTGGAAAGCAGAGAGGCGTGTGGTTTTTTTTCAGTCCCTCAATGAGGTGACGGGGGATCACGTGTTTTTGAGGGGTGCGGGGATGTGTTGCACCCCTTTTCATCTCTTTCTGGATGTCTGCCGGGGAGCGGGATGAGGGAAGCAAACAAAATTGGAGTGGCAGCGCGAAGCTTGAAAAAAACGAAACATCAAACGGTCTCCTTGGGCAGAGAAGCCACGAACGGTCTCTTATCATTCCTTAAAAACTGGTCTGCCCGGCCGTTTTTACGGCGCAGTACTTTTTTGTTTTTGCCGCCGCCGCACACCTCGAAGTTCCCCGATATCTGTGATGAGTGTGCGCGGCGCCTGACGAGAAAAATTAGTCCGAAAAAATAGGGTCCGATTCAAGACATACTTGCGTCTCCATTCAATAGTCATAATGTAACTGCTGCAATCTTGTGGACAGATCCGGTGGTCCGATTTTGTGCATACCCCACCCAACGATGCGAGCATGTGTTTCAACCGTCATGCGGTGACAGGCCAGGTTCCATCTCGAGTTTTTATTTTCCGAGAGCTGGTTGCCTCTAAATGGCCGATGTCACGAGTTATGATTCAGCCACGCATCTGCTGCACACATTAATGCGTACGAGCTGTTCGGTCATTTTAGGACGTCAGCCTACTCCAGACGCTGGTGCATTTGCCCGTAAAAAAAAAAACAACCTTGGATATTATGCCCCCCTAACTGCTTACTGTACTTCAATGGGACGAGGTCGCAGTTGCAGTATTTGACCCTTTCACCACTGCGGTTCCGTTATCGGGCCAAACTCCTTGAACTTCTGAGTGCAGCCCTAAAAGAGGACGCCACTCGCGTCGTGGTGACAAAACACTCGTACGAGCAATTATAATAGTCAGACTTGGACACATGTACAGTCAGTGCAATCCTTTACCAGGTTTACGTTTGCATGAGACACCTTCCGAATTATTACTAATAATAGATTTATTTTTAAGCGGGCAGAACTATTGCAATGGTCCGGGTGCCAGCGGCGTGGTTCCATTGCAAAGCAAGCGCCCTTTTTCGGCGCTGGTGGCGGAGGCGTTACCCGGGGTCAACACGTTGAAATGCGCCGCCAGGAAAAAGCCGCCCATTTCCGAGTATATACTCGTATGTGTTGCGAGGTTTGGGACTGTACGGAATGTTTTAGCTCTGTGGCATGACAACGTGCTATTGGCTGCCAGTAGCACCGACAAAGGCGAGATATTAGTACGACGCGCAAAAGAATGCAACCGCTCGTTGCACGCACTTCCTCGCGCACTCGGGCGGCTCGTGACCGGTAATTGTTTCGTAGCCAAGCTAAAATAAACGGGTGAAATGACAATTAAACACAACGCAAGACGGGCGTCAGAAGGGACAAATCACGCAACCGCCTTTTTTGGGGCAATCTCGCGCGAAATCGCTACGTACGTCCAGAAGGTTTTGGCTTCCTGTGCGATTTCTTCCGAAAAAAAAAACGTGTTTCGAAGTTCTGGGTTCTACTTTGTGATATTATTAAAACATTTTATCTTTGACGCACAGACTTCGATGTTGTGGGCGACACAACCATCGACGAACAGTATACCGCCACGTTCCTCGCTCGACTTCCGCCCATTTTCTCGCCCTCAGCTCCGGCGCGTTCCGTTACAGCGCATACAGACAACGATTAAAACCAACTCGCCGATCGATGCATTCCGCAATATACATACCAACGGTACACAAAAGAAATCACACACGGCAAACTATTAACCAAGTCCGCACGTTCCGCCCATACACCGCATACATCAACCAAACCAAACTTCCGATGCGGTGCGTTCCGCGCATACTCTGGATACACCGCATACTGCAACAAACAAAAACACTGGTTGGTGCGCTCCGCGCATACGCTCCATACACACGGCATGATACTACCAAAATCGCCGGTGCGATGCGTTCCGCATACACTGCATACAGCCAACAGCTCCGCCTGCTCTCAGCAGCCCCGCGCGAACGCCAGGTCTGGAGGTACACTATACAAAAACACAGAACACGCGCATGCACGCACGTCACGTGCCTTTTCAACACGCCTTCTCCCTCCGCCACTACCTCTGGACTAACATATATAGCTGTCCCGTCCCCGCCTTCAGTAGGAGACGGGTCCATGACCGACGCAGAAGAAGCGCTTAAAGCCCAACAACATCAGCAATCATCAAAGCCTGGTTTCCAACCATGCGGCCAATACAAAGCAGCTACAGTAGTGCAAAAACGCTGTTGCACATGACTCCCGCAGTCGCTGCCGCCTACAGCACTACGATAATTTTACCGAAATCACACCAATTTCTTGAACACGCCCTACGACGACTCAACAATTGCGAGGTTGCCTCCCCTCCTCCCTTTGTGATATTTCCAAGGAACAAGACTGCAAACAAAAGGTCTACTAAAATACTCAGAAAACTACAGAATAGTACGCCCGACAAACCGTAGTCCGCACTTTCAAGCAAGTTGCAGCGCGCGCCCGAGGAAACTACTGAGCCGCCATCTCGCACTACAGCGCGAAATAAATATCCGGTCGAAACGTGAAGCCGTGCTTCAAACAGCACGCATTCGCTTGTGCAGCACGACCGCTGTTGCGTACTCGAGTCATCTTACGACGTACCACGAGATCTCGCACACGCCCGAACAAAAAGCACCATACTACTCCTCTACTTCGCGAGGGGGCTGCCTTCTCGGGCATGTCTTCCTGCAATCCTGCTTGTTTCCATCCGTGAATCCTACTCCAGATAAACACAGTTCACTGCTGCCTCTTATGCCTATTTTGTGCATATACCGGCTGGAGTAAACCCCTCCGAAAAAAATATAGAATTGCGCCCAAGCCATGGCTTCGGAGACAAAGCATAAGCATGCAATTAGGGTCATATGGGCAGTGGGGGGGGAAAAAGGGATACGTGCGTATTACAACCTCTAGCGGAAGCAAAAAAAAAAATGAACCCCGCGCCTGCATTAACGCTGCGTCGGTCCTAGGGAGCGGTTCCGCCACCCAATTCAGGATTACGCGGCGAGTCGGCCGGCCGCTCGACAAAACGTCGGCGGTATTCTTATCTCGCGGCGTTCACTACTTGTAGACTTCTTGCACACATACACCGCTCCCCGCCCCTGGGTTTTTGCCTGAACAGCAGGGAAATGCATTATACACGCGGATAAGTGCTTCCGACGGGCTGAACCCCCCCCCTTAAGCCCCCGGGGAAAAATCTGCAACTCCCCCGCTGCGCCGAAGAGCGGCGCGCGCCACCATCAGCACATAAAGCACATACAGCACATACAGCACATACAAAAACACAAAAAAAAAACACTTGTGGCGAACCGGTGTTCACGTGGCAATCCCCACCATCCTCTTCACGGACTGGTAGATCAGCAGCTGAAGCGTGACGATGGACGTAACGTGCAGCATTCTTGCGGTCGTTCCGCGGAACAGTCCCAGGAACCCCGTCTCCCGCGCGATCCGCACCAACGCGTGAGTCACCGGCTCTCTGTCGGCGAAGCCGTCGCGTTCTTGGAAACATTGTTGGAAACATTCTCCGAAAGCTTCTTCGAATTTTTCGTTTCCATCCAAAGTTTCCTCGCCGTCGATGCTTTCTCCTTCGCTACTACCGCAGCTGTTATCACCACGGACAACTCTGCTGCCGCTGCTGCTACCGCGCTGCGTGCTTCGCCCCTCGCTGTGCAAGGCGGACAGCAGGGAGTCCCCCGGCTGAGACGCCAGGGACGACAGCATGCCGGCGGCGACGGCACAGCCCACCGTAACCCACGCCAGCCCCACGCGGCCCCCTCCTCCTCCTCCTCCTCCGCCTGCCCCCCCCCCCGCCCCGGAAATACCTTTTCCTCCCGCCCGAGACTGCACCGCCTTCGTCGCCGACCTCACGAACACATCGAACGTCACCAGCTTGGTGACGGTGTAAGGGACCTGCTTCGCCAGGACCGCGGGCAAGCCTCGGCCGAGCGCACCCAGCCCCTCCTCCGAGACGATCCTCGTGATCCCCGAGCGGAGCCCGGTGGCGAAGTCTCTGTCGGCGACCATGCGAATCCTGGCTGCCTCTAGCGGGGTCAGCGCCGACGATCCGACGATCTCTGCTGTGACCGACGCAGCCACGAGGGAGCCAAGGACGCCGTGCCCGGAGAAAAGGCGCGCGAAAAAAGGTTTCAGGAATTCGAAGAAGCCGAACTGTGTGGAGTGGATGGGTGGAAGGCAGGGGGGGGGGGGGGGGGGCGGCGGGAGTAGGGGAGGGGCGAGGTGGGTTGGGGGTAAGGGCAAGTATTTGTTCGATGCAGGCACAGCAGTGAACGAGGTTAATGGTTACTGGTGCCTGTGTAGAGCCGTGGTTGGTGGGGGATGGAGGGTGGTATGGGTAGTAGAAAGGGCAAGGGCTCCCCCGATGCTGGTACAGAAAGAGTGAACGCTTATCGGTACCCTGACCATGTCGAGAATGTCGACCGACAATATCGTCCAAGAGGTGGCGTCGAGCCGTCCGAGGAGAGCCGACAACCGCGTTGATCTTCAGCTGATCGGCCGGTGGGAAGTCCAACGGTACTACTACTGCTGTGTACCAGGAACTTGATAAGGACGATGACTCATCTGAAAGAGCTCTTGGAACACCAAAAATATGTTCCCTGATGTGTGGCAAGATTGTCAACGGGCGTGCGAGCTGAATACGGAGGGGGGGGGGGCGCTCGTTGGCAGGGAGTTTCCTTGTCCAATACTGCAGAAGTGGTGAACCAGCTGACCCAACAGTAACTCTGCAATGATCAAACAGGACGACACCGAAATAGCCGTGGTCGTGGTTTCCAGCAAATGGGTTCTGGCCCGATGTCCGCCTTCGTCAGGCAGACTCCATGTACCATGTACTACACCGTGTACGGGAGGACCCGGGGACGGGGAAAAAAAAAAAAAGCGCTAAGCACCGCACCAAGCGGAAAACACACAACTCAAATCCACAAGGTTTGGTGTTTCACCAGCCAACAAAAGAACAAAACCAGCTCTTGTACAAAGAAAGCGATATCCAAGGGCCTCTTTTACGAGTCACAAGGGCGATATCCAAGGGCCGGAACGCCCCTATATTATAGACACGACGTGCATACCGGGTTACCGGAAATATAAAATGTCGAGTACTATCCAACGGTACAAAAACGTAATGTAGAGTTTTATAGTTGCAACATGCTCTTCTTTCCAAGTCCCGCGGACCAAACAGCCGATGGGCGCACGTGTGCCTGGTGCATATCTTATGGTGCGCGTATTAAATAGCCCTAGATTGCCACACTGACACCCGATAACTTCGCACAAAACGCAGACCGGACGAGACAAAAACCGCCCTCTACAACGCCGACGTATCAATGTGTATTCCCGGAAATTTCCTTGCTACATGGGAGAT
This sequence comes from Macrocystis pyrifera, assembly GCA_031763025.1. NCBI lineage: Eukaryota > Phaeophyceae > Laminariales > Laminariaceae > Macrocystis > Macrocystis pyrifera. Next base: position 4,696,045 of record JASSKH010000029.1, read on the forward strand.
CTGGTGTCACATCTTTTCGCAGGGGGGGTCCGATGAACAAAAAACGTACAAACGGTAAAAAAACGTCCGCGGTCGGTGCTGTTGTTCCTCTTTTTGACGATTCTACAAAGTCACGCTCCGAGCACATAACATAACTCGATTGCTTAAGGCTCATTGTTACCGGAGAGCTTTTTTCCAGAACTTTACAGGTTTTTGGAAATAGTGGGACCTATGTGTCAAGATACGGACGCGTTCTGTCACAATTTATGAAATTCTTCACAAGCAAAAAATTCAGGAAAGTTATGTTTCACATCATTGGAAAAAAAAAAAATCAGGATATTCTGGAAGATGATAAACTTGCGCGAAAAAAATTACGGAAAATATGGGATAAAAAAGCTCTCCAATAAGAATGACCCTTACAAAAACAAACATGTCTCACCGCAAAAACGTCAACTACTACTGTAAAAACCTCTGCATCGAGCAGTATCGAAAGTTTCTGAATATGTACGGAAACGCAACTACCTGCAGTACGTAACTCTACTAAACGTAAACTACGAAGTGCGTTTATTTATTTATTTTTCCGGATTCGGGGACTACATCGAAAGTCGCAAGTGAACACTAAACTCGAAAGAGACAGAAAACATACCTGGTATCATACTTGACCCCAAAATGTCTACCAAAGAAAAACAAAACACCCACCTTGAGCGATCCCTGCATGGCGTACCCAACAAGAGTGGCCCCAGCCCCGCAGAACAGCGCCTGGGTTCCCTCCGACCTGCAGATCCTCACCAGGGCGTCCCACGTCCCGCGGTACTCCCCCGGCGACGCGCACTGTATCCTGGTCTTGAGGACGTCCAGGGGGACTGCGGCGGTGTGCGACACGGCGGCACAAACGCCTCCAGCCACGAAGTACGCCCAGTGGGAGGAGAGGGCTCGGAAGAGCGGTGCGAGGACGGCGAGTGCGACGCCGGCGGCGGCCGCGGCCCGCGCCGCCACCCGGACCCCGGTCCCGAGCCCGACACCAGCGGGGAGAGAGGGAGGAAGTGGGAGAGGAAGGGGGAAGAGGGCACTGACGCGCTGCGGAGCTGGCGTTCTTGTTGGTTGTGGTGGTGGTGGTGATGTTGGAGAGGATGCCCGGATTGTTGCTGAGGGTGATGTTGCACTGGGTGTTGGTGTTGGTGTTCATCCTCGTGTTGTTGCTGTTGGTAGTGGTAGTGGTGGGTACGGCTGCTGCCACAGCTGCTGCTGCTGCTGCTGCTGCTGCCGCCGACGCTGTCGACGTTGGGGCACGGCCCCGGGTAGAACGGATGTCGATAGGAACGGGCGAAGTCCGCGAAGCTCTTCGCCGCGCTAGCCCCGCCGAGACCAAGAGAAACGCGGCCGCCGCTGCTACGGCTGGACTGGAGGAAGTCTGCGTCCGATTCTTCAGGGTCGTACTCCTCGCACTCGCCGCCGCCGCCGCTACTACTGCCCCCCGCGGAATAGAAATCCGGATCGGACTCGGAATCGCACCATGGGTACTTGTAGTGCCCGCCGAGACCAAAGTCCTGTGATGCTGGGGCTTGCGCATTGTCAGACGGTTCTGAAGTCGATGATACTTGTTTTTCTTCTTGATGCTCGTGAGCGGGGTTCTCAAATTTGCCAAATGCTTCCTTCTGGGCCCCTGATTGCGCTGCCCGCAGAGCGCTGAGAGACAAAAAAGACCAGGAGTGTCAGGCACATAGCAGGTGGAAAAAGAGCGTAAGCGAGGGAGGGTGGAAGGGAAATGATGACCGAAAGGGAGAGCGAGAGAGACAAGGAGAGCGAGGGAGAGGGGGGGCGGGGGTACTAGTGCGCTTTTTGCCTTGTTGTAGTCATTAGACCTTTGACGATTTATCCCTCTCGCGACGGAGGGGTTGGGGGGGGGGTACTCATTCTCTGCTTGCAATAAAGTAATCATTTGAACTTTGACCACGCATATTATACCTTTCAGACGGAGCACCGTTCTAACAGAGACAACTTCAACACTTGGGCGCTAATTCCGTTTTTTCATAGAAGAAGTGGTCGGGGGGGTCGGGGGCGTACCCATTTGTTGCTCGCCTTAGTCATTTGACCATTGACCACGCATCCCTTTCGGGACGGAGCACCGTTTCTACTCCTAATAGAGACACCTCCAACAATTGGGCGCTCATTACGTCGTTTCCATATAGAACTACTTACTTAGATCTCGATCTCTGAGCGTGCTCGGTTGGTACATCCCTGGCCTCTCAGAGCTCCCACTTGGGAATCGCCTCCTTTCATTACTTGCCGGACCGTTCCAGCGAGTCTTTGTTTTCTCCATTTCTCGTCGTACTTTCAGTCCTTCTTTCCTTTTTTCTTCTTTCCTTTCGTGTGCGTGCGTGTACTACGAGCACGGTTGCGCGGGCGAACCCGGCACCGTCGGGGGTGTCAGCGGATGCTGGCGAGTAGAGGGGGAGTTGCAAGGAGCGCGGTCGCCGCTTTCGTGCCTAGGCGTCGCGTGTGCCTCGAGACACGAGGGATGCATCAATAGGCTGTGTCTGGCCTCCATTTATGATTTAGGATAGAGTACGTACGAGTATTTAAGGGTCGTTCGGGATCGTAAGATAGTATTCAAGCGGTGCTTATTTTTGCGACCGGGCTGAGAGTCACAAGAGGGAGGTACCCCGAATGAGCACCAACATTGTCGAGCTTGCGTCGAGGTCCACGGTGAGCACCGGGCTTCACGCGAGGCGGGGGACGGGGCGCACTGTGGAAGAGAGGGAGCGAAGCTTTACCCGGACTGAATTGGTGGCGAGATGGTCGCGAGAGGGGCGGGCGGCGTACGAGGCTGAGAGAGAAGCTCTGCTGTAAGATTTTTTCTTGTTTTCATTTTTTTTTTTTTTGACTGGTGTAACGTGTTCCACTCAGGTAGTAAATTATTACACGAAAGGGGACGGGGTTTTTTTTTTTTTAGAAATTTTCGGTTTCATTTTTGTTGTTTTTGCTGTGTTGCTGTGCCGTTCTGTGCTTTATCTTTCGTACATACGAGTACACAGACACAGAGCATATCGAAAGAAGAAAATAAGTACCCTACCTGGCGTATTTACGTATGTACGACGTGTGAGCGAGCGTAGCGGAAAACCGCCCGCGACGCGAAGCATATGTGGCGTCCAAGCTGTTTTCTCCTGAAGCATGGCGGCAAGACTCTTGGCATTATCAAGTCGCCAGTTTGCAGCCAACTACAGGGGCCATAAAAAAAACAATATGCAATCATGGACCTCTGTCCGCTTCGCATAATTTGATGTTTCCTTCCTGAGCGAGCGTAGCGGGCGGCGTAGGCCGCCCGCGGAGCGAAGCGCCTTGCACTACATACTATTTTTTTTGGGCTGACCTTATCCCCTTCCTGCTTGGCCGCCTGTGGTCACCATCTATCTCCTAGAATAGCGATCGGTTTCTCGTTGCTATCTAGTGTATACATTCGTCTATTTCCCTCATCTCCTCTTTTAACACATCCCTTTCCTCCTTGTATACTTCCCCCTCTTTCTGGCTACTGGTATACTTCTCTCTTCTTTCTGGCAGGTCCAGTTCACCTACACAAAAGCGCCTCTCAGCGTGTTATTAATAGCGAAGTCCATTGGGCCGTGCGAGTACGTTTTCATTCCTATTCCTTCCCTCAATCCCCCGGATATCTCTCAAGCGCTTTTCCGATTCCATCTTGTTTCTTAGCTCTAGCCTTTCCCTTCTTTCTGTCATTTTTTCTACTTGGGCCTTGTACCTCCCAAACTTCCCGGCGGACATCACCTTGTCTCGGTTTCCCCCTATACCCTTCCATACTTTCTCAAACTACGCCATCCCACCTTATTCCAGCTCGCCCTTTCGTTACTTTCTCCCATACAGCTCTATAAACTATGTCTGGCAACCTCTTTTTTGGCATGTTCGGCGGGGGGGGGGGGGGGGGGGGGGGGGGGGTACTCATTATCATGTATGTGGCCGTAGTCGTATGACCCACTGGACGGGGGGGTTGACAGCGGTACTAACGTAGTAAGTACTACCGAGTAGTGCCGAAATGTCGCTTGGCTATCTATTCACGAGACAGGGTGCTCTTTTTGACCGGAAAACAAGACTTCGGAAGCCGTTGTGCTGACGTAGGATGAGATGGACTCGTGCCCCTACAGCAGAACACTCCGCGAGAAAGAAATCCCGCCCCGGCCCACATTCTTACCTTTCACCTGGGATTCCTGCACTACTCTACAGATGTACCGCTCTAATGCGGGAACGAATATAAAGAACGTCAAGACTTCAATATGAACATCGACGGGTCTTTACGTTTACGCACAGAGTGGTTGGTGCTCGTATAATACGCGTAGTGTTCTGGTATTATGAAAATGTACCCTAGGCAGGTAAAACACTGCGAGTGTTTTTTTTATGCGAATGGCGCTCGGTACTCGTACGCATCTTGTGGACCAGGTATTTTTTTTTAACACTCTCATGTAGGAGGCTTTGGTCTACTCTTCACGAAAAATGCATGTCCATTAGTGGGTTTTTCGTGGGAAAAAAAAAAAAAAAAAAAACCCGATTTTTTGTTTTTCTCTCCGATTCGCCAAACCACAGAGTGTTCGGACACAACTTCTACATATCAGGGATATGTGCTATTAATACCTATCAATAGTACCTGGTATCTTGATACCGGTACAACACCAGGTACCATCAGGTACCGTACCTGGCACCTGGCATGCATGTACCCGAGGTACTGCTGTCTTGTACCGAGTACTGAGACCTGTTCCCACGAACAGCAGCAGCAGTAGCACTGCTGTAGTTTGCTGCGGTGCGAACAAGCAGGTTCGACGAACAAACCAGCATGTGACTGAAAAAAATACGAGGTACTACTGCTGTCAAGTACCAGAGGTATCCTGGGGCATCGTATCATGTACATAAGACTCGTACGAACATCGCAGGTACCAGGATTGGAAAAAAGATGGCGAAGCAGGGCGAGGTGAAAAAATATTGCGGGGTATGAAAGATACAAGCACAGAAATACGGAGAAACACGCAATGCTCACAATTACCCTCGAGGACGCTACGCGAGGGCAGCGAAACACCAAAATTTATATGTCTTTACAGCAGGGCCATCCTTGTTGAAGACAAGGGGCGAAGGCTGCAGTCGAAAATGGCAGACTCATGTCCGCTGTGACCTCGAGGCTCCAGGTGTCGTCGATCAGGACGGTTGGATGTCGAAAACGTGCATATACGAGACCCTGCAAGTCTGTAGACAAGTAATACTGGTACGAGATTTTATACCGTTGTCCACATTATACAGGCAGATCAGGGCAGATGGCAAGCTTTGAAGGTTGCAGATAGATAGATCACCGTAGCCACGACCAGAAGGCAACAATCCATGGGATGTGTGCAGCAGAACGGGAGAGGGCAGCGACTAGCCACGCTGATAAAATTTAGAGCCCTCTGCCTTCGCTCCGAGAGAAGTCGCCAAGGATTTCAGGAACCTCTCTGGATCAACCAAAGCCGTTCGCGCATAGACAACCAGTCGAGTGTCGAGTACATGATATGGTACTCTGAAGGGAAGTGAGTCTGAGAGCTACAAAAACAACAACCCTCTCCAAGACTCGAGAGAAACCACCCCCCCGGCCTACCCGAACCGCGGCAACCCCACTCACCGTTGCTCATGTTATAGACGAACACAGTCGAGTGTCGAGTACCTGGTACACGATATGGTACTCTGAAGGGAAGTGAGTCTGAGAGCTACAGAAGCAACAACCCATCTTCAAGACACGAGAGAAACCACCCCCCCCCGGCCTACCCGAACCGCGGCAACCGCACTCACCGTTGCTGCCGCTGCTGACTCAACACTCCCCGACACTGCGAGGGATCGTTGGCATGCGCGCTCGCGGGGCTGCAGTCGGCGAGGGGGGCCAGCGAGGCAGCGCAGATACCCAGGCTCGCCGTGGACAGAATTGCGGCGGATTTTGCGCAATTTCTTCGTCTGCTCCTGCTGTTGCTGTTGCGCCTTCTGCTTGAGCTTTTTGCTGGCTTCATCATGGTGCTCTGTCTCCGTCTTGAGATTTTGACCAATACGGACTGCTTTGAGAGAGGTCTTGTTGCCCTGGGGCTGCTTCTGATGTGGTGGTGGTGGTGGAGGGGGTTGCAGGGTGTGAGGCTGGCCGGTCGGAGGGATGGGCTCTACCTGAGGTGGTGAATCTTTCAGGTGTCCTCGGTCTGCGTGCTCACCGTGTCAGAGCGCTGCCACACCTCACTGTCACAGCTCACCAATAGAACTTCTACTGCATATCGCGCCGCGTTGAAGTTGGTGAGTTTGAAATTAAACTGATTGGTCAATTTTGTCCCGAATGTTGAAGGCGTGATGAGTAGGTGTGAGGGATCGAAATTATCAGGTTCTGATTGGTTGCGTGGTTCGTCCCAGATCGATGACGCGGAAAGGAATCCGGATTTGGCTGGCTGTTGGCTGTACCCCGGAAACCCGCGAGCTCCCGGGTGCACATACCATGTCTCACTGATCAGCTCGGACTGATTGATGCACGACTCACTCGCAAGCCAGCAGAATAACATCTGCTGCAGCAGCTACTGTAGCGGCAGCGAAAGGCTGCGTTTGTTTGGTGATTTCAAGGGTTCGACTCACACACATGCACAGTTTTTTTACTACACAATGTGCTGTTGTTGTAACTACTACTGCTGTAACAGCACTTACTTGTTGTATTAGTTAGTTGCAATATGTCGAGTTGTGGCGGGGTAAAGTGTGCCTCTCTGTGTCCATGGAGCAGGAGCAGCAGCAACAAACAAAAAAAAACACGCCGTACGAAGTTTTACGAAGATACAGTACGTACAATCCTTCCACTCCGTCTGCTGCTGGGCTCTCTGCTTGCATTTAATAACGGATTTCAAAATCCCCTCGGGTTTTTGATGATCCATTCATTGCTGGCTGCCCTCTTCAGTTTGCCTGGTGGGCTTTCGATAAAAAAAGCGTCAATCAACAAATAGATTCGGATCGAATAACTTGTTGTAAAGAACGACACGCATGCATGCCTGATCCGTTCGCTCCTCCTCCGAATTTCAAAGCTGAAAGGAGTCTTCTTCTTGTTGCTGCTCGTGACCAACGACGTCAGCATGTTGTTGCAGACCTCATCGACTCGAGAGAGAGAGAGCCACACACAGTAAACCACAACAACTTTTAGACCACATTGCATGGGACAGCTCTTCTTGTGGGCGCATACGCTACGATATGTATATCCAAACTGTGTCCCAGTGATAATGTTATCCAACAAGCAGCCCCCTGACCCTTGACGGTGCTTCGACGTAGTAAAACAACTTGAATCATACATACACATACGCAGTTTTACTCGAAGTAATAATACCGGTCCTTCGTTATTGGCCCCCTTCCAACCCTTTTACAGTTGATATTTGTATGTATGATGGTGGTTTTTGGTCCGATTGCCCTTTTTGCACCGCAGGACTCACACTACCCCCCTTCCCCTCCCCGTCCTATCGAGTACACCCCCCCCCCTCCCCAGCCGCCCCCCCCCCAAAAAAAAATCCCCGAACTAAATCCGTATTTGGGTTGATTTCGAAGCCTTTTTTTACCTGAATACGTTACAAGGATTACCCTGGCTAGACTGGGCAATCGATCGATCTTTTACCCCTACAATAGCTCAGCAGGTAACACCGTCGCATTTGGCGCCGTCGGCAGGACACGGGTTAGAAACGCTTTTGCGCGTGAGTCCCTAAAAACACATCTCCCTTGTTCCCCAGGTATGGAAACGAAGCGGGTAGGTCAGCGTACGGCCGTCTACGGTACCGACGCCCCAAAGATCCCGCCGTTCAGAGGGGGGGAGAGTGTTGCAAAAGGGTTACCTTTGGTCTGGGTAATCAATCGATCTTTTACCCCTATAGCTCAGCAGGTAACACCGTCACAGATACGAGTATACGTGCCACATCTGAACGATACCGACGTGTGCTTTTTTGTTGTTTCGTTATATAAATCTGCGTTCCAACTTGAGCAAACCAGCGCGCACATCAAGCACATATGTATTATATATACGTATGTATGTACGCATGTGTGTCCAAGTGTGTTTCGGCAAAAAAGTTGGCAACAAAAGGCTTGCTTCACTAAAGAGTGTATTTGATCAAATTTGGTATGTACATTACAATACATATGTATGGTGTGTATTGACTACATACAGGGAAGACAAGTTTAGAGTTTATACTCTAATACATAATAAGTATAATGGTGTTGTTAATGTAGGTGTGTGCGACGGCGGAGTGTTTTAATTTGAAATTTTTCTGTTTATGGGAGGGGAGATGGAACCGTCCACTCCACAACCCACGCCTACTTGAATGGGCGTTAAAAAGGCAGAGGACACATAGATACATAGCTATGAAAACCTCCGACCACTTCCTCCGGACCCCCCGGTCAAGTTTCGGCCGTTGCAATATCCTCCCCTGCCCCGTCCCTAGCAGAGGGTGCCACCCTGCCCCGTCCCTAGCAGAGGGTGCCACCCCTGCCCCTACGTCCCCTATTTATCATCATCCGATGATGGTTAGCCCTCCTTCTACTTCCTCTTCGCCAGCCCTTCGTGCCCTATTCATCATCGTCCAATGATGATTAGCCCTCCTTCCACTTCCTCTTCACCAACACACTGTCCGGCTTCTGCTATACTTACAGACACAGCTTTAACTTTTTTTTTGGACGTCGTGCGGTCACTATTCCTCCCACCCGTCCCCGCTCCCGTCCTCGGCGGCTTCTTCTTCTTCTTCTTCTTCTCCTTCTTCTTCTCCTTCTTTTTTTTTCCCCTCCTCCACCTCTTCTTCAATCTCTTGCTGCCCCTTTTCTTCATTCCATTCTTCGTCTTCGTCTTCCTCGTCGTCCTCCACCTCATCCTCTTCTTCCTCGCGCTCGACGTCGCTGTCAAATTCACTGTCAGATTCGCCGAAAGTGCCGACGTCGCCCCCGGAACCTTTGTTGCCCTTCCTATCTCTGGTCTAGGTTCCTCCCGTATTTTTTCCACGAACTGACACCTGAGTTGTGCGTGCACCAACTGCCCCACCCCTCTTCGTTTAAGATCCTTCAACAATGCTCCCACACCTTTCTTTTCGACTTCGCTGACAACAATATAATCGCAAGAAACTGTTGGCCGTCCGAGTCCTTGGTCCTCAGCTTCGCGGCTGTAGCGTGCTTGGTGTCCACGTGGCTGTTCATAGAATACACATCAATTCACAATCGTCAGGACACGATATATTTTATGCACTTCAGCGGCGCATTTGTACATGTAGTGACCTCGAGGAAGGTGTCTGTGGTGTACTAATATGATGTTGCCTGCACTACTACTCAATCACGTGGACTAGACTGCCGGCTTGCTTAGTCTATCTTCAAGTGACTTATGATGTATAGGAATTAGTGTGGCATCGGTGTTTATTAGGATTTAGTATCCCAGGAGAATTGCCCCCCCCCCCCCCAAAAAAAAAAGCACCTCACGGCGCTTCGCACTTGGTGCAAGCAATGTCTGCCTGGTCGGTGAAAGCCCGACGTGCTCCGTCCCAGCATTGTAGGGATGCGAGGGTCCATGGTCATAAGACTACGGCGATGCATGATAATGAGTACCACCCCCCCCCCCCCCCCCCCCCCCCCCCGCCGAACATGCAAGAAAAGAGGTTGCCAGCCTGACCTTAGGTTGCTCGTTGTTCGTGGGCCCGTGTATGTTGCGCGCAGCGCAACAGGCGATGCAAGGGGTGTTGCGCGCCGCGCAAACCCCCCGTGGACCCACCCGGGAGGCCCGCCGGAGGCAAAAAAAAAAAGCGATTTATGCGCGAATATACGCCCGAACACCAAGTAACAAAGTGCCTTTAAACGCCTCCCGAACCTCGAAAAGGCGTGTATCGGGATCAGAACCTAATTTTCTTTAATTTCACTACAGGCGAACAGAAAAATGGCCAAAAGAGCAATTTTTCGCCTGCGGTGAATTCAAGAAGGGGGCTCAACTTTTTTTTCGCCAAAGGCAAATTTGAAAAACAGTGTTCAATTTTTTTTGTTCGATGGCCGCCACATTTTTTTTGGCCTGCGGCCAAAAACGTTGCGCGCCCAAAATCGCGGGTTGCGAAGCCCTCCGCGGCTGTTGCGGAAAACGGCTATTTTGATCAAAATGTTGCGCCAGCGCAACAGCTAATTATATCCCTGGTGCACACCGTAAGTGTTGCTGACCGTCATAAGTGCTGTCGGCAGTAGTGACATGCGATATATCTCATATATCCCGGCATAATGTTTATGGATGGCAGTTCTCAACTCACTGCCTGGGTGGCGTGTGCTATCGGGACGTTCCATCGATGTCTCAGATACAGCCACCCGCGCAGGCCCCTACAATGGCGACGTCAGCCGGGAAGGTGACACTCCCCATGGGTCGGAGGTCGGAGAGGACGTGCCGGAAAGAACCACGCGAATGCATGCATACACTGTCGAGAGCCGATGGCCCAAAAACACCGACAGGGCAGGGATTTTCGGAGATCCCTTCGTAGATCTCAACGTCAATGCTTCGCGCGGGCGCCACGGCGCTGAGCGGGCCGATCCTCCGACGCCGGGCACTTGAGGCGTGGAGGGCAGGGTTCTACACTATTTGACTTTTTCGTGGCACGCCGTGGCATTACCATGGTACCACCCATGGCATACCATGGCATCCCCACGGCATCCCATGGCACACGTCGTGGCATGCCAGGGATAGTACCATGGCAACCCGCGCGGCAACCGCCACAGCATGCTCCACGGCACGGCATTTCATGGCAACCTCCATGGCACCCCAATGTCCACGGCACCCAGGGTTGGGGATAGGGTTCAACGGTATGCCGGGGAAAGTTTTGCCGCAGGTCGTGCCACGGCAATGCCACGGCATGTCGCGAAAAAGGACAATAATGTACATACCCGCCCCGGTGAAGAAACCGCGCGGAAAGACGGTCAGAGGCTGGAGAGATCCGCCCACCGAGAGAACGGATCGGACAAGGTTGAGGATCGTTGTAGGTATATTTACACATGCTATCACCACTATTAATAGCAAGAAAAAACACGGTCACATCCGACGGTTTCGTAGTTCTCTACCGGTGAAAGCGTAAATTTTTGACACAATATAACAGCGCGAACGAAGTACGTCAGGGTGATTTTCATTGATCTCTTCTACCTGGTATTTTTTGGTGACTGGGAAAATAGACCAAAAGTGGGAGTGAATCCTCTGCACCACTGACCAATATGGCGAGAGAACACGACATCGATTCAGAAAAAAAACGGGACTACGAAAATGGTCTCAGCACGGAATCGTATGTTGATTTACAGTAACAACCAAGTGCATCAGGCCAAACCAGGATGTAATATAATACTTTGCTTGTGAGTCTGTATGTCGACCTAGAGTAGGTATCTGGTAGACATCAGGGAGCGGCAGCAAGCCGCACGATGTGAAGTCTAAACAATCATGAAACACACGACGTGTCACGTCGATAAGAATTCGGGAAGCGATATGCCGGGCGGCGACAACGCGGCAATACGACAGCCGCTGTCTGCAGCGGCTTTCAAGCGGCGGGAGAAAACCACCGCACCACCGCGGACCCCAAGACGATGATATGATCTCTCTTTTCAATAGTTATTTTGTTCAGGGGCACGCGGCAACGCACAATTCGCCACCACGAAATCTCAGCCCTCTCTCCCTGCATCCCTATCGACGAACCGCTTCCAACCGAACTCTTGCGACCTGTACACAACGGCAGCCGGGTTACACCGGATGACGTGTTCACAGCAGCACAATTACCGAAAGGCAAGCGTCACGAAGCACGCACCAACTCACTGACACACTTTTGGTATGACGCCCGACCAAACATACGAACAGGCGACAAATACCATTAGTCTACCAGTGCCGACAAGGGCGCAACGCAACAAGGCCAACAAAGGCGCAATCGGGACAATTGGCATGTTCAGGGAGGGGAGGGGGGGGGGGGGGGGGTCCAGGGCGTCCTTTAGATGATGCCGATCTTGTTCGCGATCTCGAGTGCGTCGAAGTCCTGGGTGAGACGTACGTACGCCTTCTTCTTGCCGTCAGGCCTGCATAACAAAAACGTAAAAATAAAGCGCGAGGTTTCAACAGTGGAGGGTCACGGCGGGCAGGAAGAGAGAGAGTTCAAGTACATTTTGGTTTCCATAGAGTCAACTAAATCAGCCTAGCTGCACATTGACTTCCATTTGTAGGCCCCCATGGGAACTTAACGGCGCGCGCAGCTTAAGCGGCCTGCACTGCTGTGAATAGGTTCACCGTGCCAAAAGGTAAGCCTTGATAATCATATAACAACGAGAGTAGTGCATCCAAGCGCAGTCAATAGGACGGCGCAATGCCAAAAACCACAACTGCATCGTACCTCAAAATTTATTGAACTCAGGTAAAACGCTTTTGTATACAACTTTGCAGCTGATCTACGTGCACAACGACGAGTCGCGACAAAAACACAAAAACGTAGTAGGGTGCATGAGAGGGAAAGCGTTTTGTTCGAAGCGCCAGAGGAAAACACAAAAAAGTACACATGAATTGGACAGCGAAAAAAAAAAAAACAGCCCGCAGCACAAGCAACAACATAAGCTGCAGCAGCCTGTAACCCCTCCACCACGCCGAAGCAGACAAACGGGACTTGGAAAAGCTCTACCAGAGGCCACTGTTAAAAATATGCGTTTCGCCCACTGCCTATCTCACCGGATGAGGGTGTTGACGTTCTGCGACTCGATGTCGTACAGGGCTTTGACGGCGTCCTTGATCTGGCGCTTGTTGGACTTCACATCGACGATGAAGACGAGGGTGTTGTTGTCCTCGATCTTCTTCATAGCGCTCTCGGTGGTGAGCGGGAACTTGATGATGCGGTGCTTGCTCATCACCGGCGCCTAGTTTCGAGCAAAGATGTCAAGGGACACGTCAAGTAAGGCAAAACATGCGCTGTCAAGGATGTACATACAGTGTTCTACACTTAAAGATACCTGGTATTAATAGTGGTTTGGTGTCGGTCAAGGCATGTCAAGGCAAAGTTGGCGTCTGCCAAGGGGTAAAAAAATGCCGTCTCCTGACATCTTTGGTCTCGAGGATCAATGCACGCGTATCACAGCTGGTGGTGGTTTGGTGTCGGTCACGGCAACTTCAAGGCGAAGTTGCTGTCGGTCAAGGGGCAAAAAAATGCCGTCTCCTGACATCTTTGGCCTCGAGGATCAATGCACGCGCATCACAACAGAAACAACAACCTGGGCAGAGTCAGCAAAGATTGAACTTTAAACCTTGAACTACGTACCAAACTACAGTAGGTCTTTAGAGTTGCCCGGACTTCGCGGCTGCTCAGATTACGGGGGACCATAGTAAATAGGACTTACGGTTCACACAAAAACGCATGTTTCCCTATTTTTACTAAAAAAAAATGGTCCTATTTACCATGCCCCCCCCCCCGTAAATAAGTCGCCATTATTAGTTGGGCAACGAAATTTGAGAACGAACCCACAAGCCAGTAGTATTTGTCAGGTTAACACACACATTCCAAGCCATGAATGTCACAGAACACTACATACACACTGCGGCGCGCAACTGACTACAAAATGTTGGCACTGTTCGCCAGGACCTGTTGTGTTTCGCCCTTTATTTCGTTCTCGACGAAAAAACAGCAACTATGCAAGCTCGACAGACACTGAACTACTGTATTTTGCCGCGATATCCAACAGTGTGTGTATGATTGATGCAGCCAATGTCATGCATGAGCAGGACCGGGAATCGAAAGACAACTACTATTAATAGATACGGTATCCGGTATCGAACGAGACTTTACGCTACGGCGCGAAGGTCGCGCCCGCAGCGCCCGAAAAGACAGAAACGAAAGAAAAAAAGACCCGCGGGTCTGGTTCTCGTTTGGCTATCGCGGTACTCACTCTCGGCACAGCCTTCGACGGGTACTTGGGCGACCGCGCAAGGCTTAGCGTCTTCGGCCTGGAGTTGTAAGCAAACAAAACGCGAACAAAAAGGAAAGCAACCACCACATGGAAAATAGTTGGGTACACAAGAAAAAATGTGTACAGCAGTAGGAGATCTCTGGGGTCAAAAAAAGAACCACCACAGGCCCCAAAAAAGAGGCCAATTATGATCGACGGGGGTGTTTGTTCTGTCTGCCACCACAAACGGCGTGGAAACAAAAATCTTGGCAGCAAAGCTGAACATGTTAAATACCACGTAAAAAAAAACCTGGTACATGAGAGATCGCGATTTGATTCCTCGACTGGCTGCCCCTAGATTAAAACTAGAGCAATATTAATAGTACATTAAGCCCGGAAAAGGATTTGACGCGCCCAAAACGAATGTTGCCCATTTGCTGCGCAGGGTGGGAGAAGGGCGAACGGCTCGAGCATCGGAAGGGTGATCACTTTCGAGCGAGGTGGTCCAATTATACACAGCACAACCAAGGCTCAAGACGGCTCGTGCTCCTGGCAAATCTCTCTCGTTTTCGTTCATTATCTGTTCTACATTTGGTTGTCTCTTGCCTCCCCTCCCCCCTCCCCTCCCCCCTGTTTTTATACCTCTCCACTTGCTTCCCTTTCCCTCTCCAACCGTCTCTCCAACGTCCCTATCCCAAACTCCCGCCCCCCCCCCTCACTTAAAAACCATATCTCCACAACATATTCACTCCCCTCTGTTTTTCATACCCTGTGTGTTCACGAGTTACGTTCACACGTGCACAGCAGCAGCAGAAAAAAAAAACGCAGCACACCCTGTCTCTGTCTCTCTCTCTCTGGGCACATTTAGTACTGCAAGTCACAGAAACAAAATACTTCGGTCAAATTCGAAGTATTTTGTACAAGAAACGAGCGTGCATTCAACAAGAGGTTGATCCTCTTCTCTAGCTACGACACGCACCTTGTAGATTCAAGTACAAACCCCCACATTCAAATAAATCAAAAGTCATGCTCACCAATAGAACTTCTACCGCACATCGCGCCGAGTTGAAGTTGGCGGGTTTTGTATCGTGCGTAGGACTACGGGAATGCTGACCGAGCTCGAATGCTCTCCTTAGGACTCGACGTTTCAAGAAAACTACGTGGGGAGTTCACATTCTCCTGATAATCTCAGCCTGCCTTTTGCTTAGGACTCGTTTCCTAGGCATGGGAGCGACAAGGACGGCATACACCTGGTGCACAACGTACACCTCGTATATAGAGCGGTGCTGATTAGGTTAGCACGGGCGTGAACGAAAAAAAAAAAAAAATGGTCGAAACCCTATCTCAGTCGTACCTGTGGAAGTGCACGCTGGTGCGGACCTTGGCCTTCCGCTTGCCGCTGCCCTTGAGGACATTTTTCGCGGCAAGCTTGGCCTTCGAGGCTGCAAAAATCAACAATAACAACAACAACAGAGAAGAAAGGCAGAAGGGACAGCATCAAACAGACGAAGGGGAGGAGGAAGGCGGAATAGTAAATACACAAAACCATGTCCACGAAGAAATACACCTCCTCGTCTCGGTGTGGTGGCGATTACTATCCACCCCATGGTACAGTACCACTTGTGCAGTTCGCAGTGCTTTTCACGTACACCCCGCACTGCTTCGCCACTACCAACAACAAAAATGCTGGGACGAAAATTACCGTTGTCTACCCAAACGACAACACGATTAAACCGTACCGCCGCGGAGCAGGCACTCCCGAAACAGGAGCAGAAACGTCAGTTTCGCCTTTAGGAACGTCAAGCTGCTACTCCTCCCCCGCCGCCAGTTTCGCCGCAAGGAACGACCAGATTCTACTCTCCCCCCACTGCCCCCCCCCCCTCCGACCACTGCAACGCTAACTTTTTTCTGTCGGGAGGGTACTATTACGGGGAACCATGCTGAATAGGACCGAATCTTGTTAGAAAAAAATAGGTAAATATATAGGTTTTTATGTATACCATAGGTCCTATTAACTATGGACCCCCGTAATAACAGAGAGCAAAGGAAGCAACGAGAGAGGCAACGGGCGAGTACGGGACCCGCGGTTATACCACCAGGCTGGCACCCAATGGAAAAACAAACATCGCACCAATAACCCCCCCCCCCCCCCCCTACTCCGTTGGCCATACAAAACCCCGACTTCTTTGGCGTTCTCGTGTTCGGTCGGGCGGGTGCGGCACAAAAACCGGGGCCTCACGAGACTAAGAGGCGAAACACGGCATGAGGGTCACCGTAATTTTGCGAATGTTGGTTGAGCGCCGCGATAAGCAATCCGCGGCGCAAGATACACATCTCCAATAACCAGAAGGCAGGCTGCCGAGTCACATCATGGCGAGCAAGTCTATCCGAGCATCGCGCATTGACTAAAGGAGCGAAAGGCTTCTATCAGCGCTCCAATTCGCGTTTAGAAACTCAAGCACTCAAAGCCAACGATCATACCAGGTATACCAGGTAGTTCGTACGGCGGTATCAACGGTATATACTAATAATAATAGTTGAAAGCCAATCTTGCGAACGGACGGAGGGGGGGGGGTTACTCATCATCATGCATGGCCGTAGTCGTATGACCATAGACCCTCGCATCCCTACAACGCCGGGACGGAGCACGTCGTGTTTTCACCGACCACGCAGGCATTGCTTGCAAGTGGGCGGGGTGGGAGGGGGGTACTCGACAGGAGAGATGTACTCGATGTCATGCATGGCCGTAGTCGTATGACCGTAGACCCTCGCATCCCTATGGTGCCGGGACGGAACATGTCGGGTTTTCACCGACCAGGCGGACATTGCTTGCACCAAGCGCGAAGCGCCGTAAGGTGTCCGGCAAGTCGCATGAAGGGTGAGCTGCATCCTACAAATAATAAGAACCGCCTGTGAGGCGGATTACCTTGCATATGGATGATAGCTTCAATGAGTTGATTTAATTTCTAGTGTAGCCACTTCCAGAGACTGCAACCGGAGAACAATGTAACTGCCAATAGTGGGCAGGGGGTGTATTCGATCTCATGCATGGCCGTAGTCCTATGACCACAGAAACTCGCATCCCTACAATGCCGGGACGGAGCATGTCGGGTTTTCACCGCTCAGGCAGATATTGCTTGCACCAAGCTTGAAGCGCCGTCAGGGGTTGGGCGAGTCGCATGAAGCGTGAGCTGCATGTTACTACGAATAGCTTGTGAGGCGGATTATCTTGCAGATGGATGACAGCTTCAGCGAGTTAATTTATTTTTCGGTGGGGCCACTTCCACGGCCAGCAAGGGGCGTACCATGTAACTGCCTCGTGGGTTGGGGGGGGGGGTACTGATTATCATGCATGGCCTTAGTCATATGACCGTAGACCCTCGCATCCCTACAATGCTGGGATGGAGCACGTCAGGTTTGAGGGGGCGGGGTGTACTCGATATCATACATGACCGTAGCCCTGTGATCATCAACCCGCGCATACTGGCGGGGGGGGGGGGGGGGGGTTGACTATTTTCCGAGGCACGTCCTTTAGCTTGCGTACACCCTTCGAAATATGATGTATTCTCCAAAGTCTCATACCAGGTATCGTTTGCACCCTGAGGCAGATGAGTGCACAGCAAGAGCCGGGAAAGAAGCACCGACTTTCGTCGACGACCAACGATCAGTCGGGGCCGATCATCAACCAAAGCTATCGCTGTCCACACCTACACGACAAACTCACCCAGCTTGTGGCCCACGAAACCAGACACCATCACCACCGAAAATACAACACGCGGAATGACACACCCCCTATTGCAATAGAATTCAGTTTCCGGGCCGATTTGCTCCAAAACGAGGAGAGCAAACGCAGAGCAAAGTGCGGCGGCAACGGGAACAATTCGTCCACATCTTTCCACAGACGCATCGCTCAGTGGTGCACACACCACCCAACGAAAAAGGCGGCAATGGAAATATTTGGTCGATATCTTTTCCGTACGCATCATCGCTCGGCGTTTGCGCTTTCTGGGCTGTCGAGAAAAGCCAGCCGGAAACATCTCCCCAGGGGGTGTGGAACGTTGTGTGATATTCTGCGGCAGAACTCATAGCACCACCTACAGCATTAATACTCCCGTAGCACCAACCATCACACGGCTGGTCCAAGTATTGCCGACGAGAGCCGGACTGCCGTGACGAAAGCAGCACCCGTTTGTTTTACTTCCATGAGGTTTTTTCATGAGTACTCGTACAAGTAAAAGCGGGGTATATGATATGTGCATGAAACTCACGAGTTCCAAGGCCAGGCTGAAATCTACACTTGGAAAGCCGCCTCTCCTACTGCAAGTCAGAAACCCAGCATGGACGACTCGCCCTAATGTGCAGGATCGGTCGGCACAAACCTTTATGCAGGATGAGGGTAACACTTGACTTGATCAAGGGTGGCCTCACGGCCGCCCGGATTTTTGAGGGGAAAAAAACGCCATCGACTGCCTCTGCTGACCTCGAGCCCGCCAAAGGGTTGGGGTTCGGGCTAGGATTAGGGCCTGGGGTCGGGTTGGTCTGGAGCGACGTGCAAGGTCGAAATAGACGACACACGTCCTGCACAAAGTTTTGTCCCGACCGCTCCTGCACATGGTCAGAGCCAGCATCGACGAGCAATCATCGTTGCCGTCGTTGCTCTCATTGCGGTGTCCTGTACCCGGTACTAACTGGAGCAGACCGGTGCATACGCATAAACGGAGCACGTATTGTATTCGTACGTACGTCGTGCTTGTTTTTAGAGGTGTTTTTAGAGGTGTGACCTGGTATGGTATCATATGCTGTAGACTATTGTTATAATAGAGGTGCCATAGCGCAGCCCCAGGTATTCTAGCGGAGTGTAGTACCGTATTATCACACTAGGGTGATAAGATAACACCACCCCGCGGACGATTTTCAAAGCTGGGTTTCTCGACAGCGGGAGGGCGTACTGAATACGACGAGCTATGCATACGTCCATGCAACCATCTCCACTACTGATAAATATTTCCGAAGCCACCGTTCTCGTTGTGTGTGCTCCTCACGTTTTGGAGGAAACCGGGTCTGAAATTCGTCCCAATGGGTGTGGTGTGTAATCTCATCACCCAGTGTGATAGTGCTATACGGTATGCTGTTCATGAGAGTGTCGGGTACATCTGCTCGAGTACTTTCAGTAGAACATAGCTGGCACACACGCCTATGATCGTATGTTACTGGTTTATACGCCTCACGCCTCGAGAAGGAGCGAGTTCTACACAAGAGACGACCCTCGAAACCAAAATGCCAGCACATCGCGGTTTGACTCCATGACCTTCGACTGACGGCCGCCCCAAACTAATAACACTATTGATACGTACACTCCACAAGAGGACGTCACGTTCTAAAAGAGAACGGTCTCCTTACACTCGTGCTATCTGACTCTACTCGTACTGCTGCTACTGCTTTACAGCATGCGCCCGCCGACATGAAACACCTCATCTGGGCAACCTTGAGATTTTTATTGGGGCGTCATCTTCAGACGACCTTGACCATAGGCGATTATATAGGATTTAGTGTAGAATTCACCACTGAGCCGTTTTTCTTACGAGTAGCGTTCTCCAAAAAAAGTGTGAAGTACGTTCTTGGTTGGGCACTTTCTTCTTGGCTGGCCTATACTGCTTGCGCATCACAATGTTTTCCTCGCTCATGAAACTCGGATGAGCGCAAGCCCACCGAAGTTATAGTTACGGTACGAGAAAACCGACTCTCGACTCTCAATTGCGAACAAAACCGACTACTCGTACAAGGTACATATAACTGAGGTAACGTGCATACTCAGCGAGTGTTCGTGCCTGTTACTTGCTTTGTAAACGCGCAATGAGCAAGCAGCAACTCCAGTTTACAAGTCAATTGTAGATTATGGGCCTTGAACAAAAGCGATTGAGGGCAATTTGCACCCACGCTAGTCGCTTGCAGGCAGGCAACAACTCGCAACAGCTCATCTTCCAGCGTCTTCGACATTGGACACCCCTTGCTATTCGCGTTCTACGTTCTGCGTCTGGAGTTGTGCAGCAGTGGTTGCAAACCCAAGGTGCATTACTGCTGTACGTCCGCCACACGCCTCATGGCAGCGTGGCCTTGCGGCCTGGTTGATCGATAGTGTTTTTTGTGGCAAAAGCAGCAAGATAGGAACACACCCAGTCAAGAGGGTCAGTGCCAGGCTACAAGTTTTGGCCCACAAACATCAGGCAGTTCTAATCGATGCATCCACCCCTTCACTTCGACAAGGTACGTGCCACACACCATGCGCCCTCCAGCAGCAGCGCAGAACCCATCCCGTCCACGGCCTCCGGAATCCAGGCACCTCCTAGCTAGAGACACCCAACAACAAAACAACCACAATCTCGACACCGCAGAAGCTTCATACCAAGCGCCGCAAGCATATCACCATAGACACAGGTATTTAGCACCACAGCACATCGCACTCACCCTTGGTCTGGACACCCATGATGCTAGCGGTCGGAAGGGTGCGTGGATGGGGGGAGAGATAACCACCTGTGCGGCCTACGCTTCACCACCATCAAATTAGGCCTATCCACAGCAAAATCTCTACAACTCCGGGGACACACGAATTCTCCAGTGTCTCGATTGCCGCTTGTTTGGTCATGGTTGATGTATTGCCGTGTTATTCAGCAGAAGGAACGTCATCAAGCGCTGCAGCTCTGGTCCCTCGGGAAAATACTGCTGGAGTGCGATCGGCTGCCAGGAGCGAGGCCAAACGCCTTCGCCCCAGGGGTTGGCTTCACATCCCCCCGCGCAGTCACGGACGAAATAGCGAGCAGGTTTATCAACGAGCCGGCAACCTATTGGAGATGGGGGGAAGCGATACCGTTGTCCTCAGTGCGAGGTCGCCCGCTCATTGTAGCTCGACGACTGCCTCGTCCAGCAGCAATACATCCTCCTCTGAGGAATCCCGCCGGTCTAGCGAGGATTCGGGCGCTCTATCGGCTGCTGTGGCGGGGCTTGACGCGCTGCTGGGTCGTGGAGGGGGTGGTGGAGGCGGCGGTAGCCTAATTTCACAAGAAACAGGAGCAGCAGGCAAGTTGCACATGGAGCATTCCCCCTATATGTGCTCTCCCTCCTGCATACACATTTCTAGGAGGGAGCCATACCGGTAGTAGAGCAGTAGTACGAGTATGTTGATTCTGCTGGCCAGCCTGCCTGTGTTGATGGATGCTTCGTGTTCGGTGTCTCGTGTATGGAACTGTGCTGTTGCGGCTGTCCATGCGAGCCTGTTGCTTGCGCGGCTTGGCGTGGGGTACACACCCCGACATACCGGGTGTTTTTGAACCAGGTTGCTCTTGTTGCTTTTGATCGGGGGGAATGATTCTCTGTGCTGAGGAAAGAGCTTGTGGCTTCTTTGCCACCACCAGGCATAAGTACGCACGAGCACAGCACAAAACAGCTGTACCAGGTAACACCATGCGGGTAGTATTGCTTGCTGTCTCGCTCAAGGGAGGACGTACGAGGTGTGATGTGTACCTTGTTTACTCTTGCAACAGCTGGACAGACTCTGTCTACGTGTATGGCTAAAGTACTCGTACCGAGAGAGACGCACAGAGACAGCCGGTGAAATAGTACAGGAGTCCTTGTTGTTGGAGTTCCTCCTGTACCTCACCGAGCTGTGAGAGCGTCTGACGGGTACCTGGGGTCTGTACACCTGATACGTTTGGCAGATTATTAGTTGTACTACAGCAGTACAGCATCAGCACCCAGTACCTCCGCGACCCTCACGACCCTCACGAGCCTTTCGATAGTGTGCTGCTGTGTAGTTATGCCATATGTCGAAGGTAACATCGAAAACTCGGGTATTCACTCGTACCAGTTCAGGGGTACGTAAAGCAATCCCGAGATCCCGAGATAACACACGTCTCTGGTGGTCTCGCTTCCTGGACATGCGATCCCAAATACACTCGAACTCCGCGCTTGTAAATACTCTGGTACATATTTCATATTTCATGTGCGCCTGTGTCTGGCTGGTCTGTGTGGAGCCACAGCACACGATACACCGAAGCACCGATATCAACACAGAAAACGTAGGTCTTGAACCACAGCTGTACAAGGCAGTGCAACAACCCTATGGTGATGCTCTCTACTATGCAAGTACTCGTACACCAGTAACAGTGTCTGGTGCGTACTGTTATTACTGACTGCAATACTGCTATTATACTGCTGCTTGTGTGTGCTCAGATCCCGACATTCTATTAGTAGGGCTTTTGTGTGTGTATTCTTATCTACAAGCGCATCATACGTATGGATGATACACCAGGTACGTACCTAGGAACGGCAGTGTGGAATTCTGAGGATTATTATTATTACCGGGGACCATAGTAAATAGGACCAAATATTGCTAGAAAAAAATAGGGAAATTCATAGGTTTTTGTGTGTACCATAGGTCCTATTTACTGTGGTCCCCCGTAATTGTAGGATATTAGTATCCTCAATTGGTTGACGATCAGAGCGCGCCCTGCAGTCTCCAGTCTCCAGCAGTTCTGGTTTGTGCATAGTTTGTTTCGACCGCCGTGTGGTGATATTAATAGTACATCTGCTCTACAAATAGAATATAGACGAGGCGTATTACGCAGCTTCCAAAGTTGAGTATCAACTATTTAATCAGTCGAACTCACAGCTGACGTATTTCAAAATTTATAAAAAATAGTATTTCAAAAATTATAAAATAGTAGTACTGCTGCTGTAGGTTCAAAAATGTACTCATACATACCAGTACAATAGTACGAGCTGGTATACACCAGGTGCGACTACTGTATTACTAGATTCGAGTTTACTTTTGCTGGTACTACCGTATGCGAGTCTTTACGGCTTTGACCCAGCTTCGAAAGAATTGTTAGTATTCCACACTAATGCCTCGTTACATATTTCATTCCGAGAATTTTCGCAGGCGGTTGGAGTTACGTACCTGTCCCGCAATATTACGATCGTTTTTGATTGAAAATGAAAATAAAAACAGTCCTTACATTTCAAGAGAGAGTGATGTTTATTAGTATGAATATTAATAGTAGGGTTTGATTTGGAAAACACATCCACACTTCGTACTACTGCTGAAAACTAGAACGATGTTTTACAGGAGGGTGTGGTTGGTAGGTATTCCGGTACCCGAGGTAAGTTTTGGGCGCACCGAACTTCAGGAAATGTCCGGTACCGCTGTTGAGGTCGTACCGAACAAATCGAAGTGTCGGGTCCCGGTATTGAAGTTTTATCGAATATACCGAATTGTCGGGTACTGGTGTCGAGTTCGTACCGAACCATACCGGAGTATTCCGTAGGGTATTAGGGGCCGTACCAAACCTTACCCGCGTGTTCGGTAGGGTATCGAGATCGTAACGAACGTTACCGGAGTGTTCGGTAAAGTATTTAGGCCGTACCGATGTACCGAACATTTCGGCAGGGTAGTTACC
The DNA here is from genome assembly GCA_031763025.1 of Macrocystis pyrifera. Taxonomy (NCBI): domain Eukaryota; class Phaeophyceae; order Laminariales; family Laminariaceae; genus Macrocystis; species Macrocystis pyrifera. Next base: position 4,719,402 of record JASSKH010000029.1, read on the forward strand.
GAGCAAATGCCCCAGGTATACCTTGTTACGCAACCTACTGAATGAACGCGCAATTGGTCAAGTTTTTTATCAACACCCAAAATGTTGCCCTCTCACTCCACGCCACTTTTGCCTCCGAACCGAGGATGCAAGTCTCTTAATTCGTGCCAGGTAAGTGATTGCACTCACGGCGAGGATTGATCCTATTTAACCGGTTGGAGTGGTTGGGGCTTCACGCGTACATCTCGCGCAAGGCATACGCCTCAGAGCCTCAGAGTAGGCTATCACCCCCTCTCGGACCCCGATATAGTGACGAATCCCAGTCGAAAACGCCTTCCAACTCCGAGTCGCGCTCTAGAGTAGCCTCCGGTGTTCATGCAGAGGCTGAAGTGTCCGATGAACCTCGTGCACTGCGTGTAGGAGAAGAAATAGGAGCATACCCGCCAAAACGCCGAGCTTGACAATGAACAACCAGTCCTGCGGCGAGCAGCCGCCCTCGTCTGTACAGTCAGTGTATCTCGAGCCAGTGTATCTCGAGCCTGCGGTTGGTGACTCTTTGGTGTAGCCAACCGTCTACGAGCGGCGTGAGCGCCCGCCAGCACGCGTGGGATCGTGTTGCCCCCGTGCCGCACGACTCCCTTGCCTCGTGTCTCCGGCACGGATTTGGTTTCATCCCCCGAAATCACGCAGTGGCCTTTCCTGTGTTCGTCGTTTGGTATCGTCAATTTCCCCTCTCAAGTCCCGAGAGGTTTAAGGCCCCGCCCAAGGGGCTCCATGGCACCCTCGTCGAGCGGCGAGGGCTAAAAGTAGTTATGATATTTTTTGCCCTCGCCGCTCGGCGAGGACTTTTGGAATTTCCATGAACATCAGCTCCACACTTTTGCCAGCAACGTATCGCTAGAGTCTCGTCCGCGACCCCGTTTTGTCCCTCGTGGGCCTCCTGGTCTGGCCATGGCCATAATCGCGTGGCTTCTGCCTCAAGCGAGTCTTGTGGCGTCTGTGTTTGCTCCGTCGCGTAGTCCCATGTCGTATCGCATATCCTCCTACCCCTTGTGGTCCTCCCGGCCCACTGTAGCAGCGCCCGCAGCGCCGATGACTGCGCGTTCAAAGCGTCTCACAAGTCGTTAGGTCTTCCTTCCTGAACAAGATTACAGGTTCATCGGACAGATCGTGATCTACGGCAGGGTATCATCCACGGTAGATCCTACCCTGCCGTTATGAGGTATTGTGCAGTGCCGGGTATGTCTGTGTAAATACGGATCCATCCCAGGAGAATAATGGAGTATGTGCGTACGTGCATGCGACGTCCGGGTTTATCATCCTGGAGCGTGGAGCTCTTGGCATTCGCGAGTCGCCTGTTTTGTGCCTACAACTTGGCACCGTCTGCTCCGTTTCATTCTTTCTTTTGGGCGAGAATTGCGGGCGGAAACACCCGCTACGCGAAGCACCTTGTACTTGGTACTTAAATCTGTACCGCTATCAGCTCCACGACCTCTAGCGACACCCACTGGGAACAACCCTAACTCGAAACCCGAAAGCCGAACGCAACCCTCCCTTTTCTCCTGGACCTCTTTCTGACAGGGCACCTTTCTCGGCAGTCGGAAACGCCGCACGGTGAGGGAGGGGTCAGATCCCCAGCATCTCCGGTGTCCCTGTCAGCCAGGGGACTTTCGTCTTGCGCCGGGCATGCTTTAGGTTCGGGGACGGTCGAGGCGGTGGCAGGGATCGGAATGGGGTTGGGGGCGGGTGACGGGGCGCGAGGGAGGTGAGCGGGAAAAGCTCTTGAGATTTCGTTTTTTTTTACGCGCTTGTTGGCGGGGTGGGGTCTTTCGTTTGTGGTGTGTCTTGTGTGTCGATTGAGGAGTAGAGGCTATAGCATCTTTCTGATCGCGTCATTTTTGTCAAGAAACTCTCGTGGTTTCAGCAGCAGCTGCAGCAGCAGCAGTGGTTTTATCAGTAGTATCCACATCATAAGTAGTATTGTAGTAGTAGTAGTAGTAGTAGCAGTAGTAGTATTACGGGGGTACCCCCGTCCATAGTTAATAGGACCTATGGTATACATAAAAAAACTATATATTTAGCTATTTTTACTAAAAAATTTGGTCCCATTAACTATGGACCCCCGTAATAGTAGTAGTAGTAGTAGTAGTAGTAGTAGTAGCAGTAGCATTAGCGGTAGCAGCAGTTCTGCAATACGAATAGCGATGGTACTATTATTAGGATTGGTTGTAGTTAGTGTTGCTGCAGTGTGGCACTCTACACCGAAAGCGGCATGAAGTAGCAGCAGCGGGATTAGCAGTAGGTTTTTTTCGTCGTCGGCCAGCGCCCCCTATCCCACGAAAACGCAACGGTTACGTCTTGTTCTTGGGATCGATACGATGTTTTCATATCAAAGCCTCCCTCGCCCCCTCCCGCTCTCGTCCGCGTCGCTGCCACCGTCCTTCTCTCTACGTGCCTCCCCCCCACGCCCCCCTCGATGTTATCTCGAACCGGACCCGCCGACGAACGAGCAAAGGTCTATGCCATCGAGCCCACGGCAAGCCAACCTCTTCCTCGCCCCAAACCCAGCGTCGCCACCGCCAAAAATTTCAACATCAACATCCACACCACCACTCTTGCAACCACTCTCCTCCTCATCACCATCATCACCACCGCCACCACCACCACCACCACAACCAGAATCACAATCGTTATCGTTGCCGCTGGTACCATTGGCGCTCGAGATCGCGTCGTCGCCGCCGCCGCCTCCGCCTCCGCCGCCACCAGCCCCTGTCGACGACGAAGGGGGGTGCCTGACCCCCGTCGCGCCCGGCTGTTGCGAAATTTTCCACGCTAAGGAGGCGGTAGTGGCTTCGTCGGCGGCGCGGGGGAGAGGGGTTGGGAACTCGCGCTCGGGGTCCACTAGCTCGCTTCGAGGAGGCGTTGGCTGCGGGAGTGGTGGCGGTGGCGCAAGCGTCAACGCCAGCGATAGCCGTAACGATAGCGCCACCGTTCGGGGGGGTGGCAATGGAGGCGAGGTTACGGTCGAGGCTCTCTCGCTTGGTCTGGTGTCGGCGGCGGCGACGGTGGCGGCCGTGGATGGAGGGGTGGCGGTAGAGGTGCCTTCAAAGGTGGAGGTTTCTCCAGATGGGGGGGGGGGGGCAGGGATGGGTCATCTCCGGCTCCGCGACCCGCAGCTCCTGGAGGATTTTTCTTGTCGCTGCTGGGGACGGGGAGGAGGGATGAGGGACGGGGGGGCGGGGGAGGACAGGGGAGAGGGGGGCGGGGGGGGGGGGAGAATAGCTCGGCCGCTGACATCGCGGGTAATTGTCTGGTTGAAGCCGAGCGGGGCAGTGGCGACTGTAGCGACGGCGGCGGAGGTGGAGGGGGTGAGAGGGTTTTTGGGCGGGGTGTTTTCGACTCGCGAGAGGCGCGGGTTTGCCACGTGGACGCTCCTGATGGGGTGGCTAACCACGCCCGATGGCAAGAGCAGCAGCAAGAGCAGCAGCAGCAGCAGCAGCAGCGGCAGCAACAACCGACTGCTGCCGCGGCCGCAACCGCTTCCTTCTCCTCTGCTGACACGCCTGCGGACGCTTCTGCCAGTTTTTCTGCTGACGCTTTTGCGGACGCTATTGCTTCTGCTTCTGCTTCCGCTTCCGCTGAATCTCCCGCTGGTGCTTCTACGGACGCGCCTGCTACCGACGCGCCTGTGTTTAACGGTAGCCTGGAGAACGTAACCGGCGATAGCGGTGGCAGGAGTGGTGGTAGCGACGGCATCGGCAAGGACTGCGGCAACGGCAGCGGCAGCGGCAGCGGCCGTGGCAGCGGTAGCGGTAGCAGCGAAGACGACGGCGACGGTGCGTCCGAGGGTCTCCGGCGGCAGATGGAGTCTCTGCTGGCAAGAGTGGAGTTCTTAGAGAGCCGGCAAGCTTTCGAAGGATCGGCCTGGGGGGCGCGACGGGGTGGCGGCGCCGGGTGCGTGCCCGAGCACGAGCCGGTGTCGTCGTCGGCGCATACGATGCTGTTGACGCCGCCACCGCGGCTGACGAGAGCTCGAGACCCGCTGGGGAGCGGCGATGTGCCAGCGACGGGGGTAAGCACGACGCCCTTTACGGGGCTGGACGTGCTCTTTCGCACGCCGAAGGTGAGGAATAAACGGGAAAACAACCGGGAATCGCCCCCCCCCTCCTCCCTTCTCCACATTATTTCATCCTACGCTTCGTGTACGTACCAGGTACCTAGTGTAGGGTATTCTGGTACGGTTTACGCGCATTTCTTCCCTTTTTTTTCCACCTTTCCCATCCCCCCCCACGTGCTCACGTTCCCTTTTCCCACGTACCTGCTTTTCCTACTTTTCTTACGTGCTCATCTTCCCAGGTTGCTACTTTTTCCATTTTTGCGGTTGTGTTGCGTTTTCCGACCTTTTCGCTTTCTCACGTTCCACATTTTTTCCACTGTTTTACCGCTTTTCTGCGTCCGGCGGTGTCCACATTTCCCCATATTCTATTTTTTCTCACCTTCCACATTATCTCTTTTTCTTTTTCCCACTTTCCACAGCTTTTTTTCGCTTGTATGTATTCCCACGTTCAACTTTTTTCTCACTTTTCCATGTATTTCCTGTCATAAGTGGTCCATATTTTTCTTTCTGGCTCTTTCGCGCTCTTTTTCGACATCTTCCACAACAACCAACACCGCCACCATCTTCACCAACTTCACCAACACCGTAAGGCACCACCGCCGCCGCAAGACCAGGAACGGGACCCCCACTCCCACCACCTCCACGCAAACCAGCACCACCATCCCCACCACCAGCAACACCACCACCACCCTCCGCTCTCACCGAGCCGTGGCCAGACCCAGTGGGCGCCCCAGCCCGGTCCCCGGTCCCCGCAGAGACCACGCCTTACGTGGTGCGCAGGGGACGGGCAGGATGCTATTCAGGCTCGGGGGGGGAGGGTGCCGCCTCGGCAGCCGGAGTCGCCTCCGGCGTGGAGCTTGACCGAGGGGACGGAGACCGTTGATGGCTCGGTTTGCGATGAGTTTGCTGCTTCGGCGAGGGGGGCGGCAGGGGGGAGGAGGCCGCGGTGTGCGACGGAGGAGGTTGGGGGGGTCGGCGAGGAGGGAGTGGCGGGGAGGGAGAGGAAGGGAGGGAGGGGGCTGTTTTTGAGCGGTGGGGATTCGAGTAAAAGGTGAGTGGTTTTTTTTTGGGAAGGGGTAGGCGAGGGTGGTGGTGGTGGTGGTGGTGGGGGGGGGGGGGGGGGGGGTACTCTTTTGTTGCTTGCCTTAGTCATTTGACCATTGACCACCCATCCCTTTCGAGACAAAGCACCGTTGCTGCTCCTAATAGAGACACCTCCAACAGTTGGGCGCTCATTACGTTGTTCCCATATATTACATGGAATGGTTTTGCTAATCTCATCCCCTTCCTGTTTGGCCGCCTGTGGCCACCATCGATCTCCTAGGATAACGATCGTTTTCTCGCTGCTATCTAGTGTATCAAACTCCTCCATGTCGCTTTCGTCGATTTACTTCATCTCCTCTTCTAACATTCGTCGATTTCCTTCATCTCCTCTTCTAACATATCCCGTTCCTCCTTGTGCATTTCACATTCTCCTACTATGTGAGTTCTACTCTATTGCTTTGCCACACGGGCACAGACTGTGCATCAATTTCCTCATCCTCCCGGCTACTAGTGTACCCCTTTCTTGTTTCTGGCAGGTCCAGGTCACCTACACAAAAGCACCTTTCAGCGTTTTCGCGGTGTCCATTGGGCCGAGAAAATACGTTTTCATTTCTATTCCTTCGCTCAATCCCCCGTATATCTCTAAGTGTTTTCCCGATTCCACCTTCTTTCTTAATGCTAGCCTTTCCCTTCTTTGTGTCATTTCTTCTACTTCTTCTGCCTTATACCTCCCGAACTTCCCGGCGGACATCATCTCTTCTTGGTTTCCCCCTATATCCTTCCATACTGTCTCAACTACGCCATCCCACCTTATTCCAGCTCGCCCTTTTGTTACTTTTTCCCATACAGCTCTATCATCTATGGTTGGCAACCTCTTTTTTGGCATGTTTTTTGCTTTATATTGCCAGTTCAACTTTCTCATATCTCTATTTGTTTTGAGTGGGCGCATTCCCAGTTCTGCTCCTAATAGTGTATTCCTAGTCGTACTTGAGCATCTTGGGATATTTATAGCTGCTGTCATCTGTAATGTTTCCAACTGTTTTACGAGTTTCGCGTTCCCTTCGCATACTTTATCCTGCATATTCTAGCTTTGGTACTATCACATTCATCAGGATGCATCTCTTAATCCTATTGTCAAGGTGCGAGTCTGTTAGGATCGCATCCATCTTGCCTACGTGTGCTTCCCCTTTTCTATTAATTTTGCTATATGTGTATCCCAAGAGCAGTCTTTTGATGTCTCTACGCCAAGGTATGTCTGTTGGTTGCGATCGGCAATTCATCTTCTCCCCACTTCCAACTGAACTTCACGGGGTTCACCTTATTTTCGTTACAAGCAACTACTGCGCATTTCTTGACGTTCGCCGTCACCCTTCATTTCCTGGTGTATTCTAGCGCCTTCTCTATTTGTTTCTGCAATCTTTCGGGCGTTTCTGATATCCCCACGAAGTCATCCGCAAACATCAATCCCGACACCGTATCTTCCCCTACCGTGACTCCCTGCCTTGCTGCCTCCACTGCTACTATCAGGTTGTTAATGTATATCTTGAATAAGTTAGGTGACAACGTACATCCCTGTGCAACTCCTTGTAAAATGTCAACATACTTCGATATTTCCCCGTCCAGCATCACCGCACTTCTCGCACATTCCGTCATCTTTTTCATCATTCTCCACATCTTTCCTCTGATTCCTGTTTCCCACAGTGTTTTCCACAATTCATTTCTCCATACTGCTGTGTCGTAGGCTTCCTGTACATCTAGATAAAAACAGTACGTTGTTAGTCCCGGGTCTTTCCTACCGTGGATTATCTTACCTATGGTGCACACATGATGATGGGGCTGTGGTGTTTTTCTTGGCTGCTTCTTTTTCGCTGCTGCTGTTGGTGGTGGTGGTAGTGTTGTTTTGACTGCTAGTTATCGTTGTTGCCGCTGAGTGTGTTGTTTTTTGTTGATTGCTATTATTTGTTGTCGTCATTTTTATCTTGGAACTTGGCCCCAAACCCCACCCCAAGTCATGAGCCAAGCCCAACACCTGAAGCCTGAATTCGAGCCCCCACCCCCCGTGGCGTTTGCGCCTGAATCGGATGTCGCAACTCGCCAAAAAAAGATGGGAAATCGATTCAAGCCCTGGCAGAAGGCGTAGCCCTCGTGGAAGCCGAAGTCCCCTCCTTGGTAGAGGCTCTAAGGTAAGGAGGCGGGAAAGAGAGCGGGGAGGAGAGGTGAATTGTGGGTGGGGCAGGCGATAAGGGGACAGGGGGGTCGGGGGGGGGGGGTCGGGGGGGAAGGAGGCGGCGAGGGGGGGGGGAGGCGGGTGTGGTGTAGTGGCGATATTCGTGATCGTCGTTCTGTAAGACGGCGTACATGTAGTGGGGGGCACATGAGGATATCCCCCCCCTTCCCCACTCCCCCGTGGACCGATATCCCGTATTTCATTATTTAGTTTTTTTCCGTACATTTTTTCCGTAGTTATATCCCCCCCCCAATGTATCTTGCTGCTTTTTTTGTGTTCGTTATGTTCGTCTTTTGGATGTATCCTAGATGATAGAATAACCCCCCTCCCTCTCCCCCCCCCCCCACCCCTCGGGTATCCCCCGACAGGAAAGATACTTCGGTGACTCGCCAGACAAAGCCGCACTAAAGTTGTTGAACTCCCAGGAGTTACCACCGGGAGGCACGACCAAAGCCGAAAGCGGCGTTTCGGACAAGGAGATGGGGGATGATGCTGGGGCGCAAGGCGGCAGCGGAGAAGGGACGATGGGGGGAGGGGGGTGTGGAAGGCCGGAGCCTATTTCGCTCTTGGGGTACCTTCGGGTTGAGGTGTTCGGAGCCGAGGACCATGGGGTAGTGGGACGCGCAGGTATTTAGTGGGCTTGGAAGGCGTGCTGTTTTGGGGAGGCGGGGAGAGGGGCGGGGCACATGTTTTTTTGGGGTAAGGGTGGTGGTATTTTGTTGCCTCTTTGGGCGCACTTCGGGTTGATTTTTTCGGAACCGAGGACCATGCGGTCGTGGACGCGCAAGTTTGTTGGTGGGAGTGGAAGGCGTGTTGTTTGCGCGCACGGGGGGGGGGGGGGGGGGGGGGGGGGGGGGGGGGGGGGGGGGGGGGGGGGGGGGGGGGGGGGGGGGGGGGGGGGGGGGGGGGGGGGGGGGGGGGGGGGGGGGGGGGGGGGGGGGGGGGGGGGGGGGGGGGGGGGGGGGGGGGGGGGGGGGGGGGGGGGGGGGGGGGGGGGGGGGGGGGGGGGGGGGGGGGGGGGGGGGGGGGGGGGGGGGGGGGGGGGGGGGGGGGGGGGGGGGGGGTGGGGGGGGGGGGGGGGGGGGGGGGGGGGGGGGGGGGGGGGGGGGGGGGGGGGGGGGGGGGGGGGGGGGGGGGGGGGGGGGGGGGGGGGGGGGGGGGGGGGGGGTGCAGAGGTTCTTCTTGGTCGCCAGGTGTACGTTTGCTGTGGGAGTTGGGGGAGTTGGGGGAGTTGGGAAGCGCGATGTTTTGCGGGGGCCGGGGGAAGGGGGGGGGGGGGGGGTGTACTCGATAGGAGAGATGTACTCGATCTCATGCATGGCCGTAGCCGTATGACCACAGACCCTCGCACCCCAAAAATGCCGGGACGGAGCACGCCGGGTTTTCACCGACCAGGCAGACATTGCTTGCACCAAGCGCGAAGCGCCGTGAGGTGTCCGGCGCATCGCATGAAGGGTGAGCTGCATCCTACAAAGAACCGCTTGTGAGGCGGACGTGCATATGGATGACAGCTTCAATGAGTTAGTTTAATTTCCGGTGTGGCCACTTCCAGAGACAGCAATGGGAGTGCTATGTAACTGCCTCTTGGGTGCCTTACCTTGAACACTACGTGATACGATCAATTCCCTTGTGCAGAGTAAACGTTCTTTACTTCGCACAAACGATCTCACTCGACACCCAGCTGTGAGCGACCGCCAAAAAAAAAAAAAAAAAAAAAAAAAAAAAAAAACGGTACCCTGGATGTCTAGCTCACGTACGAAGTGAGCGGCATGTTTTACAGTGTCGTTGCCAACCGACGCCAACCCAACCCATATATAATATATATAATATGTAATGGGGTGGGGGGGGGGGGGGGGACTCTGTTGGAGTATCTTCGGGTTGAGGCGCTGGAAGCCGAGGACCATGGGGTGGTGGACGTGCAGGTTTGTGGGAGGAATGGGAGGCATGCTGTTTTGCAGGGGGAGGGGGGAGGGGGGGGGGGGGGGGCGTACTCATTTGTTGCTTGCCTTAGTTATTTGACCATTGACCGTGCATCTGTTTCGAGACAGAGGGAGAGAGGAAGGGGGGTGAATCGGTATTGGGGCACGTTCGGATTGAGTTCGGAGCTGCGAGTCACGGGATTGTGGGCGCGCATGTTTGCCGTGGAAATGGGGAGGCGTTTTGTTCGCGGGGACGGAGGGGGGTTGTCGAGAGTTGCTTTGTTTGCCGGAGATGTGCTTGGTGTGTTTGTGTCTACGTGTGTTTGTCGTGTGTGTTTTTTCTTTTAACCCTTTTAGTGCCGCACAATGCAGGAACCCAAATCTGACTCTAATTAGAAGTTTTTTTTTGTCTACAACGTGACCGCGGTACTAAATGCGTGAAGAGGTTTAACAAAACACCTCAACCTTAGCTAGGAGAGTGGGGACGAATTTCATCTTCGCGTGTTGCGTTTTTATTTGCGTCGCCTTTTTTTTCTGTGGCAGGCGAATCGGACCGTGAGGAACTTTCTTACGGTCCCCAGGCAGCTGGAGAAGCTTCTCCTGTTCGGCATGCTGGTGTGCCTCGACACGTTCTTGTACGTGACCACCTTCCTGCCAATCAGAATCGTCATCGGCGTGTTCTCCACCCTGTTTTCGTTGATGAGCAGGTGGGTGGGTTGGGTGGGTGTTTGTTCATGATTTATTTGTACCGAGGTTTGTGCTTTTTATCGCTATTTTGTAGAGGTACTAGTAGGTAGTGTCGACCCCTCCTTCTTTTTCTACATCTCCTGACTCGGACGTTTGTTGTCTTTTCTGTTTTCCCTGTTGGTGGGACTCAGGTTTCACCTTCAGCTGGGAGGCGGGGGGGGGGGGGGGGGGGGGTCGGGTTAAACAGCCAGGGACTACGTATTATCGGCCTCTCTTTCTCTCTACAACTCCTGACCCAGACGTTTTGTTTTTTTGTCCGTACTATTTTGCTTTTGTGAGTTCGTATGTGTATTTCTTACTCTATTCTCTGTGCTTCGGTGAGTTCCTTCTACTCTTCTGCAGGTGGGGGCGGGCGGGGGGTCCCAGATGGGTTGTACAGTCAGTGACTGCGTGAATCCCGGTCTTTTAGACCGCGCGTGAGTATCTCTGCGTGAATCCCGGCCTTTTAGTTTTAGATCACACGTGAGTGTCTCTGCAACCGCTAAATAACGCATCTCCTATTTTATGCGTGAGTGTTTCCCTCCCTACTCTCATAATCCCGCCTCCTAGCACAAGCAGTTACGGGGGATCATACTGTAGTAGTCGGGGCCTATCATATACCCAAACAGCTACATATTTCGGTATGTTCACTATCACGGGGGACCATAGTTAATAGGACCTATGGTATACATAAAAACCCACACTTTTACCTATTTTTGCTAACACTATTTGGTCCTATTTACTATGGTTCCCCGTAATAGGCTTATCGGGTCCTGATTACGCTGTTGCCCCGTCATAGTTACCAGGTAATTACCGCTTTTAGTGCTGCTGCACTCCCGTTTCGGGGACAAACTACTTGGAATTAGAGTAGATTGTGCGAGAAAAAGGGACTGTAGTCCTCAAAGGGTTGATACGAATTCGAATTCAAGACACCCCCATTGATTATTTCACCCCACAGATAGTCTACCCGCTTACCTCTATTTCATTAGTATTTTCCATGTTTTGTTGTTAATGCTGACTCCGAGACATTTTCTTTTTTCGGCCGTCATCTGCTGCTCTCGTTGTTTCTTTTTGTGTGTCTGAGAGAGCAGACAGTACCTTTGTTTTTTACATCAGTATTGCCGTGTTTTGTTGCATCGATCTCGTGACTCCCCGATTGTTTTGTTTTTGTTCTTTGCTTTTGTTAGCTTGCTGCTGTCGTTGGTTTTGTTGGTTTTATGTCCGGATGGGTCATACCCACTATTGATACACCCCTTTATTATGTCAACACCGTACGAATACAGTATGCCCCCTGACTCCGAGACGGCGTTCGAGACGGGTGTTTTCTTTCTCCGTCGGTCTTGTGCTGTCGTTGATTTTTTTTTCTGGGTGCGTCAACCTTTATTTCATCAATGTTACCGTGTTTTCTACCAGGTATTTCCTTCTGATCCCGAGACACTGTTGTTGTTGTTGTTGTTGTTATTGTTGTTATTGTTGTTGCTGTTGCTGTTTGTTGTCTTGGCTGTTGCTGTTGTTCTGGCTGGGTGGGCGCGCTGCGCGCAACAGGCGAAGCAGGCCGAGGGTGAATCGTCCCTTGCTCTACGATTGGATGCGCGGCGCGACGATCTGCGCCGCCCTCTGCTCTCTCCAGTTCCTGGAGATGTCGAGGGTATACCACTACATTAGGGGGCAGGCGATGGTGAAGCTCTACGTGCTCATCGCGATGGTGGAGATCTTTGACAAGGTATGTGATATGGTATTGCCTGGTGTGGTATGGCGGTTGTGGAGAGCGCTGACAAGGTAGGCCGATGTTGTGGCGTGTGGCACGGTACGGTACGGTATGGTATGGTACGGTCTACAGGTTGTGTTACGATGGTTTTGGTATAGGGGTTTGGCGTGCTGGCATGTGGTACCGATGTTGTTGTTGTTGTTTCTTCACTAACTCGTATCCAACATATGGCGTCCGTGGTCGTAGGACAGGCTCCTAAAAACTGGAGCGGGAAAAGCGCCTCAGGGAAAAAAAAATGATGACACGAGTTGGCGTATGTTTTTTTGTATGGGCTGTGGTGTACCAGGTATTGCCAGTACATACACCTGATATTTCCCGTGGTTATTGAAGTTGTTCTTGGGCTGGCTCGGAATATTTGAGGATGATGTTGTGGTACGATGGATAGTGATACGACAATGCGCAGGTGAGGCTGTAAGACACGTGTGGCACTGGGCTGTTGTCGCGCGTTGTACATGCCTGCTATTTCACCTTGAGGGTGTGTGCCTATATTTTGGGAGCATGCCACGCTGGGGGTGCACCTCGCCTGCGGAGATGCTTACGATATGTAAGTAAGCCGAAGCTGACTTTTGATTGTTGTGTGGGTTTCAGTCCGATGAACAAGCGATCCCGTGGCCTATATATATATACACAGGTGTTAGCGAAACTACTAAGCATCAGTAAGGCGTGCTTTATGAGGCATACGTATTGGCTAGTTTTCTCAGCGCCCTTCTGGAAAGCCGTCAGTCGGGGACAAAAAGAGCGAAAAGAAGGTACCTCTATCGTAGCACGTTTTTTTTTTCTTTAACTTTTCAGGCGGTGTTGTAGGTATGGCGCGCGGAGGGGGAGGGCGGGGGGGCGTACTCATCTTGTTGCTTGCCCTATTACGGGGGGGTCCATAGTTAACAGGACCTATGGTATCAATAAAAACCTATATATTTACCTATTTTTACTAACAAAATCTGGTCTCATTATCTATGGACCCCCGTAACAGTAAAATCTGATCATTGGCCACGCATCGCTTTCTGGACGGAGCACCGTTCCCAGTCCTAATAAAGACACCTCCAACAGTTGGGCGCTCACGACGTTGTTTCCATGTATTACATGATTTGTTTTTTTTTTGTTGGTCTCATCCCGTTCATGTTTCGCCGCCTGTGGCCACCATCTATCTCCGAGTATAGCGATCATTCTCTCGCTGCTTTCCAGTGTACCTAACTCCCAACATCTCCTCTCCTAAGACATCCCGTCCCTCCTTGTGCATTTCCCATTCTCCTACCATGCGAGTTCTACTCTCTATTGCTTTGCCACACGGGTGCACCTGTGCATCTTCTTCCTCCTCCTCCTCCCGGCTACTGGTATACTCTTTTCTTGCGTGGAGGGAGACGGGGGGGGGGGGGGGTGTACTCGATAGGAGAGATGTACTCGATCTCATGCATGGCCGTAGTCGTATGACCATAGACCCTCGCATCCCTACAATGCCGGGACGGAGCATGTCGGGTTTTCACCGACCAGGCAGACATTGCTTGCACCAAGCGCGAAGCGCCGTGAGGTGTCCGGCGAGTCGCATGAAGGGTGAGCTGCATCCTACTAAGAACCGCTTGGGAGGCGGACTTGCATATGGATGACAGCCTCAATGAGTTAGTTTAATTTCCGGTGTGGCCACTTCCAGAGACAGCAATGGGAGTGCTATGTAACTGCCTCTTGGGTGCCTTACCTTGAACACTACGTGATACGATCAATTCCCTTGTGCAGAGTAAACGTTCTTTACTTCGCACAAACGATCTCACTCGACACCCAGCTGTGAGCGACCGCCAAAAAAAAAAAAAAAAAAAAAAAAAAAAAAAACGGTACCCTGGATGTCTAGCTCACGTACGAAGTGAGCGGCATGTTTTACAGTGTCGTTGCCAACCGACGCCAACCCAAGCCATACATAATATATATAATACATAATGGGGTGGGGGGGGTATTTTACCGTTTTGACTACGCTCTGGACGGAAATGTTAGGTACAGACCAAGCGATCCTTATGTTCGATTTACAAAGTATTTCGGGAAAGGGCGTCGACTGCCCCACGTTAAAGCGCTTACCTGGTACGCACTACTGACCCCCCCCACCAACAACGCCTCCTTTCCGTTGTCTCTCTCTCTTGTCTCCCCCCCTCCCTCCCTATGCCCGTCATCGAATGGGAATGGAACGGAAATGGAATGGGATTGGAAAAAAATTCACAATGGGATACTCGTGAAATCGACTGGAAATCGAATGGAAATCGAATGGACATGGGATGAAAATCGAATGGAAATGGAATGGAAATGGAATGTGGACATGCAATGGGAATGGGATGGATATTGAATGGAAATGGAAAATGGAAATTTTAATGGAAATGGGATGGGAATGGAATCAAAATGGAATGGAAATGAAATGGAAATGGGACGGAAACGGAATACCAACAGCTGATGTGCTCGTTCGGGCAAGACGCTCTGGACTCCCTCTATCTCAGCACGGTGCACAAGAAGAAGCGGAGGGTGATCATGCACTTCGTAATCGTGTGCGTCACGGCCTGTCTCCACAGCCTCTTGCTCTTCGTGCACGTCACCACGCTTACCGTTGCGGTCAACTCGTCTGATCAGGTGCGTGGATGTCTCGCTTCAGTTGGTTGGCTTTGTTGGTTGGTCTGGTTGGTCTGGTTAGTTGTTTCGTTCATGGATTGGTTGGTTGATATGTTCGTTTGTTGGTTGCCTTGTTATTAATATTAATATCAATAGTTGTGTGGTCGAGTTGGTTGTTTCGGTTGGCTCGCTGGTTGGGTTGGTTTTGTTGGTTCGGGTAGATGTTTTGTTGGCTTGTTGGTTGGCACAGATGAGATCAACCATTAACCAGTGTGGTAGTCAGCGTGCGGAGTAATTAGTGCCGGTTGGTTGTCGTTCTATATAGTGCCGGTACTGTTGGCTGGCGCATATGATACCGACACCTTACAGGGACCACCACTATTACTGCTGTAGCGCTTTTGGGTGGTGCGTCTTGTGTCTGATGCCTTTTTTTTCATTCGCATCCGCTCCTTCTAAATCTCGGCTGTTCTTGTTCGTTGGTTTGTGCAGGCCCTCCTGACGCTGTTGATCTCGAACAACTTCGCGGAGATCAAGAGCTCGGTGTTCAAGAAGTTCGACAAGCACAACCTCTTCCAGCTGTCCTGCCACGACGTGGTCGAGCGGTTCAAGCTGGCCCTGTTCCTGGCCATGATCATGCTGCTCAACGTCTGCCAGGGGGGGCTGGACGACCCCGTCTCGCAGGCAAGGGCCTTTCTCTGCTGTGGCTTGACAGGCCGTTGGGTGGTGCATTAGGCTGTGTGTGTTCTTGACACTAAACCGCGGTCGATGGCCGTAGTCGTATGACCATGGCGTCCTCGGTGGCTTGGTAGGTGGTCCGTGTGCCTACTAAGATCAATTTCGTGGGTTCGAGTCTCACCGAGTGCATACTCGTAGGGGCTTTGTCTCGCTTTGAGATGGATTAGCGGAAAGCGCGAGAGCGTGAGCTAGAAACATTCGATGGAACTCGACGAGGGAATGCTGAACCCTTTGCGTGATACGAATGAAGGCATGCACCGGGGGGAAGAAGGGATGGCACCTGTGACCTCAGCTTGTCCAGATGATCGCTGAGGGTAAAACCTCCTAGAGTTGAGCTGGAAGTAAGGGTGGCGATTTAAAAAAAAAATGAAGAAAAAAAGACCCGTCGGGGGGGGGGGGGGGGGGGGGGTCACTTTCAGGTCCTCGGACGAGCGACTGCTATTCCTCCCCGACTATCCCCGACACAACGAAAAGCGTTTATGTAGTAGAGACAGGCGCCCATGGTTTCAGTTCCCACGTGAAAGCTTTTGCTTCTCCAAGTAGATAGAGAAGGTGAAAAAACCAAACATTGTTTGAAGACTCTCGGTGTAGACCCTTCCAGCCTGACCCGAAGTATGGGGATAATTAGCTTATAAATATTTACTCCAAAAGCTTGTTATATGTGGGGTCAGAGTGATGTTTGTTTCGTACCGGTAGGCCTGTTGGTTTCTTCGCGATATTTGATACGCTACGTCAAACAACGTATTTTGCTAGTCCGTTTTTTTCGGGGCTTTCCTCGGGATTTTTTCCCTCGGGATTAATCCCGCGGTTTTGTGCGGGATTCGGGATGGTCCCGTGGTGTCGTGATAAAACGTGAAATCCCGTAACCGCGAAAACGAGTCACGCACAAATAGCGTCCCGCACAATCAGCGTTCCGCACAATTTGTACCGTTTAGTCCAGGGGTAACTGAGCCCTGCGGGATACCGTCCCGGAGTCGAAAAGGCTTCCCAAGGCATGCCCTGCAATTTCGAGTGAGGTACAGAGCCCGTTGCTCGATAGGTCTACACGCGATAGTGAAAGGGGGTAGACCCGTGGGTAGACCCGTGGGTAGACCCGTGTACCGTATAAGCGCCAGACCGCAGTAGGTGAATGACCCAATGCCGTTACAACGTGCGATTTGCTCTGCCGTGACACTCTGTCTGTGTGGCTTGCCATGCCGTGACATTGTTGTGAGAGTTGGCGTGATGTCGTGACGTTGTGTAGAGTTGACATGCTGTTGCGGCATTGAATAGTAGGACATCACGACGTGAGAAAACTTCATGACTTGATATGTGGTGGCATTTTGTGTGTTGTCATGCCCATAGCATTCTTTGACTTGACATGGCGTGACATTTTGTGGCTTGGTATGGCGTGACGTTTTGTGACCGGGTATGTCGTGACAGTGTAACTTGACATGCGACGCGTTGTACGATAGAGGGAGCACATTTCCGCTATTTTTTTTTTCTGAATGACGGGGCTCCTTAACTCAAAAATCGTCACAATGCCAATCGTGTTTCGAAAAATGACGTTTTTGTGTGGTTGGGCCATGGGATTATCCATCAAGGTGCAATTTCGTTTTTATTGAGGTCAGTTTTCGGATGAGGTATGGAGCTCCTTAAGGTCAAGTGAGGAGCCTCAGAAAATTTAGGGTGAACCTCTATCGTAGAACGCCTCATGCCTTGAAATTAGTCGATTTGATACGCGGTGCCATGACGTAGCCTGACCTGTCGTGACACCATGTGACTTGGGACGCCGTGTCATTCTTGACATGCCGTGGCGTCATGCGACTTGGCACAACATGCCGTGGTGTTTTTTTATAGTCACTTGGCATGCTGTAGGACCGTCACAATTTTACAGGCCGTGATATTTCTGACTTGATACGCTATGTAGGACGCCATAGGTGTGTTGACATGCCGATACATGGAGTGACGTCATGCTGTGTCTTATGGCTTGACTTTGTTGAACAGTTCTCCACGATTTTCGTGATGGTGTTCGGTGGAGAAGTTCTGGCGGACTGGATCAAGCACGGGTTCATCATCAAGTTCAACCAGCTCACTCCGTCCATCTACGAGGAATACTCGACAATTCTTGCCAGGTAAAATCAGCCATTCTTTGCTTTGCGGGCACTCAACCATGATTGGGTAGGTATTCAACTGTGTTTGCTGTCAGTAGGCAATCAACCATGATTGGGCAGGCTATCAACAATTATTGGCCGGGTGTTCGATCATGACTGCCGGGTACCTGGTGCTCAAGGGCTGACCCACTCGACCATATTATCAACCATTTTGCCAACCAATCAACCAATCAATCAGTTAAAAGTACACCATTAAGCCAGTTAACCCGTGTTTCTTTTTTTTGCTCTGCCGCTCTTCCCGAACACGAGCAGAGACGTTGCGGCCTTCCGAAAGGACGACGGGTCCACCCTGGACCACACGCACTTCGTCGCGAGAAGGCTCGCCTTCGCCACGGTCCCTCTCAACTGCGTCATGGTGAGACATCCGTATTCGTATGCTTGAAGATAAAGCAGTAGCGGTCCCTCAGCGGTGCCGGTATCAACATGTGGCAGGCGACAATACCGTCACTATTTTATAAACTTTGAAATACGTGAGCTGTGAGTTCGACTGATTAAATAGTTGATACTCAACTTTGCAAGCTACTGCGTAATACGCCTCGTCTATATATTCCATTTTTACCGAATTTTACGAGTATCGTGATAAACCGAACGCGCGTATTCTATGTGTGATTCCTTGTCAAAGATATAGGCCAGCGGCTCCCCTGGATGCTGTCCGGGTCAACAGGACAACTTAAAATAGTCATTCTGCGCACTGGTACTATATAACCCGAACGAGGGATATTGATATGATGTTGCAACATGTTGAAACCTTTTCATTTCACAAACATTTATAGATTGATTGAGTGCTATTGTTTATAGCGGCAACCAACCGGCACTAATTGCTCCGCACAAACTACCACACTGGTGAATCCTGTAGTATCTGCGCCAAGGGATTCCACAGGCACTATAGCGCGCAACCGACACTATAGAGGGAAACTTTTAGAGGCCCATCAACATACTACAGTAGTACCGGAGAACAACGAATAGCGCGGTAGCACTCGGTCCCGAAAGTGGAGGACTGTTTTGATACAATATTCATAGTCAAAACGTCGTATTAATAGTATGTGCGCACAAAAGGTATACACGTAAGGCTAGGCACTGGCCGACTCGGTCGGTAGCGATTAAAACCCTCTCCTGTCTCCTCCCGGAACGTGTTTAGTGGGTTTCCGTACTACGATATGGCGTGTTTTTTCGGCGTAACACGTCAGATAAAAACTTCCGGCGATTGTACCGGCCAGGTCGATCAGTAGATTACTACGGGGCAGTGTATTGCTACTGCCAGTACATACTGCTGTGCCAGTGGCCAGCCCATTTATTAAGAAAGGGTTACCACTTTTTTCCGACCCTATGGCTGAGGGTCACTGTAATGTGTATGATGCGAGTACCAGTCTAGCCGTTGCCCTACCCGCAACCCAAGCAATTTAAGTCTCACACGCGGTGGGCGTCAGCGATACTGAGGTGTCGAATGCGTGGTGAACTCTCATGATATTTGCCGTTTTTTTCACGAGTTTTCTCCGTCCGACTGTGGGTGCAGAGCTGTGCATATGTATATATATATATATATATCATGCGTACACACCGGTACTCCGTACTGTAGTTCAAAATGAGTGCTCGTATACTATTAATAGCGCCCTGAAGCAGTGTTGGTTCGTCCTGGTGCTCCCCACTTTTCTTTTTCTTTTCTTTTCTTTTTATTGCGTCGAAAAATCGACTTGAGTGGGATTTTAACCCTGACATTTATTTTTCAGCGGGCCTTTTTCAAGGGCGCTTGGTCGACCTCGGATAATGTTGTCGGTGAGAGGGCGAATTGAGCCCAAATATTTGCTTTTGCTTGTCTAGGAAGGATACACCGCTGAGCTGAACGGTCATTTATTCCCGAACAATGCTCGTAGCCTCAGACCGACTATCAATACGTAGCCTATACATAGACTGCCGGGCGGTATACGGATGGATGTTTTAGATGGTGTACCTTTGATATCCGTAGAGAGGTAGAGCCAGCGAGAGCGGCCTCGGGACTTCCCACACACGAGCTCAGACGTCAAGAACCAAAAGCAGCCCCAGAATAGGCCAATGAGCCCGAACCGACACGTGACTGCTGTCAGTGCTGGAGAGTCCATACGAACATCGTTAGGCTGTAAAGCTTGCACACCTTGGGCCGTAGATCATCGATTCCTACTACTCGATGATCTAGATCTTTCGGGGCCGATATATTCCTGATATATCTGTATGATCTGTTTGATTTGTATGATTTGTATGATGTAGCTCATGTTGGCGAGTGGGAGCGATACGATCTGCGTGATCTGGGACATGTGTCCTGGGTAGATCTGCACTACGCAGATTTCTGCACCATTCCTCCTAACGGCAAATCAGGATCTAGATGATCTATCTGTAGACAGATCAGATAGATCGTGATCTGTCGGGCGTTTGATAGCTTGAGACAGAAACACTCCGGCCACCACTCGCCTCTCGTACACCAAGACCGTCGCTCCCCGGACCATGATTGACCTCCTTGTCGTTCCAATCTCAAACGCCCAATTTCCACGCATGGGTCGCAGTCAAAGACGGGTCGCTATAAAGGACAGGCCTCGAAATCGTGGAGCTTACGGTGGTGTAAAACTCGCATCCACCTTTGTGAGAACACTCGAGTTCACGCCTAGCTCCGCCGCTTCGAGACCGCCTGTTAGTGACGTTTTCGACATTGGGCGTTGAGGTTGGAATGGACAAGTAGTCCCTCGTGTGGGCCAGGCAGCGACTGACGGCCTTGATGTGCACCAGAATCAGAGGCAGCTGAGGGTCTGGGTGTTCCTGTCTCAAGATCCCACGCCTCGGGCAGGCCATGTACAGACCATTCCCACTTGATGATCTAGATCTCTCCGGGCAGATATATATCCCTGATCTGTAGGAGCTAGCTCATGTTGCCGGGTGGGAGCCATGTAGCCTGCCAGGTCTATACAGGCCCCTATGGTTCCTGGGTTGGATGTGTTGTATAAACAGGCCTCATGACGGCGGGTTAGGACCTGCATGATCTGTCTGGTGATGATGTGTCTGGTAATGTTGCATCTGGTGCCGATCTGTCTGATGATATCTATCGGGTGATGATCTATCTGGTGATGATATATCTGGTGACGATCTGTATGGTGATGTATATCTGGTGGGTGATCTATCTGGTGGTGATATATCTAGTGATGACCTATCTGGTGATGATCTATCTGGCGATGATCTATCTAGTGATGATGACCTATCTTCTTTCACACCTTCGACGGATTGATGGTGATCTTACTCGATGGTTTTGTTTCCGCGCCTGCCGCTGCGACCGCTCGTGCGGGATCCGCATAGTACATGCCAGGCATCCATTACATACGGGGAACTTGTGCTGGATCATGCAGATTATACCGGCCGCACCCGCCCGAATGAGCTATTAATAGCGTATACAGATCATACATACAATATGGGGAATATAGCTGTATCTGCCTGGAAGGATCTACATCTTGATTGTGGTGTGCAGGCGATCATCTCTCCGACGTGTGCAAGCTTTACAGTCCAGTGTCGACACTGGCTGCAGAACAAGGGCAACGGTTACCTACCTTGACCGCCAGCCGTGGTGACCGCGCAAAGAACAAACAAACAAACCGTACCCTGGTTGTCTAGCTCACGTGTTGAGAGGCGTGTTTCACAGCGTCGTCGCCACCAGACGCCAACCCACCCTACATATATACCAGGTCCAGGTATATAGTATACATGTAGGGTGTGACCGACCGCCAAAAAGAAACAACACACAGCACGGTGCCCTGGTTGTCGACAGTAGCTCAAGTAGTGAGCGGCATATTTTACGGTGTCGTTGCCAACCGACGCCAACCCAACGTATAGATAGCGTAGAGGGGAGAGGGGGGTCACGCATGAGGCTTTTGCCCGGGGGGACGGGGGGCTCCTCGCGATGTCTGGCATCTAGTTTTTACCTTAGTTTTTGCTTTTGAAGCGCGCTTGTAGTGTACGTGGTGATCTATTTTGCGATTGCAATCGTTTTAGGGGATTTTTTTTTGTAAGAGGTTTTTGCTCGATGCGACGGTTTCCTCTCGCCATCGTCGCTGTTTTTTGGTCCTGGTCGTCACTGTTTTGTGAAGAGCCAGGGAGGGTGTTGGTATGGACTCTTTCAGCACTTGACGGTTTCGCGCCGGTTCGGGCTATGCGCCTATTCTGGATCTATTTAACTCTTGACTTCTCAGCTTGTGTGTGGTGAACTCCGGGTGTCACTTTCTCTGCCCCTGGCCTCTTGGGATCTGTAGCATCCATCCACAAACTGCCCACCCTGCGGCCTGGGGTAATCGGCCTGCCGCTGCGAACAGCGTGCTCTTTCTTCTCGTTGGAGTATTTCTAGTATTTCACACACTTCGCTCGATAGATGGAACGATCAACCGGCTCAATATATCTGCCAGGGACAGGAGGAGTGTGCGATACTTGGAAATCGATTGCTTGCTTTCTCGTCCCCTCACGCCAGTGCCGGTCCAGCCACCGCATTCGTCTGGTCCCCTGATTTCGTTTGCCGAGCGATACCTACTCCCACCCCGCCTCGTCCCCCCCCCTCCTCCCCCACTTCGCCGCCCTCCCGAACCCCCCTCCGCTCCCCCACCCCTCCCCTTCGATCAAACAACTACCAGTCATGCGTAGCATGAGCACCCCCCCCCCCCCCCCCCCCCCCCCCTCCTCCCTCTATCCCCGCCACCCTGCACCCCGGCCATCGCCACTCGCCGTTTTCCTTTCTCGCGATCTCATCCTACCCCCCCCCCCCCCCCCCCCCCCCTCCCTTCCCTACGTTTGCTACCACATCTAACGTGCCAGATCCGATTCATCCAGATGGCTGTCCCCAAGCTCCTTCAGAGGCTTCCCGAAGCACCCCCGGCGGCCCTCTGGGTGGCGGCAATCCTGTTTTACCTGGTGGTTCTTTCCCTCAAGGTAGGGTGGTGGCGGCGACGGCAGTTGCCGCGTTGGTGGGTGGGGGTTGGTGGAGGGGGGTGGGTGGGGATGATGGAGGGGTGGACTCATTGTCATGCATGATGGGGGAGAGATAGTTGCGAGTGGGGGGGGGGGGGAGGGGGGGGGCGTGGATCGGGAGGGGGGGGAGCGGAGGGGCGTGTGTCGGGAGGGGTCGGGGGTGGGGCGTGCTCATTTTGATGCTTGCCTTAGAAATTTGACCGTTGACCACGCATCCCATTCGATGAGGAGGGGTGTATGGCCGGGGGAGGGAGGGGGCAGCTTCCGCTTCCACCACTAGTAATGTAAAACGTAAGGTGTATCCGGCTGTGGTCACGAATGGTTGTGTCCTCGACTTGTGGGAGCAGGTTTTCGGGAGGGCTATTACGGGGGTCCATAGTTAACAGGACCTATGGTATACATAAAAACCTATATATTTACCTATTTTTACTAACAAAATTTGGTCCCGTTAACTATGGACCCCCGTAATAGTGTTGGTCTGAACTGTAATGTAGGCCCTTGAAATGAACATCAAACGGTGCTTGTATTCGCGGTCAGAGTGGTGGCTCACTCCAGCTCCTACTTGGAAGTATATGCTTTGTCCCCGAAAACGGGAGTGCGGTGCCAACATGTATTTCATGCTCGTTTTTATTTGTTTGTTTGTTTGTTTGTTTGTATTTCTCGGTGGTGTCGCGTCCGTCGAGCTGCTGCTCCGGCTGGGGTTGGGCTCGCGATCTGCAGAATGGGTGATCAGGGTTCGGATTTTGCTGCTGCTGGCGCGGGCGTGCGTGCGCACAGAACTAGTTTTTTTTTGTTTTATCTTCCGGCGGATTGGTGGAAAACGAAGCTTAAAAGCTCACCATACGTCCACGTTCGGATTTCCTGTCGTGTGTCAATTTAACCCGCAGTTTGCCCGTTGCAACACCAGAACTATTCATAGTTAGTTGTGTCTTGCCTATTGTCTGCCGTCCCGGCTTCCTGCTCCTGTATTTGTGCTCGCTGTTTGGCATCTCCTTTTTTTGTCATGGTCTCACTCTGCCCGTTTTCTTTCCTGTCTCGTCTGTTCTGTTCTGTTCTGTTCTTTTTTTTCTTTTCATTTTCTTTCTCTGTCTCGCCGACGTGGGGACCCGTTGATCAGATCTTGACGGGTATTTATTTGATGGCCCACTCGTGCACCCTGCACCCGGAGGCGGTCATCTCCAGCACAGCCGCGGCGCCCTGGCTCCGTTCTCCAGTGCAAGGCGGCCAGAAAACGAGGGTAAGCTTAACCCCCCCCCCCCCCCCCCCCCCTTGAGCCAACACGTCATGGCGCTTCGCGCTTGGTGCGAGCAATGTCTGCCTGGCCGGTGAAAGCCCGACGTGCTACCTCCCGGCATTGTAGGGATGCGAGGGTCCATGGTCGTATGACTACGACCATGCACGATAATGAGTACACCCCCCCCCCCCGTCCCCCTTTTTCTAGGACTGTAGTCCCGCCGCGGGCACAAACCGCTTACAGTCGCTATTGTCAGATTTTGGTCCCGTTTAGCCCTTAAGGACTGCACTCTCGTTGTGGACACATAATACTCGGAATGACTATGGTCAGATATAGGTCCCGTTTAGGCCTTAAGGACTGCACTCCCGGTGTGGACACTTAACACTTGGAATCACCATGGTTTCATATTTAGGTCCCGTTTAGGCCTTAAGGACTGCACTTCCGTTGTGGACACATGAATAACACTTGGAATTAGAGGCAGATTTAGGTCCCGCGTGGCCCTTAGGGACTGCACTCTCGTTGTGGACTCAAATCACTTGGAATTACTATGGTCATATTTAGGCCTCCTTTCGGCCTTAAGGACTGCAATCCCGTTGTGGGAAAAAAAAACTTGGAATTACTATGGTCGGATATAGGTCCCGCGTGGCCCTTAGGGACTGCACTCTCGTTGTGGACACTAAACACTTGGAATAACTGTAGTCAGATTTAATGTTGAGATCCCCTCTAGGCGTTAAGGACTGCACTCGCGTTGTGGACATACCACTTGGAACATGACTTGGAAGAAGTTTGGTTCGCGCAAACGCGACCAACGTTTCTCCGCGCGCTATAGTCCTAAAACAAATACCTTTGGTATACTACACCTACGGTAGTAAGTAGTAGCGAAGTGTCATACTATTAATATTTGTAATCGGTTGTTGCTTACTTGAAGAGTTCAACCAATCAGAAATGTCCAGCCCAAAAAGCGCGAAACCGTTTTCGTAGGATGGGTAGTATGTCCTAAAATATAGATACCATTCATATACTAGCAGTCCATAAAATGTACTTATATTTTGGGACGGTGGTTTTCGCCCTATGTTCACACGTCGAGATTGGTCCTGACTTCTGCCCCCCAAGTATATGTATATATATATATATATATGATGTATGGGTTGGGTTGGCGTCGGTTGTCAACGATACTGTAAAACATGCCGCTCACTACGTGAGCTAGACATCCAGGGTACCTTTTTTTTTTTTTTTTGGCGGTCGCCCACAGCTGGTCGTCGAGTTAGATCATTTGTGCGAGGTAAAGGACCTTTACTCTGCACAAGGGAATTGATCGTATCACGTGGTGTTCAAGGTAAGGCACCCAAGAGGCAGTTACATGGTACTCCCATTGCTGTCTCTGGAAGTGGCTACACCGGAAATAGAACTAACTCATTGAAGCTGTCATCCATATGCAAGTCCGCCTCCCAAGCGGTTCTTAGTAGGATGCAGCTCACCCTTCATGCGACTCGCCGGACACCTCACGGCGCTTCGCGCTTGGTGCAAGCAATGTCTGCCTGGTCGGTGAAAACCCGACATGCTTCGTCCCGGCATTGTAGGGATACGAGGGTCTATGGTCATACGACTACGGCCATGCACGAGATCGAGTACATCTCTGCTATCGAGTACACCCCACCCGTTGTACTACAGCACAAACACATACACGTTTCCCACCCACCTCCTCCCCTCCCTCCCTCCCCCCCCCCCTCCACGTTGAAACCCTCCTTCTGAGCAGAGAGAATTGTCCCTGGAGAAGCTTTCGACGATCGAGCGCTTCACTCTGTGGAAGGGGAGGATTGTGTAGTAGCGAGAGTTCCCGGTTTTATTTTCGTATCTTGCTGTATTGGTATTTATGTATTCGTTTTGGGTATTCGTTGATGCATTCGATGGTGTAATTTCGTTTGATGGGTTCGTTGATATATTTGCCGTTGATGTGTTTGATAATGCCACGAGATTTGTTTTTTCATGCACAATATTTGGCTGATTTCACTCGTTGGTTCGCCCGTTGATTGGTCGAGTCATTCGTGTACTCGTTTGAGCTGCTCGTTGGTCCAAGCGTTTGTTTCGTTCGTTTAGGTATCGACTGGTTTAGCGATTGGGCGAGTGATTGATTGGTCGATTGATTGATTGGTTGAAGAACGATTGTTTGGTCGGTAATTGCTTTTGGTTCGATTAATTAGTCGATACGGTTGGTTCTTTTCGATGTGATTCGATTTGATTTTGATTGGTTTGATTTGAAGTTGATTTGCTTGATTGAAGTAATTGTAGTACAGCAGTTGGTACATACTCGTACCTGGTATGGTCTAGTTGATTTATTCACTCAATCCTGAGGTGCTTTGCAACGGCGTGTGGCCGTGGCCGTGCACCCGTTCGTAACTGCCATGATCGTTGGACGACTTGGAGTTCTGCAGCGTGCATTGAGGCTCACCTCTCTGCTCATCGGGGGAGGAGGTCGGCGGGCAAAAATTACGGCTGCGGTCGGCTCCGGCCTTCGTCCCCCCCGCATATCGTGTCGTACAGTGCTAGGCGGTACTGTACCACACTGAAAAATACAGGACGGCACCGTACCATATGGTAGTGCTTGCTTTCTTGCGGTCCGGGGGTCGCTTCTCCGTACTCCTTTTGTACCGTAGGTCTCGTTTTTCCCGGACATATTCTGACGGTTTAGTCGAGGTGAGGGGGGCAGTTGGATCCTTTGGATCCGTTGGGTTTGTTGGATTCGTCATATCCGTTGGGTTCCGCCGAATCCGTTGCGTTCGTGAGGTACGTTGGATACGTTGGTCCGTTGGGTCCGTTTGATACGTTACACGTCTCGGACCCGTTTTGTCTGGCTGCGGTAGGTTTGGATTTTTCATGACGTTTTCTTCTTTTTATTACGAGCGCAGTTTTCGATTGTGGCGTTTTACACCGATCGTCAGCCGTATGTGAATGCGTCGCGCCTGTTTTGATACCAGTACGTTATTCTAGTTTTTATTTGTATTGGTTATTTGGTCCCCCCCCCCCCCCCCCCTCCCCCCTGCTCTATAGGAAAGTGCCACCGGTTTTGTCTCAAATCGGCACCGCCAAGTATTGAATAAGTTGTCGCGGTATGTTCGGTCAATTGCTTCTCGACCTTTTTTGCCAATTTTCACACGTTCTCGAGACGAAACAGACAAATATTGTCGTAGGCAAAAATCATCCCCCACCCCCTCCGGCGCACACGCGCACGCCTCACTTACTCCCAAAATAAAATCATTTTAATCGGCCTCTTTCGGCGTGAGTAGTGGTTGACTTTCCACGATCCAGTTTTCGTGGTTCTCGTGGTTCGTGTTGTTGATGGTGTGGGGTTGAGTTGTGGATGTTGATGGAAAAAAATTAGTTTCTGTAGGCTTAGCTGAGGTGTCATGATCGATGAATTAAGTTACTGTAGTGTTTTTCGGTCTAGGGTATCTCCACGTACCTTCCCTTTGCAGGCCTTGGCAGGAGTATTTTAAGGCGATAACAATGAAAACTTTTTCGGAAGTTGGTTCTCTGGGTTTACACTGGTGTACGTCAAGGTCAGCTGTTTTGGGGCCATGGAAGAAGCTCGATGCAGGTGTGCACCATGCAGCAAGCACGTGTTTGATTGGTTGGTTGATTCTGCAGCTGTTACGCCCCTAGATGCGTGCGACACTAGTGTCGACATCTTGTTGCATTGTACGCCAACAACACTCGCACCTGTGGCAGCTACAGCGATTGAGTGCGGTTGGGATTGATGGTCTTCTTCGGCCTGTAACAACAGGTGCACGTTCGGCATTGATCTCTCTTGAATAAGGTCTATCTCTCTCTGTATGTATAGCCTGTATACACCGACTGATTTGCGTGGCTGCTCCTGTTTCTTTGGTTTGTACTATAATAGGACGCTCTACTTTTTTTGTTCAGGATGACGCATGCTGCGGTGGTAGGCACAGCAGTAAACAGGATATTTTTGGACTTCAAGATGAAATGCGAAAAAAATGGAAATTTCTAAAAAAATACCAAGGAAGCCTACCTTTTTTTTTTCGTTTCTGGGGTGGGTAGATATCACCACAAGGCATCACCTCACGGGTTTTTGGCGTCCTGGGACCCAGCGTCGCCGCACACTGTCGCGAACGGGTTTTCACCTATTTCCGCCGTTCTCGGTGCGGGTACGAAGTCGATTTTGCGTTTTTGCGGTGGTGAGAGGCGATCCGAGATCGTATGACACCAAAAATTCGCGTGGTGGTGCTTTGTGGTGACTTCTACCCACCCTAGAAAAAGGAAGACGAAGAAATGTTTCCTTGGTATCTTTTCATCGATTTCTATATTTTTACGTTTCATCCTGAAGTAATCTTTTATCCTTAAGTCCGAAAATATCCTGTTAGTATCGTAACACCCACCAGGCAATTGCTTTACTGAGGCTCCTCGTTTGAAGAGCTCTTACCTACTAGGTATAACGCGTACTACTACAAGGATCGTACTGTCGCAGTTACATTTTTGCCGAAATATCTCGTGACTGACGGAGCTGAGCGACGGAGGGGAACTTCCCGACGGCATCCTCCCCATCTGTTTCGCGGTTACATTTTTGCCGAAATATTTCGTGACTGACGGAGCTGAGCGACGGAGGGGAACTTCCCCACGGCATCCTCCCATCTGTTTCGCACAATATTTTTCGTTTGGCACCTTTATAGTGCCAGGTAGGTCATCATGGGATTTGTTCATCGCGTTTTAAGCTTACCAGTATGTATACGATCAAAAATCAGTTTTTGCTTGAGAAGATGGCACCCTATCCGTAAATCACAGCAGCAGCACTTTCTACGTCGACAGCAGCAAGCAGTGGATTTTCTGTTGTGTTCGGTTTATTATTTACATCCTATAATAGTTTTCCATACTTTCATTCCGCAGAACATTTGAACTTTGACCTTAATTTCCATGCTTTCATTCTGCAAAACATTTGAACATTGACCGACATGCAATTACTTTCGCCTGCCCCCCGGCATGCAGAGCGAACCAAAAAAAAAAAAACTATATATCTCCGCAATTATTTGGCGTCTGAGTTTACTTCTTCCCAATGGAAAAGTTCCCATCGAAGTAAATTTTACTTCCATGGACGGACGTAAAAAAGGCTTCCATGCAGGTTAGATTCACTTCCATGTGCAAGCAAAGAAATGATTCCTTCCGTGAAACGTTTTAGCAACTCCCATGGAAGCTTTCACACAACTTCCATGAAAAACCAAATGTACCCCCAAAAAGTTGGATTTACTTGTTTGGAATGGTGGCTTATTTTCCATGGACGTTGGTTGTGTAAGCTTCATAGAATCGGCCTCCATGGGTATACTCCACCAATTTCCGTACTACCCTGCTTTCGCTTTGGTACCTCGACCCCGTGGTGGGCCCTTGCATTGGGCATCCTGCTCCCACCCACAAGGTACAGACATATAATTAGCCCTCCGCAAGAGCCGCCGGAGGCCCACCAGTCACACTGATCCCGGGAACCATAAAGTAGACATACTCTCATGGAAGCAAAAAAAAGCTCCGATATACGTAACTATATTCTGCTTCCATGGAAGTTACATATTTGCTTCCATGGAAGCCTACAATATTCCGGCGGAAGTAA
Organism: Macrocystis pyrifera; assembly: GCA_031763025.1. Classification (NCBI taxonomy): domain Eukaryota; class Phaeophyceae; order Laminariales; family Laminariaceae; genus Macrocystis; species Macrocystis pyrifera. The sequence goes on from JASSKH010000029.1 coordinate 4,748,466, forward strand.
TGAAGTAAGTCTTTGGAAGCTCGTGAAAGTAAGCACTGGGAGTCGGTGGACTCTTGTCAAAATTTATGGCAGCTTCCACCGGACGTGCTTGTGGAAGCCCCAGTTGATGATGGACGTCGTTGCTGGAAGCTTCCGCTTTCACCAACAGTGAACCTTTCCACGTACTTCCATGCAGCAAGTAAATTTTACTTCCATGGAAATAAAATTATGTTTCCATAGTACGTAGTAAATTTAGTTCCATTGAACTAAGATTTACTTGCTGTGTGGAAGTACGTGGTAACTTCCATGGAGGTACAAAAAAGCAGGGCTTTTCGCGGGTCAGGTCAAATCTCACGGGTCGGGTCGGGTCGGGTCAGGTCCGACCCGACCCGCGAGATTTTGAAAGCCTCTTGACCCGACCCGACCCGACCCGCGAGATTAAAAAAGTTGTTGACCCGACCCGACCCGACCCGTGAGATTTTTAAAATATGCTGACCCGACCCGACCCGACCCGCGAGATTTCAAAACTTCTTGACCCGACCCGACCCGACCCGCCACCTTCGGATTGACCCGTGAGACACGGGTTTCATGCGGGTCGGGTCACCTTGACCCGCGAGACTATTTATGTTGACCCGCAGGTCCGACCTGCGGATCCGGCCCGTGGGTCGACACTTCAAAAACGATTTAATATTCATTTTTGTGCCCACAAGCGATATGTGGCCTGGCTGTAAGGGGTATTAGTGGATGCGGGCATGCGTATACGGATTTTGACAGTGTTTTCATGTTTGAATAAGATATCAAAGGAGTATTACTGGGTATTTGTACGAGAAAAGCCTTTGGGTAAGAGAGCGGGAAATACTTTTGAATGTCGGATCCGCGGGTCATGGGCAGATGCGCGGGTCCGACCCGCGGGTCAGCAGAAAACTCGCGGGTCATGACCTGACCTGACCCGTGAGCTTTTCATTATCACCTCTTGACCCGACCCGACCCGACCCGTGAGATTTGAAAAGCTCTTGACCCGACCCGACCCGTGACATTTTGAACACCCCGAGACCCGACCCGCGGGTCGGGTCATGACCCGCGAAAAGCCCTGCAAAAAAGGAAATAGGTCATGACCTGACCTGACCCGTGAGCTTTTCATTATCACCTCTTGACCCGACCCGACCCGACCCGTGAGATTTGAAAAGCTCTTGACCCGACCCGACCCGTGACATTTTGAACACCCCGTGACCCGACCCGCGGGTCGGGTCATGACCCGCGAAAAGCCCTGCAAAAAAGGAAATAGGTCATGACCTGACCTGACCCGTGAGCTTTTCATTATCACCTCTTGACCCGACCCGACCCGACCCGTGAGATTTGAAAAACTCTTGACCCGACCCGACCCGTGACATTTTGAACACCCCGTGACCCGACCCGCGGGTCGGGTCATGACCCGCGAAAAGCCCTGCAAAAAAGGAAATAATGTGGTGCCCCCCCCCCCCCCCCGGCTGAGCCGTCTCGCTCGGCATATTCTCCCACATCTCCGCTACTCTCAGTCCTTGATTGCTGACGGGGAATGATTTTTTTCAGGACGGACCCTCGGGGGTTTTTCATGCCGATTTCGAAAGGCTTGTTTTTCAGAATTGATCGAAGAGTTTCTGCTTTTAATTTCCCTTCATTTCTTCTGTTGTTCCGCGTTGAATTTCGTGTTTTATTATCTACCATAAGCAGCAAGCTCTGTCGGCGGCATGCCAAGCACCGATACCTGCAGCAGTAGTAGTACTGTAGTAGACGATCGACCTTCAATTTTTTCAACGAAGAGCACCAAGCGCAGCACGCACAGGCCACCACCATTCCAAGGCCCTCAATCAAGCCACCAGCTACGAAGTACGTCCCAACCAGCGAGGACACGAGAAGGCTCGACATATTGTACATAGTTGTTCCTACACCTTGCAGCTCTTGTCATTTGCAAGTCGCCCACATTGCACTTATAGTCGTGAGAGTCCTCTGCCCTTCAGTGCTCTATACACTTTGTTCTGACTGCTTCCTTAAGCGAGCGAAGCGGGCGGCGTACAGCCGCCCGGGGAGGAGTTCAGCCTTGTAGGTACATGCATAAATACCCGTGTGAATTATACCCCTTTTCTTCCCACGATCTTCCGATTCCCCCGCCCCCCTGTATCGAACTGCCCGATTTTTGTTGGTCCCCGAAATGATCAGATGTTTGGTGTGCCTATTATCTATGCGTATGTGTGTATGCGCCTACCATTTGTGTGGAAATCGGGACGGTACGCTACCCCATCTACGCGATTTGGCTAGCCTACGGTTCGTAACTTGCGAACAGCCCCCGTGCAACGAGTATCACGTTACCTCCTATTATGTCCTCATGAGGAGGTTCAAGTCATAAATGGAAAAACCCCTACCAGGTATGTAACAAAACCGAAATGCGATACTATCATTCCAAACCGCGCGCGTACAGACACCAACCGAAACACAGCGACGTTATCCACAACAGCCACCGAGTACCGGCAGCGAAATGCATCAATCCCGGCAGCTATACGAGCAACTGTGGGTTTGAGTGAGAGCGGTTTACGGTAACAGGGCATACATAACTGTATGTAAGTACTACAGCGTTTCGAACAGTTGTCCGGTGTTCGAGCCGATTCCTACTATCACAAAGGCGCCAAGGGTCAGCAGCATACCCCACGAGGACACCGTATAACATATATATATCCGGAGTTCCTGTAGTACCAGGCGCCACGTATTACAGTAATTACTCTGCGTGCAGGCGGAGAGTAGGAGCAGCAGCGTACAGACAAGGGGGGGGGGGTGTCCTCGATATCACGCATGACCGTAGTTGCATAGCCATAAACTTTCAATCCCTGCAGTGCCGAGACGGAGCACGTTGGGATTTCACCGACCAGGCAGACATTGCATGCACCAAACGCGAAGCACCGTGAGGTGCTCAGTTAGTCACATGAAGGCTGATCTGCACCCTACTACGAACCGCTTGTGAGGCGAACTTGTTCATGGATGACAGCTTCAATGAATTTATATAGTTGCCGGTGTGGCCACATCCAGGGACAGCAATAGGGATACCAGTACTATGTAACTGCCTCGTGGGTACCTTTCCATAAACACTGCGTGATACCATCATCCCCTTTGTGCGGGAGTAAACGTTCTCCACCTCGCACAAATGATCTATAACTCGGTCGCCAGGGGGTGGTATTATGCTCAGGTCGATGTTTAGCGGAAGCGTCCGTGCCGCTTTACCACACTGTTTGTTGCTGCTGTCGAGAGCTTCACTGGAATAAAGGCTGGTAACCGAACCACCATTGACCTCCAAGCACGTGACGCTCACTACACGACGGTTTGGCCAATTCGATGGCCCTCCTGTCGCCTTCACGGCTGCCGCACGCGCACGCCGGACTCGTGCTTCGATAGCAGTATCACATTGGGCGAAAATGGTTTTTCATCCTCAAAATCGTCGGATTGTCAATTTTGTTTGGCAAAATGACATTTCCGTATGCCTGGGCCATTAATTTTATGTATCAACCATTGCACTTTGATCTTCTTGTAAGTCCGTTTTTCGGTGGGAGTATGGGGGCTCCTAAAATGAGCAGCCTTAAAAACAGAATTGTGCACCTCTATTGTAGCATGCGTTACCGCACCGCACCGCGCTGCACGGCACCACGCCTTTGAAACGCATCGCACCGTAACGCATCGCACCGCACCGTCCTCGCACAGCACTTTTGGCCTTATAAACGGCCCATTCTGCGTGCTACGATAATAGTAATGGTTGTTGTGTTGTCATTGCTGATGAAGTAAATTTCTGATTGACGGGGCACTTCCGAACCGAGGAACCGCTACCCCACCATTGTATCATTGCGAACGATGTGCTTTTTTCGTGTTGCATTGTAGTATATATATATCGGTCGAACAGCTACCGTTTCGCAAAAACGACTGGATGGATGCTTCATCTGGGCAGTGGTTTCGTTACTCGCTGCGTGTTATCGAAATCGACCAGTCAGTGTTGCGGTGCGTAGTACAAAACTACAACGTAGGCCAGCGAGGAGCTCGAGAAGGTTCAGATCAGGTGCTGATACCCGTATCATACCGCAGCAGCAGCAGCGCGTCGCCAAGGTGGGGGGACTTTTCTTGAGCCACCCCTGCCGATGAACCAACCTTACTGTAGACGCCCGCCCTGGATATCAAGTCGACAAATATTAAGCCATCACCAGTCAAGAGGGCATCTTTATAGTGATTGCTACTGTTTTTCAGGCTGGTACAACATATTAAGGGCATTTTTTATGGCCCCATAGTTTGCCCCAACTGTACCCTTTATTTACGTTGAGATATTGATATCCTATATTACGGGGGGCCATAGTAAATAGGACCTACGGTACACACAAAAATCTCTATATGTACCTTTTTTTCTAACAGTATTTGGTCCTATTTACTATGGTCCCCCTCAATAGTATGTTTCATGATTTTTCCGCACCTCGGACCGATCACTCGCGATCTGCGTACGTCCTCTGGATCCTAACCCGCCGCTAGGATATATAGGTCGTGCAGGATCTGTACGAGAGATACCCAACCCAGGAAAAAAATGTGTCCTATACTAGATCGTGCAGGCTACACGGCCCCCACCCGGCCATATGGTGAGCTATATTACAGATCATACATACCATGCATAGCAGATTAATCTTCCCTGAAAGATCGAGAATAAGAAGGAGGAACCAACGATCTAAATCTGCCCGAGGTGCTGTCCTGCTCCAGAAAGGTAGGGGTCAATGTTCCTACCAACCCCTAGGGGTAAGAATCACCCTACTCTGGTGGAAAAAGAAGGTTCTCTGACTGCCTCTTACCACACGTGTAACCGTTCGCCCCGGCGTGACAACTCCCCGCCTCGCACGTGATGACCTCCACCGGCTGGCACTCTGATGTAGCACCACGGCAACACGAAACAACGCAACCCCGAGACAACGCAGCGCATCACAAGGCATCATGGTAAGGCGGGGCGCAGCACGCAAAGGGGAGGAGAGAGACGACGCTTCGGTTAAGGAGCTTACCGAAGAGGAAAAAAGAAGGCCTCACACCATGCAATTTCCATTGTAAACGAAACGTCCTATCAGAGAATCTCCTCGGATGTCTTGAGCAAGTCACAACTTGCTACGTGGCTGTAATGCTGCAGGAACAGGAGAGGATTCAAACTTCGGCAGGTACAGTACTACTGCTACTGCGATGTCGTTTGTGCTGTGAGCCACGCGACTCGCTACGTTTACGCACGTCCGCCTTAAAATGATAACACCAGCACTAAGATTAAGGTTCCTCGAACTAAGCCTGGATGTGTACCGAAAGGGTCTACAACGTGGAGGAAGAGATACACTCACCACCATGCATGATCGAATCGAGGGAGGGGAGTGTACTCATATCATGCATGGCCGTAGTCGTATGGTTGCATGGATGGAGGGGAGGGGGGCAGGGGTACTCATTTGTTGCTTGCTTTAGTCATTTGATCATTGACCATGCACCCCTTCCTAGACGGAGCACTGTTCCTACTCCTAATGGAGACACCTCTAATATTTGGGCGCTCAATAAGTCGTCTTCATGTAGTTCATGGAAACGCTTTGATAAATCTCGTCCCCTTGCTGTTTCGCCTCCTGTGGCCACCACCTATCCCCAGGATAGCGATAGGTTTCTCGCTGCTATCTAATGCATCAAACTCCTCCGAGCCGCTTTCGTCTATTTCTCTCATCTCCTCCTTTAACACATCCCGTTCTTCCTTGTATATGTCACATCCACCTACTGTGTGAGTCTACTCTCTATCTTTTTGCCACACGGACGCACCGATGCATCCACTTCCTCTTCTTCCCGGCTACTGGCATACCTCTTTCTTCATTCTGGTAGGTCTAGGCCCCCTTCACGAAATCGAAGCTTCAGCGTTTTCGCGAAATCCATCGAGCCGTGGAAATACGTTTTAATTCCTACCCCCCCCCTACACGAATCTCTTGGGTGTTTATCCGATTTCACCTCGTTTCGTAGCGCAAGCCTTTCTCTTCTTCCTATTCTTTGTTCTAGATCCGTCTTGTGTCTCTGCGGAGATCATGTCTTCTTGGTTCCTCCTAAACCCTTCCACACTTTCCCAACTACGCTATCCCGCCTTATTCCAGCTGGCTTGTTTGTCACGTTCTCCCGTACAGCTCTCAACTATATCTGGCAACCTCTTTTTTGGCACGTTCCTTACTGTATATTGCCATTTTTTCTTTCCCCTGTCTCTATTTGTCTTGAGTCGGGTACATCTCCAGTTCTGCTCCTGTATACTGCATTACTCGTCGTACTTGAGCATCTTAGCATGTTTTTAGCTGCTGTCATCTGTACTGTTTCCATCTGTCTTAGGAACTAGGGAGGGGCTCAAACGGAAGAAAAGAGACAACCATACCGGATTAGACAAGTCGATCCAAGAACTATCTCAGTTTGGCACCTCCAGCGGCTGGTCATCAAACCAATCCAAGGGGGGGGAGGGAGGGAGCGGGGGGGCGAACTCTCTGCGTGCGGGCGGGGGGGGGGGGGGGGGGGGGTACTCATTATCATGCATGGCCGTAGTGGTATGACCACCATAGACCCGGGGGGGGGGGGGGGGGGGTACCCATTATCGTGCATGGCCGTAGTCATATGACCATAGACTCTCGCATCCCTATACGGGATGGAGCACGTCGAGTTTTCACCGACCAGGCAGGGGGAGGGGGTACTCGATAGGAGAGATGTACTCGATCTCATGCATGGCCGTAGTCGTATGACCATAGACTCGCGCATCCCTACAATGCCGGGACGGAGCATGTCGGGTTTTCACCGACCAGGCAGACATTGGTTGCACCAAGCGCGAAGCGCCGTGAGGTGTCTGGCGAGCCGCATGAAGGGTCAGCTGCATCCTACTAAGAACCGCTGGTGAGGCGATTTACCTTGCATACGGATGATAGCTTCAATGAGTTAGGGGGGGGGGGGGGGGGGGGGGGGGGGGGAGAGAAAACAGAACAGAGACTCTTAGAATGAATCCCAGCCACTAACGTCGGCAACTGTGCGTGGTCGCGGCACGCTATCGTGGTGTACTGTGCGCGGTAGTAACGGAGTATTGTAAGCCGCTGACGAAGTTGCTCTAGAAGCGCCTCGGCCCAGGGGTAGTGCGGAGGTTGTTAATTGTCGCACGCTAAAATAAAATACAAACTTACCGCAAAGACCCGCAAGAGCGCCGTCTGGGAAGAGGCGGATCTCCGTCGCAGTTCTGCCATTCCGTGCGTTTCAATAGGAGAAAGTTGGAAAAAAAGGAGCGGGGGGCGGGGGGCGGTGCGGTAAGTGAGAACGGTTAATGAGATTGCGAGAAGAAGCGGAGTAGCCGGAGTTGAGGCTTGGCTATTTTGTGTCGACACCTTATGCCCCAGCGTCGGCGATGCGGGTGCATTGGGTGCGGTCAGAAGTTCACTGGGCCGCTCGTGCTATCCAGTGGGGACGTTAAGTAGGCCTAACCCTAGTATGCAACTATTTGTCTTTATTGCAATAGAAACTATTACGGGGGACCATAGTAAACAGGACCTAAGGTGAACACAAAAACTATATATTCACCTATTTTTACTGACAATATTTAGTCCTGTTTACTATGGTCCCCCGTAATATTAATGCTGTGACATGGCTTTACACCCACCGGGCAGAAAGAGCAAGATTCAGTACATTACCAATCGCTGACATTTTCCTGCGGGGGCATGAAATTGACAATGTTGTATATTTACGAAAGGTTTAGTTTGCTAGTGTTTAATTTTTCGCCCCGAAAATGGTGTTTAGCCCCCTACGGCCCAAATGCCCCAAACGACAAAAACCCCGACCAAACATGAAAAAAATCTGGCGTAAGAAAAGAAACAATCTCTTCGATCGGTAACGAGTCGGCAGGGGTTCGTGAATTTTTTTTCAGGACCTATCTCCCAGACGTGAATATCCGATGGCCATGGCACCGGGCGTACCGAGTCCAGCCCCCGCACCATGCCGGATGCACACAGAAGGGGTACAATGACACCAACCAGTCGTTGAGCACTTCAGTACCCCTAAAGAAAGGGACATACAAAGCAGGAGGTTGCATGATATCGAGGGACCGCCTTTAGCGCAATCGGTTTTCGTTTTACGTAAAAGCAGCACGCGTCCTAACTCTGTGGTGCATGTTGTATGTGCACCTGCCGCTATTCTGAACGGGCCGTGTTTCTGTCAAAGGAGAGGCATCTATCCCTGCTGGCTCACGTGGTCGGCACGCACTGCAGGTCTTCGTTCAGGCTCAGATCCCTGCCTCGGTGGGGAGTAGGACATCGTCCCAGTCCATGCGGCCGCGCGACAACAGGGCGGCCATCGAGTGTTCACGGTGAAGAATGATTTCACCAGTCAGTTAGCGTACAGTAGTACTGTGGTGAGATGGCGACGCGTGTGAGAGCCAACGCTACGCGTTCAAAAAGACAAAAGTGACCGTCGAATGCCCAAAAGAGAGTGTAGGTCAGCCATGTAGTTGGCATATACGTATGTTGGTGCATGTCAAAGCCGGCAGCACACGACAAAGAAGAGCGGACTTCTATTGTCCTACGTGAGGCATGGCGTTGACGCAAGTCGACTACGTACGCAGTTGTCAGATGTCGACGCGTGCTGCAGAGCCAACGACACACGACAAGGAATCGAGCAGGCATCAAGGAGGCGTGGACCGTTGGCCAGCTACTCTGTCCGTTGTTAGCGTCTGCGCAAATCAACACCTCCCCCCGCCGGGAAAGAGCGGCTATCGAATGTTCAACACGAGGCATGCAATAATATCGCAAGTCGGCCAGCTGTTGGACATATAGCCGCCATGCATCACTGGTGGCCGAGACCCCCGCCCCCCGTGCATAGTGTGGGCGTAAACAAATCCTCGTGGAGACATTGGATAGTGTATCAAACGTTCTAGGCGTACCGAATTGAGAGGTTTGTCGATACTTTGTGGGGTCTGGCATGTTGATGTATCCGCAAGAATTGTATTGCGCCCGCATTCGGAGGGATGGGGGGGTCACGGCTACCTGTGATGGGCAAGACAGCGTATATAAACTTACGGTTTGGCAAACAATATTGTCAATCATGGTAATCTGAATATGTGCCCACCGTAGTCGGAAGTATTCTGGTGCAGGACGGAAGAATCGATAGTCGCCGGTGGTATGTGTTCGAGGTTCTTAGCCATGTGCGAGAAAAGCAAACACACACATGCATGCCGGCCCGACGATGTATTCGGAGGCCATAACGTAGAACCAACGATAAATAGCCGATCAAGCCGAGTGGTTGGAGCGCTGCTCAACAAAATTACTGGCCGCACGCAAAGTTTCGACATACCAGATATGCGATAGCACTGTGGCGTGTGACAATCTTGATCATTTTAGCGCCGGCCCACATATATGTTTCACAACCGTACAACCATTGTGTCCAAACAAAATATTGGTGCCGTTTGGGTATTTGTATCCCCAAAATGACCATTACATCGACGGTCCGAGTTGCACATTCGGCAAGGGTTTCCAACGAAAAACGCCCAACAACAACAGCGCCACGCTTTTTCGTACAGTAATATCTCTAGGATTGAAGAAATCGGAATGGAGGCTGGGGGTGCTGAATGTCGACGGGTAGAAAGAACGGTTCAGTACGAAGAACACACAACAGTGTATCTCGCGGAATCGACCTCGGAAGGCCCACCCGCCGGAGTTTTCCATGTTTCGGCCACTTACAGGGTCTGCAAGCTGGTGAGAGGAGTGAACACCTCTGCCGGCAAGGAGGTCAGCTTGGCGGAGGACACGATCCTGATTCCATTCAACATTATCCGACATGTTCAAAACGTCCGACAGCCGAAGCGATAGGGGGGTCGGGGGGGCGCGCGAAAACGTTATCGTTTGTTTACTGCAGGGCGAGTATAGCCTATACTCACGGCTTAGTCTACGTTTTATGAAAACATTACCAACATGTTCAACAACCCGAACGGATCGGGAGGCACGGGCAGGGACGGTGGGAGGGGTTCAAATCATGTCGTGCATGGCAGTATGGAGGGTCCTCAAGCAATGGATGCAAAAACAAACAGCCAAATGCGCCACCCGCGCCCTTAGAGCAGTTAGCCGAAGAAATCTGCTGTAAGCATCCGGCGCTTTCAACGAGAATTTTTCTATCGAAAAAAAAAACTCCACCCTTCTTTTTGCACCCTAAAAAAAATACTTTCTGTCAAAATAACCACAATGAATGTCAGGTGTGCTAGGCTAGGTATATGGAGGACACACGTAATATTGGTGTATAATACCGCGCTTGTTGTACCCTCAAACCTATAGCTTGTTTCCGCCCCTGCCGAGTTTTAGTTTTCCGATCCGGTGTTTCGAAGTAAACTCACAGCTTTTCCATGCTTGTCATGCCAGCGAAAAGACCCTTGGGCATGGCCGCCAGCTGGCTAAAGTGCATTTCTCTGGAGATGGGAGGAGCGATTGTTGACAGCAGGATCGGCGGGCAAAGATAGCGATCAGAAGGTAAGTGTGTGTTTCGTTTAGATATGTCTCGCGGGTGGGTGGCGGTGGTAAACTCTGAAAAACTCTCAAGAGAAGAAACAACACCACTACTACTGTAGCCAGGGATTCACGAAAAAAAGAGAAAAAACATGGAGCCACATTCGTCATCATCTCGACACTGATATCGAACTACGAGTACGTTGGGATGTTTGGTCAGAAATTATGGAAAAGACATTCATATATTTTTAGTCAGTTGTTTTCGCCTGATTTTAGTATACCCCTCCCTTCTCCCGCGTTTGGTACAGCAGAAAAATCAAACAGGGGGCTGTCCATTTTTTTTTCGAATGATTTGTAGGAGCAGGGGGCCCATCGTGGCCTATCGCTTTTGTTGGTGCTATCTCGAGATCCACAGTCGAATTTCGTGCCATCTACGACCATAGCGCACAACATCCACAGCAGCACTGTGGCTTTCTTGTCTACGCAGGACACTTTTTGTGCCTTCCGCCTCAGCGTCAAACACTGCTACCATCCACCTTCCTCACCCTAAAATCGTCTGAAAGGCAAACGAAACGCGTCACCCAAGGGTAGCACACGGAAAAGAAAATCGACACCCCACACAATTTTTGGGAGGGCGGGGGGTACTGAAACCAAGTACAAAGCAAACATGTTTTTTTTAAATTTCTGACAAAAAATCCCATCAGGCTACAGTATATACTAGGCGAAAACTCCCTGGGCCTACGAACGCATACGTACGAGGTAGACAACCAATACACTTCTCTAGGACTGCAGTCTCTTTGAGTCAGTTTTGGGGACAAATTACCTAGAATTTGATTGGTTTGTCCCCGGACCGGGCCTGCAGTCCTATAATATGGAGGTGTGTTGCAAAGCGGTGTCGTGTGTTTCCGTCAGTTAAGGAGGAGGTGTGTTGCTAACGATGTCGTGTGCTTTCCTCAGACAAGGAGGTTAGAAGTTGTTCGGCCGGAACATGCAACCCGTATTTGCAACCCCTCTCCGGTAGCAAGCGTTCGCAGCAAGGCGTAGCACTCACAGCTCAACGAGCCCGCTGAGGCCGGAAAAGACTCCGGCAGGCAGTGACTCGATCGCGGTGTAGGAGAGATCCCTGGGCGGAAAGTCAAAACCATGCGCGTGCGTGAGCGCGTAGGGGGCAAACATGCACGGTGCGGGATCGGATCGTTGGCGCACGGATATACATGAAGGAGTGGTGGGTTACAAGGAGAACGCCACATCTCTCTCTCTCTCTCTGTCTCTCTCTCGTTCTTCCTCTCTCTCCCTCTCTCGTTCTTTCTCTCTTTTACTCGAACCTGAACCTTGTACTGAAATAGGTCTACAACAGCAGTATCTTCGTTAAACACATGGCTTCATGTCGTTTGTCCGCATAAGAGTTCACCACATTATTGATTGACTAGGCAGCAACAGCAAGCGGCGGTGACCACTTTCTGTCACCATCCGCGATAGTAGGTGCACACGCAAGCAGTGGAGAAAGCAACCCGCTCGTGGTGGGAAGTGCGTGCATATATGTTGTAGTCGCGGAGGCCACTGCCGCGTCGACAATGAGGATCCTTGTTTGACGCGTGCTAGGCGTTCCATCGGCGCACGGGCTGTTTTCCGAGGCTCCTCACTTGAGCAGCTAGCTCTATTACGGGGGACCATAGTAAATAGGACCAAATATTTGTTCCTAAAAATTGGTAAATATATAGGTTTTTGTCTGTACCGTAGGTCCTATTTACTATGGTCCCCCGTAATAGTCTACATCAATCTTATTCATACCTGGTGAGCGAGTGGTGCGGGTACATCCAGTTTTTCTGATGCGGGTTTTGGCCGCAATATTTTCTGAATGACGGGACTCTCCCTAACCCAACATATTTCATTCTTTGTACCTGGTACACACCTACCCTGGTAGGCCATATGGGATTGTTCGTCGCGTTGCACTTTCATTTTTTTCATGGTCAGTTTTTATTTTCTTATTGTTACGAGTACAGAGCTCCTCAAGACAGGAACTCCAGAAACAAACTGGTGCAGGTCGACCTTAGCATGTGTGTCTGACTCACATGTCCAGTAGCGATGTAAGGCCGGAGAAGATGCCAACCGGCAAGGTCGTCAAGTCGTCCTGGAACGGAAGCGACCTGCTCGAGAACATGTGGAAGAACGTTCGATATGCTCTTTTGGGCCAGAGATACCACACGGGTTATACAGCAGTGGATGTGGATGTGTTGGGGCTATACTCGTAGCAATCATGGGTTGAAAGCTGCATCTAGCGTATCAAACAAGCTGTGTTTCGATTGAGTTCCGATTGTGCCTATTTGCGCTGGTGCCGTCAGTCCTAAGAGCGAAGTCCGTTCAAGCCAAGAGGCGGCGGAAGGCACCTCCCTCAGTACATCTTTTAAGAAGTCAAGGTCTCGTTCCTGCGATTTCAAGCTTCTTTTTTTTTGCACCCAAACATGCCCCCCCCCCCCCCCCCCCCGTAATTTTGTACGTAGGTACCATTTGCCGTTTCTCGGGGGGTCGTGACCTATTTTGCCACTCATTGCACAGCCTTCATCAACTCCCATGCGTTGAAGTGACATTGGCCACCAAGCCGCGACTGCCATCCATGATGGCTTTCGCGATAGTACGGCAGTGACCGTTATGTGGCAGGGTTCTAGCACCTCCTCCAATGGCACCGTGACACGGCCCTGAGAGATGATCATGACAGCATTGTTCAAGCCATGGCATGAGCGTTGCTGAGGTATCAATGGTTTCATTGATACTGCACTCACAGGCGCTCGATGTTGTCCTTGCCAAAGGTCTCGAAGCAGTCAGGGATGTCCTCGGCATCAGAGTCGTGGAAGCCGCAGTTCGAGAGGTCCCTTGACAAAGCACGCGTCAGATTTTACACGGGGGTGGCACGGGAAAAGTCGCTCGCGGGGGTTTGGTATGCGGGCGAGCGGCCACAAGAACAAGGAGAAAGAAAGGAAGAAACTCTCTGTATACAGCACTGCTTAGAGCTGTGGTGTTGAACATATCATACCAGCACATGTCGTCAGGCTTGTGAGATGGTACACACTTTCATCGGAGTGCATGCGATATTCGTAATGCAGTGTAATTTGATTCCAACAGTTGGATACGGCACGTAGTAGTTGTGAATCACCCATCATAACGAGGGGGATCATGCAGAGAGCAGCTCGCGGTTGGGTATCGACCGTCGATTTTTCTTTTCGACAATTGTATTGGTCAGTCTAAAGGTTCTCCGGCAATTCCATTGGTCTATCTAAAAGCACTGCGGTAAGTTTTACTAGCCAATGGAAAGCCTTTGCATTATATCTAAGATAATGGGAAGCCAGGGGACTTTTCGTCGAGTGACAGGTCGTATCATACATGGTCACTACTTTCTCCCCCTAATTTACCAGATATTACAGCATTCTGGATCGTCCATCGACGATGTCTCACAGGAGTGTGGTTGTGTTGTCGTTAGAACATCTGTAGCCGTCGCTCCCGATGTCCAGACAATCGTTAAGAACTGCACCACGACAACAGCCACGAGAAAACGAACAAGAACAAGCGGGTTGCGGCACCGAGAGAGAAGAACTCGAAACGAAAAAACAACGAAAATGATAAGAAACGCACACGATACTGCGGGAAGAGATTCATGCCGACAGCAGCGATGGTTGCGTTGTACCTCTCGGGGAGGAAATCTAAGGACATTTTAAACATCAATAGTAGTACCAAGCGGTCCTTATATTGACGCCCAGAGGGTTAGCGATGGTTAGTGGCGCTAGCAGTCTTGTGGGCGGACGGAGATGTTTTTAGGTTCGATGCCGCGGTGCATGACAAGACGCTGCTACAACATAGCCTTCGAACCCGCCGAGCGCAACGATACATGAGAAAAGCGCTTCTGCTCGTATCATACAATGGATGGGTCTATGTGCACACACCAATGCGTGTTGTACCTCGCACTTCAAGAACTTCGAAACATAGTGCTTTCACCGAGTACTTTCATAGCTGGACGTCATTTACTTCCGTAAGCCGTCTTCCACCTATACTTGACGACCTGCCTTCTACACGGTAGCAGTAAATGATACGGTGTGCATATGTCGTTTTTCAGCTGGACCGGAAAACGGTAATATGTGTTTGCTCTAAATGTGATCACAGGAAATGCTGCACGGAAGGCAACGTCAACCCTTCTTCTCGTAACGAGTGCCAACTCATCCTATCATAATTTTCATCATCGCCATCATATTCGCGTGTCCAACCCGCCAAGGAATGCCGGCATGTTGTAAAGCGTACCCCCGGGGGGGTCATTGGGGAGACCATATTACTTCATACCAGGCAGCTCACATGAAGGTCTCGCACAAACGATCCCAGTCCTCAATATATCCTCACTGCGAAATTCCAAAATATTGTAGCACACATAAAAAACGAGTCGTACAAACAGTGTACCTCTATCGTCAGTAGAATCGTCATCCGCTTCGCACTGGCCCAAGCATGCTTCCTCCCCCCCAGAGCCGGAACAAGCCCGTCCCATCCCGTCGCACAAAGTGGCAATGGACGCCTCCGCCGCCGCGGAAATAGGGTGTCCGTAGCCGACGAGGTCGCACACGGAAGGAACCCCGTCGTCGCACACCGCGTCCCATGCCTCCACACAATCGTCACAAGCATAGAGCCGGCGGCGCAGACTGTGGCGACGGCGGCGGGTGTTGTTGTCGTTGTCGACAGGTCCACCTTGCCACTCACCAGCCCCCACCATCATCCCAGCACCGGGTACTCCTGCTCCTTCTCCTACTCTCCCTCCTCCTCCTGCCGATGCTAATTCTTGTCCATCAAAGCCAAAGAGGCCGCGCCTTCCGGAAGACGACGGCGTGAGCCTAACCTCCGACAGGTCTCCCTTGGCGTCATACAGCACTCTGTACCGCTCGGAGCCGACAAGGATGGTGGTCACGAACCCGGCCGCGTTGAACTTGTGGATGGACTTGCCGCCGTGGCCCTCCTCGGTGAAGGTCACCCTGTAGGGCTTGTTTCGCCCGTCGTCGTAGCGGTCGACGCTGAAGGTGGTGTCGCCCGCCTCGACAGTGATGCCCTCGCGCGTTGCCTCGGTCGTCGGCACCTTGCTGGAGGAAACCAGCAGGCCGAGGAGGAGGGGAAGGGCCAACGAAGACGCGGACTGGTGTGCCTTCATCGTGGTGGTGGTCTGGTGGTGATCTGGTGTCGCTGGTTATGGCGTTTGTGGTGTTGGTGGTGGTATGGAGGTGGTGGTGGTGGTAGCGGTGATGGTGGTGGGGGTGGTGGTAGTTGTGGTGGGGGTGGCGTTGATGGTGGCGGTGGGTGGTGGTGGCTGGTGACTGCGAACGCTGTGCAACGACAGGTGGAGGCGTTCGCGCAAACAGTGAACATCGTTTCATGTCTATAATATCTCTCCTTTTGGTGTTTTCTGTCACAGTTTCTAGGCGGCGCTCTCGGGCCAAGACAAGGCTTGTTCATAATCACGATAAAGCGGCGCACAAGCGCTCCGTTGCGGTTCGCCATAGGGCAATGGACCATGAGGGGGTGCGCAAGCACTACCGTTCGTCCAGACTGAGACAGCTGCTAGCTGCAACCGAGATGGACGTTGCACGGGTTTCGTTTTGAGAGGAGGAGTCGCGCACCTGGCGAAAAAGGTTGTTGCTATACTTTTCGGTGCCCTGGATATGAGGGGAGGGGTGCTATATCTCCGAGCTTAAGTCAGGTCATCAGTGCAGCGTTCATGGAGGCGATAACGAGCTGTATGACGACGAGACATGGGATGGTAGGAGTCCGCGCTTCAGTTCTGGGCTAAGCGTCAAAAACGTCGAAACATGATGCGCGAGGAGTGTGTGAACTTGCAATCAATATATTCTTACAGGGTACAGTAGCGCTTTAGGCAGCCGAAAGGTTCAAAAGGACATGGTCCGGGGCTCTGCACCAGGGTTTAGTCCAGTCATGGACAACCATCACGTACAGAGCTTGTTGGTACAGCAGTATTCTATGTGTTGTGCCGTAAAAACAAAAACCACTCCCCCTCCCCCGTGGGGCAAAACCTTGAGGCACAATGAAGTATGTGTATATATACCCAGTTACCTGGTAACAAACACAACATCAGTCTCAGCTACTGTGAGATCGATGGTTTCTTCAGAGCTCGTCTTTGCAAGCTGCGCGTGATATTTTAAAAAGGTGATCGGGGTCTTATGGCATTCGGCCTGTTCAGTTGAGTCTGTTCAGTTCAGTACGTGTACAAGAGATAATGTAGCAGCAAGGTCCATTAATCTGCATGCGCATCGTTGGGAGTGTCGCTACTTTGGCTTTTTCCCCCCTTCCCACCCCTGCATCAATGCTTAAGTCAGTTGTCATCCGTCTGCATGTTCCCGGTCGGGAGGCGTCCATGGCGCTCCACCGATCCCGTCCTTGCATATATTCGTTACGCGTGGGGTGCTTGTTTCATACACGCCTCTCTCTTCTTCATGGCTTGAAAAACCAAGGCCCATGGACGCTACTACGTTGGCTTGATCCACACGGCTGAACCGGCCGATGCTATAACAAAACTGACTATCAGCACCTGCAGACAGGGGGACGTAGCAACTTATGTCTGGCCCCAAGTATTTCTGCCTGACCGGATATCGTTGGAACATCGCTTAGATCTCTGCTACACCGTTTGGCCACGCTACTACTACTACTGCTACTGCTGCTGCTATTGCTGCTGCTATTGCTGCTGCTACTGCTACTGTTACTACTATTGCTGCTGCTGCTGCTGCTGCTGCTACTGCTGCTGCTGCTGCTGCTGCTGCTGCTACTACTACTGCTACTACTACTAGTACTACTACTACTGTACCACTGCTACTACTACTACAGTAACTCTGTTCGTACGCAGACCTCGGTGTTGCTCGTCGGGTTGTAACTTTCAGCATGTCAACGAAAAACAAAGCAGTTTTCGGGGTGAGGTATAAATATACCGACAAGGGGTATGTATGTACGATGGGTGGACGGAATTACTCAAAACAGTTAGTTGAGCAAGCGTGATGGGATCAATTTGTTCTTGGCTACACCACTCGTTCCCTCGGCATAAGCACCGTTTGTACATTAATATTCAAATCTTAAAAGTTAGAACGAACGATTGTATTCAGTATTTGTATACCAAGCATCATTATATTCAGGAACAGAGTAGTATGTTATGTACCTGGTACACAAGAAGGCCATGCTCGAAGTATGATACCATGTATTATCTGGCACTACCTTGATACTGATTTTTTTTTTTTTTTTTTATCCTCCGGCGGATTGGTAAATGTACTGCAGACAGCAGATCGTTTTTTTTTTTGTAGGGGGAACCCTTTAAATGCCATTCGACACGCGAAAAAAAAAGTAGCTGGGACAACAAATGCCCCCAAGAAGGTAGCAGGCAGGCTGGCGGGGCTGGGTAGAGAGGGACCTATTTTTTAGTGTGCTTGCACACAAAACAAGTTCTAAGCATTCTACTTCCATCACCCATCACCCATCACCCAATATAATCGAAAACAGGCATTATTATGCACAGATCGATACGCGTAATACATACTGTGTACACATATACCGGTGTAACGTGATTCCGGACTGCGGCCCACTGCCCTATGAATAAATATCTACCACTCACTGCTTGTTGTTTGCATTTTTCCCGGAAATACATTCAAATGGGAGTTCATTTTAAATTGTCAGGTTTCCTCCAGAGTGATACTTGGTCTAATATCTACCACTCGTACCGTATGTCCCTCCGTCAACTGACCGGGTGCTCGGCCGCTGTCGATCCCAACAGGAACCAAAATACCTCAACAGCCTACCAACCTAAAGAATCGTCGTCTGAAATTGAGAAATTTCCTGGTTCGATGCAAACGCGGCGCAGCCGCGTTTTATGGCCAGTTTTGGCCCATTTTGGCTGCGGTTTGGGGTCAGGGTTAGGGATAGGGTTAGGGTTAGGGTTAGAGTCAGGGGTTGGGTTGGGTCTTCGCCCGTACCTTGATCCCAACAGAACCAAAATACCTGACTGAACAGCCTACCAACCTAAAGATCCCTTCTCCCAGATTGCTAGGGGACCTCCTGCTGTCTGTCGACTGGCTGCTTTTCGATTCAATAGCGCTTTGGTCACGGTCGCGAGTCCCTTGGGTTGTGTCCGGGGGGAGAGTGGGAGGGCTCTGTCACCAACAAAACGTGTTATTACCGGGCACCATAGTATATAGGACCAAATATTGTCGTAAATATGGGTAAATTTACGGTTTTTTGTGTGTACCGTAGGTCCTATATTTACTATGTGCCCCCCCGTAATAGCTATCAATGAATTCTATGTGATACTACCACTCGTTTTGGTTTCCCTTGGTTTTGTTAGTTCGGGGAATGCTAATCAATTTTTGTGAGTGATCAACGTTGAAACTCATGATGTACTATTACGGGGGACCATAGTAAATAGGACCTACGGTACACACGAAAACCTATATATTTACCTATTTTTGCTAACAATATTTAGTCCTATTTACTACTGTATGGTCCCCCGTAATACAAACGCATACTTACTTTGCTGTTGATTTATATTATGGCAACTCAAAAATACTGCATACATACCGCGGCAATGCAACACACGCCACGCTACTGGTGGTGGTGTTGTGTAACATTATCAATCATTGGGACGGTGTGCTGTGGTGTTGTTGCTGTCTTACACATTAAATCGTCCTTTCTACCCAGCTTCATCAGTACACCCAGTGTCCGTCCTGATTCCTTATCCTAGAGAGATACTGATTCCTTCCGTGGTCACAGACTGCTTCTGTGAGACAGAGGAAGACCAAAAGTAAAAAAAAAATAATGGCAAATTCAAGTGTCAAGCAAGTGAAATGCCAGCGTACCGGGTACGAGAACACAACAACACAAGCAAGACCAAAAAAATAAGAGCAAAAAGACAACAAAACCAAAAACCAAAAAATTGAAATGAAAACACAGAATACAAACGACGCAAGGACTTCAGAAAGGCTGGCCAGACGGAAAGCGTACGTAGTCAGGAAGGACAGATATCTGCTGCGCGGACGAAGCAACACGAAAGAAAGTAAGGGAGCTACACAGGCAACAGTTTATATGAGCTAGTCG
Source organism: Macrocystis pyrifera (assembly GCA_031763025.1). Classification (NCBI taxonomy): domain Eukaryota; class Phaeophyceae; order Laminariales; family Laminariaceae; genus Macrocystis; species Macrocystis pyrifera. The sequence continues at coordinate 4,768,058 of JASSKH010000029.1, forward strand.
GACCGATAACTAGCCACCCGATCTATCATTTAAAATCTGCAGTCGTCGACAGCTGTATCAGTAAACGGCTGCCCCCCCCCCCCCCCCCCCCTTCCGTTGCCGCCGTTCTTGGCGTCCTCAGCTGCGTGGCGTGGCCGGTGTACGTTGAACTTATTTGCCGGCACGATGCGAGGGACCCCGAAAGCCTGCACGCTGGGTTGACTGGGCTCAGGACACTCCAGCCACAGTGATGTGGTACGGGAGTTGTTTCCTGTGCCTGAGCCAGTCGCAAAACGTTGCAAACCTTCGGCTTCTCTGCTTCTTCTCTGCCAAAACCGATATTATACGTCGCTGAGTTATGTCTAACTAACTTCAGCATTAATTAGTAGTAAAAATGAGGGCACGTAAGAAACATAAGCGTACGAGTAAATCCCAGAAGTCCATACAAAGCCCGTTTATGTACATGTTGCCGACTTACGCATAAATAAGGGTACGAGGAGAAAATCGCACATATATTTATTATGCGTACGGATGCCATAAATGCCATAGATCTCGGAATAAGTCCACACGAGCATGCACATCCTGTTCAATACTGCCCTGCTCCAGCTTTAGGACTGTAGTACCATGTATATATACCGACGTTATACAAACTGCGGCTCTCACCTATCTTCCCGAGTCGCAGGCTTCACACGGTCTGCTCTTCTGTTTTCAGGCGGCCGATGTCGCAAAGCTTGCTGCTGCTGCTGCTGTTACTGCTGCTGACGCGCTCGCGATTCTCGAGGGCAGACAAGTCAGTGAGTGGGTGTGGGTACCAATCGATGTGGTGGTACGCCGGTTTGCGGGGTGATCGCGGATGGGTGCTATACCCGAAGAGGTGTCTCGAAAAGGAACACCAATAAAAGTGATGCCAATATTACTAATCGTGACTAACTCTGGCCATATACTGTACATACTTATTTCTTATAATACTGCAAGTAGTAGCTTTTAAAGAAATGTCACGAACACGTAAGCTGTGAGTTCAGTGCGGAGAGAGTTTGCTGTGGAAGTTCTTTGCGGAGTGTGTTGATGCGAGAAAGGATGTTGCAAGCATCCGTTTTCCCACAAACTATTGATGTTTTTAGAACGTTTTTCACGTTCAACCCAGAACCAGGTATCATATACGGCCAGGTCAAAAATAAGGATTGAGACGTGCACATTTTACATTCGGCCTGTGCATAGCAAAGCGTATGAAGCCGTGTCCGTTACGCACCCTCTCGTCGTGCGTCTTCGGCAACTTCCTCGCGTCGCCACCAGTCGGTACAGTCAAAATTCTTGTAAAATTTACAACTGTGCGCAACCCGGAAGAGCTATATATTCATTGTGGACCTCTTCGTTGGGAATTTTGAGGGGATTCGAACATGTATGTGCCGTTCGTGTTCGACTATTGTCGTGTGCTGTCTGCCGTTTTCCTCTGTCTGTATGACGGCCCCGAAATTACTTACCACTTTCGTTTTACACCACCCACCCATCCACCCACCCACCCATCCACCCACCCACCCACCCAACCAAAGGGTGGTCGTGAAAATTCGAATCGTTTGGAGCATAGCTACTCCGTACTGTGCATACAGAAATACATAGTAGGAATTACAGAGCGAGTGGTAGCACTGCCTGCTTTCTTCCACCGTTCATGACCAGACGACGACCCGTTTGTTTCCTCAATCGTAAAGGAAGCATACATCGATAGCAGTCGAGACAGTACCTAACCAACGGCACCCACAACAAGTGCTACGTACGTACCTGGTGTTAAATACGACGTCATACTCATACATGTTTTCGTCACAAAACACCGTTCGTGACGGGAGATGATGATACGACACGATGCGATACCTATTACGGGGGTCCATATTTAATAGGACCTATGGTATGCATAAAACCTATATGTTTACCTATTTTTACTAACAATATCTGGTCCTATTTACTATGGTCCCCTGTAATAATTAATCTCGACAAAAGGCCTGTGGTCTTGGGAGGAAGGTCACCCAAGGAATAGTTGGAGGCGCATGCATACCACGCGGCTTCGCAGGAGGTTCTTCTGCTTGTGCGTGCGTGCTGTATGACTTGCTGTTGTGTTTTCCACGGCATGAGGTGTAGAGCCCGAGCAGAGAAATAGTATACTTGGTATGGCTCTTTAGGATAGTGCGGCAGGCTGTGATATCGCTTGATCATCAAAACAGAGAGGTACCTGGTACGTACACAACGGATGCGGGGGGGCATATTGGGCACGAGGCTCACACAAGCTACTAGGTATCGGTTTATCTCTGTAGACTGTCTCGCGTTTAAGTACACGATTACGCGAGATCCGCAAAAATCAAGTGATAGTAGTCTCTAGACTAATTCGCGTTCAGTATCCAGCGGAGACATAGATGGGTGACTTACGCAACAACAGACCCCACACGCTTCCTCTGTGTTTCCAGGCAGCAGCGAGGTTCCTATCGGTTGAGAGCAGCGTGTGCTGTGCCTCGCGAAAACAAAAAAAAACGCGAACTACGATCGAGGTAGCACGTTTCGGCCCCAAATTTTTCTGACTGATGGTGCTCCTTCATCATTTTAGTACTGCAGAGTTCCGTTGGGACAGAGCAGCAGTTTGTCACCACAGCGGAACTGCGGTACGAAATGGGTTCAGGGCCCTCACGGCGTACCTGACAGGGCATGCCTAATCGTTTTCGTTACTGGTCTAACCGTTCCATTGCGGAGGACCACAGTAAAAAAATGACCTACAGTAGCTAGCGTACACACAAAAAAACTTGTATGTTTCCCTATTTTTTCTATCAATATTTTGTCCTATTTACTGCCAGGTATACTTGTAGATCCCCCTTAACCCTTTCAGTACCGCAGTCCCGTTTTGGGGACAACTCACTTGGAATTAGAGTGGTTTGTCCCCAAATCGGGACTGCGGTACTAAAGGGGTTAATAGCACTGCTGCACAGCAGTTACACACAAAAAACGCAACTCTGCCTCTAACTCCAAGTGGTGAGCCCCCACAATGGAACCGCAGTAGCCCTTAAGGCCTAAGCGAGACCTACACCTGACTCTAACTCCACACACGTGTTTGTGTCCACAACCGGACTGGTGTCCTCAAAGGGCTCGTAAACCATGGGACGATTGTGATTGCTCATCGCGTTCTGACAAGTTGAAAAAAAACAACGTCATAATAAATACCAGGTAGCTTATACGGGGGGGCACAGCAAATAGGACCTACTACCGTAGATATAAAAACCTATATATTTCCCTTTTTTACTAACATTATTTGGTCCCATTTACCATGGTCCCCCGTAATACCTGGTATTTTTTTGTATACATTTTTGATATTCACTTTTACTTTCCGTCAGCTTAACTCGCAGGAGATGTTTACCCTCAGCGATCTTCTGGACAAGCCGTGGTCACAGGTGTCGTCCCTCCTCCTTCCCGATACGTGCATTCGTTTTTATCGCGGATAGGGCTCAATATTCCCACTGCTAGCAGCTCGTCGATTTTCATCGAATGTAGCTAACTCACGCTCTTTCGCTTTCCGCCAATAATTTTTTATGCAAGAGAACGTCCTTGCGAGCATGCACTCGGTGAGGCTCGAACCCAATATACTGATCTTATTACGGGGGACCATAGTTAACAGGACCAAATATTGTTAGTAAAAATATTTAACTGTGTAGGTTTTTATGTATAGCATAGGTCCTGTTAACTATGGACCCCCGTAATAGCAGGCACGCCGACCACCTGCCAAGTCACCGGGGACGCCGGTCTTTCTTGGGGTCATTCTTATCGGAGAGGTTTTTTTTTCCCATAATCTCCATGTTTTTTTTCGCGCAATTGTTGATCTTCCAGATTCCTGATTTTTTTCCCCCAAATATGTTTAGCTTTCCTGTTTTTTTTCTCCTTCCTGGAGATTTTTACGAAATGTGACAGAACGCCTCCGTATCTTGATACGTATCTCCAATTATTTTCAGACGTTAGAAATAGCGGGAAACAAGCTCTCCGGTAAAAATGAGCCTTGCATACAGGAGTATCCCTCAGAAAATATCAGATTGTGCCCCTTCTGCTATCGTGTATAGCATGCATCGAACAAAATGAACAAGTAGACAGTTTTCAACAGGGAGAGAATGAACTAATAACGCCTCGATAGGTTTTCTACGAGTGGTTGCTGTCGCGTATTACTATATTGTTCACCCCCCAACAACAAACTTTGTTAGCAGGGCCACAAGTTACGATTAGTACCCGGTGGGCACTCCTGTATCCCTCCAGCAAGCTTCTTATACCCAACCCCTGCGCCCTCCTGCATTGAGCCATCGCCGGACTAGGTGCAGGCTCCGCGACCGGGGTCTTGCGCTACACCATCACCACCCATCACGCCTCTGTGTCCCGGTCGATGGCGGTCGATCCCGCTGCAAATACAGTGGCTGCTGGAAGGATGACAGCCCCAACGAAGCGTATCGCATCATTCCACACTTACTTCTCGGGCAGATGGATGATCGCTTTGCCCTTGATGATAGTTCAACATAATCAGTTTAGGGGGCAGATCTATTCCTGTTAAATCTGTACGGTCCAGCTCAGCTTTGCCGGGTGGGAGCCGTATCGTCTGCGTGGTCGAGGATATGCTGCCTGGGTTGGATGGATCTGTTCTATTCGGATTCTGCACAACATCGCGGAGAGGCAGGTTATAGATCCAGATGGTACATTCATCGTTAGCCGCCCGATGTGCAAAATGCTGGGTGAGCGACCCAATGCCCCGGACCAAAGCCGGCTCGTAGCGGATGGATTCCCTCAGATGTACGTACGCCATAGCTCCCTTTCAGATGGTGAGGTTCGTGGTTCGGTTCTGACTCACGAGAACACGAGAAGGCGCACGCACTCCCGCCTTCGAGCGCCGTGGCATACGCGAAGTGCGAACACTCGGCGCTGACTACCATTTTATTGCCGTACGTCCGTCACCTTCATCGGGGGGGGGGCGGGGAGGGGGACAAATACGGAATCAATATCACGCCGGAATCTGTTCACGCACCAGCGGAGGCGTACATACGACAATAAACTCGTGTGTGCAATACATGATGATGAAATTTGTCCAGCACCACCCGCGGTCGCGACGAGCAGCACCAATGCAGCATCCTGAGAGCCTTCACACGGACGACGGGCAGCTCGCATATTACGCTCACAGCTATTACGGGGGGCCATAGTAAATGGGGCCGTAAAAATAGCGAAATATAGGGTTTTTGGGTGTACCGTAGGTCCTACTTAATATGGTCCCCCGTAGCAGGAAGGCGTTTACACGCACGAGGGGGTCACCCCCTGTAATATATAGATGGCGACCAAAGACGGCGAAACAGGAAATACGTAAGACATGCACAAAACGTACCAGGTATATGATATACGGATAGCGACCGTAATGAGCTCCTAAATCTCAATGATGTCTCAACTAGGGATAGGAACGGTGATCCGTCTCTTACGGGGTGCGTTGTCAATGCTCAAATGACCAGAGCAAGCAACAAATTGAGTACGCCCTCCCGCCCTCCTGCCCCCCTTGCCATCCTCCACCATACGACCATGCAGTACCGTGTACTCGTCAGATGCGGATATCCAAACAACACTCGGACGATCAGGCGCAACGTCGTAGCTGCCGCGTAGCACGCATATACTTATGTTCGTGGCCCCACGGTATGCTTCACTGTTTTTTTTTTGTCTGTTGCTCGCGAAAAAGCAAAACAAAGGCACGTTGCACATAACCTCTTAATAGAACGTAACATTTAATGCTACCGGTAATACCGTACACTGCACTGCAGGGACGAGGCACCTCCGGCGCTCCTTGCGAGTATGGGCCCCCCCCTGAATACCCAAAGCGTGTGTAACCTCAAGAGGCCAATGTCCCCTCCCTCTCTCCCCCTCCCACCCCGCCCCCCCGTAAACCTTACGCCTATACAGATCCCCCCCAAGTATGGTAGTGCTCGTCGGGACAACACTACAATACCGCGCGTGGTCCAAGGTCTACCGCCTAAATTAGCACGATTATATTGCTCGTCACAACTGCGCTTTTATGCTCAGGGAAACCAGGTGCAGTCGTGACGGAGCTGGGTGCCCGTAGGGCTGTTCTCTCCGCTGCAAGTTGAGCGTAGTAGGATTGGTCTACGGTACTCCTGACTGGAACTCAGCGTTAAGCTACTCGTTCACGTGTTCAAACCCTGACTACGTTGCGTAAAATGTGCCTGTCTGGAGACGCTGTAGCTACTGGTACTCAAACACATCCATGGAGTAGTAGCCGCCACAGAGGGTCCCAGCGTCTCCTGAGCACGCCACGTCGCATGTGCTGGACCCTCCGTGTTCGGTGTAGTCCGTGGACTCGTTGCCGCACCAACACTGCAGAAGTTACAGAAAAAACACAGCATGTAAGACGTGTCGCAAGGTTTGTATTGTAGAGGTGCGCGGGCCGACGGTTTACCGGGACACGGCGTCGTCTACGTTGCGTAAACACGTGAGGGGTTGTATCGCTGCTGTGCCGCGAAGAAGCGGTCGGAATTACCTATCCTTATCACGAAAGAAATATGTTGAGGTTGTTGAGGTTGTCGAGGTTGTTGTTGTTGAGATTTTGTCACCTTGAGCGATCGGTCACATATATACATATATATATATATATATGTATAGCTATTCTGAAAGCGTGGATCTTCTGCAGCCTCGACCGAGACTATTATCATCACATATCACCAAAGTGAGTGTCTCTGGTGACTCTCTTGATCGTGCCAGATTTTGGTCTCACCTCCCTTCCATATTGCAATACGTAGAAACGATAGCCGCTGCACATTGTCGCGCGCACCTGATAGGTTGTGAGACACAACACAGCGCGATCAGATGGATGGGCAGGATGGACAAAAGAGAGGGAGTCGGCAACGAAGAGGAGCAAGATAGTATTGAGTCCGTCCGGGTCATACAGGCAGCAGACTTTCGGCGGGAGGGGAGGGACCACGGATAGTTTTGCGGTGTGCACGTTTGCGATCAACGTAAAAATAATCTTCAATGGCTACGAGTTGGGTAAAGTGTACTGTACAGCGCGTCAGAAACACCGCGGATTACTCGTGCCAGATTCGCTAGAATCGAAAACCGTCGTCTAGAGTTGTCATCTGCAGATCAGCGATCCAACGAAAGATTGGTTGCAATACGTACACGGTAGGTATCCGGTGTGGTTACGACTTGCTCCCCATATCATAACCGACACTATAGAATCGCAGTGGATGCTGCGTACTAGTTGAATCAATTACAGCACGGAAGGGCTGGTGAGGAATATACAATGTACGTAGAACACGTAATAAGCCCAAAGCTACGTTCGGAATGGGTTGTGTTCGAGACGCCAGGTAGAGTGTGAGCGACGGCGGTATAATTGCTGCGGGCGAAGCGATCTACACAACGGCAAACGAATCCACGACCAACCTTCTTGAGATCTATAAGGTTCGCCTGTAGCTCTTCTTTACTCCTACTGCGGCACACATACAACATCGAAACCCTAGTCGTACTTGTACTGCGTTTACTTGTGCTAACTTCGCTCCTCGACCCAAAGTGAGCCCAAACAAAATGAAGCTCGGAGTGATTCCGACTGTTTATCTTTTTCGCGCGATTATTTTTTATTTTTCTTGCCTGTATTTCATCTTGACGAGGGTACAAGACGCACTACCGCTCATTCGCTTACTCACGCCGTTTTTTTCATAAAAGATTTGACCTGCATAGCGCTCATTAACTGACCGACCCGGACATCGGTCCAACACCGCCGCCATAAATGGCGGCGGTGCAGCCTCTGCCGCTTCAAGGTACTCCGCTCATTGACCTGCGGTCCCCACAAATTTGAAAGACGTTCCCGGCGCACCCGGACGTGCACGTTTCAGTTTCTTCTCTCGAGGCTCGACAGCATGCGTCCCGCAGACACACTTCGTACGGAGAAGAAAACAAGAGATGGGTACAAAAATGTGGTATTCGTGAAAATAATGTGGCATCGCAACATCCAGGAAATCACCTTGTCTTTATTCCGAGACTCGACCAACACTATAGCGATAGTTGTTCTGATACGAGGTGGGTTCGCAGATGGGACCGATGGTTGTGAGTTTACAGCAGGCGGGGGCGGCAGCGGCCGAGAGGTATTGTCCGGCGACGGTTTCAAGCTGCAACAGGCGCTCGAGCCAACGTGAAAAACGTAAACATAATATGTAAAGAGAAGCCGCGTGGCATGGCCGTATGCTGATCACGGCGACAACGGCAGCAGGAATCACAAGTTCCTTGCCGCTCACTTGTTGCTTACTTACTTTAGTTTTCACTTGAGTGTATAGACTAAGAATATATCGATAATTGGGCGATCAACGCGATTGGTTAGTAATGCACGTTCACGACATGCACATGATAATAACTACAGCAACGCGATCCCACCTCCGTTCCATCCCGCGTTCTGAAGTAAGGAGACCCTTCGCAGAAGTCCGCGCACACCTGAGAGTCATCCAGTAGTTGTTTAGAGACGTTAATTCTGCCGACGTCCAGGACTGTGCGTGACGAAGAAACAGCGAGCAAACGGTCCTCAAGGGCAACTGCGGCTTGCTAGGCACACATGTCCTCCATCTCTTTGCACACATCACACAGCAACGGGGCTGATGTCGCTGAAACAACAGAGTCTTTGCTCTGATTATGCTACTCCCACGTGGCTTGTCTGGCGAATTGTGCTCGACCATAAAACTTGCGTTTTCCGCTATCCAGTCAACGTGTGAACTGTACTCGACCACAAAAGTTGCGTTTCCGCTATCCAGTCAACGCGTGAAGTAATCGACCAAAGGACAAAGATACAGCGCCTCCACACGAAACCAGCACGGACCCCCGCGGCCTAACGATATGCGGAAGTCACCGGAACGTTCCCAGCGCCGTTTCGTGCTTCTTTCTACGAAGGCGAACCTGTCATCTATACATACATACATGTAGTATCCATTTACCGTAACACACATTTTAATCCGGGTCGTTTGTGTCAAAGTACCTGGTATGCCTCATCTCGACCAACATTCAACACGTAAAATACCGCACCTCGATGGCCATGTCGCTGCCGTCCTCCAACGAGTCTCCGGAGAGCACGGGCAAGCCTTTGTTATCATCTTCGTAACACCCAACGTATGAGTAGTACGTGTGCTCCTAGGAGCGGCGGTGGGTGTGGGAGATGCAGCCTTAGTAGGCCGCGCGGTGGACCCCGTCCTGTAATTCGATACAGCAACATGTGCACCGCGATCGCGAGGCGTCGAGATAACGGCGCGATTCCTTCGGGGGTGAGCAACTACTCGCGTACGTTGATCGGCGCCGTCTCCAGGCATGGGAGAGACGAAGACCGGGGGGCGGGGGCGGCGGGGGGTGAGGGATGGGAGAAGGCACTGCAGTTGTACTGCGTTGGCTTCCTACCCCCTCTCAAAAGTACACGCAAGACCTACGGTTTTGAGATAAACGTAAATGGAATTAGTGTGATACTACCTGTGGTTTGCAGTATAAGGTCTGGGTTTGGCCATATCAGAAGGCGCTTTGAATGAGGTACTACGGTAGACATGCGGAGGAGACCATTGATAAAGTAGTTATCACCGACAACCCGGATGTGTGCGTAGGTGGGACAAAAAATCGAGCGCCGAATCGTCGGCACAGGGGGACGTTCGAAGCGTCGATTGTATATACGCTTACGTAGTCGATGAACGAAGGCCCACGGGTCCTTGAATACACTCACCAGTGTATCTTCTACACACCAGGTGTCCTACGCGTTGTGCTGTTTGTAGATGTATGACACGTTTCATACCCAGGTGGCTTCACAGTGTTGGGCAGCACACAAGCGCTACCATGTGCGAATATTGATGCAAAGGATATTGATCCAACTTTCTGAGCAGTGCACAAACGCTACCACACCAGCCGTGTTCGTCTGTTTTTGAGCATGCGGCGGAGCCGATTTTATACGCATTCGTTTATTGTGGGCGCAAGGAGCTGACGTTATGCCAAGTTCGTCACCATTTGCGATGCAAGCCTCTGATCGACCCTTCCATACGGAGGCGTTTACGAAAAATATCTCCCTCGTTCATCATGATGTTCCGGATGGCGCGAACGTTGTTCTCGGTCAGCGTGCCGGTCGGCTCTCCGTTGTATCTCACGTCCGGGTTGAAAAAGTAGTTTACTCGGGTGGATCCACATGAGTAGCTCATCAAAGTTTCGCACCTGGCATCACAGAGCACGCCCACGAGGGGAATGAGACGGAGTCGAAGCCGCGGCAGACGCGGTTCGCAACGATCACATTTTCTGCTCTGATGAACGCTGCGGTGCAGAGGGAGGCGTACTCACGCTTCACAATTCGATACCGGCGTACCGTAAAAATTCAATATGTCCGCCTGGGGGTGCGATCGTTTTTTATCGCTCATGTTTGTTTCTCGACGGCGGCACGGGTGGTAAAGCAGAACGTTTGTCATGCTCCGGAAGGTTCTCGACCAGATCTTTCCGGACACACATCCCTTGCTTCTCGGTATTTGGCAAGGTGTGTTTCACCCCCAAACCTGCTGCCCTTGCATTACATGCGTCACCTTTCGTCGCCGCTGCAATGCCGGTAGCCGTGGGCGTACTCTTCGACGCTGACTGTGTCTTCCCTGTAGTGGTAGCACCCTACAGTAGCTTGTGGTCGAACTCGTACGTGCGGGAAAATTTGTCGAGGCAGGACGTGTTGACCACGGAGAAACCGTACTCCTGCCCGCCGTCGGCGAGTAAGTACCTTCGGGGGGGAAAGGAGGGGGGGGGGGGGGGTGTACTCATTATTGTGCATGGCCGTAGTCATACGACCATAGACCCTCGCATCCCTGGGGGAGGGGTACAAGAGATAAAGGAGGCCCACAAGTGGGGCAGAAAAAATATAGGTATGTTTTGTGGACATTGTTTTTTAGACATGGAGAGAGCACACCGGAGAAGAGCGAGAGCGTTTCAGGGCAGGGTGCATATGCTACGGGAGAAGGTATCTTGACCAACAGCGAATGAGATCGACACTTTCGTCGAAACTTGTGCTCGTTGTAAGCTGCGTGTGGCGTGTGGTGCTACCGAGTGCATATCGCCTCCTTTTCGTTGGGAAAAACTCACTGAAGTGCCCTGCGTAGTTCAAGTCCTTCATTCATTCACGTCCTTGCCCCGGCAGTCCGACGGTCAGCCTCAAATACTACTAGCATTAGTACCCGAGTTCGAATCCTACCGTGGTGAGATTTAGACTACATTTGCAACAATAAGAAGGGACCAATTGCTGAGAGCGTCTTCGTAGCGTGGCTAGGGGCAATTCGACGCGAGCCGACGAACGATGAAAGGGCTGAACTCTTCTCTCTCGCCATGAAATACAAGTCATGAACCGTAGTGATGTAGTGGTGCATTGGGGAGGGGGTACTATGTGATATATCCCCGGACCTGAGTTACTGTTATTATAACGGGGGACTATAGCAAATAGGACCAAATATTGTTAGTAAAAATATGTAATTATATAGTTTTTTATTTGTGTGCCGTAGGTCCTATTTACTATGGTCCTCGGTTACAGGATGGAAAGAGAAAGAACGGCGAAGACAGTAGACAGGATGGGGATAAAAAAAACAAAAAAAACACTCCTACTACCCCTAACCGAACACCTACTACCATCGACACATATCATACATCCTGTGACCTGGTATGTATATATATGTATTGGATTACAGGGTATATATATATATATGTATGACCTCGGGAAGAGTATAAGTCAGTGAGTCCCCTGGGCGATGCTCGTAGTACCAGGAGTCAACAGGACGATTTCACCAAACCATATTCAGCTCGACAGGCGGTGCACGACAACAGGCGGGGCTTCTTCCGTCACGGACTTTCAGTTTGCTCATAGCCGGCGCGCGCCGGAGAATGACATTATTGGGATAGCCAACCCTGCAACAGCTGTGTCTCACCCTCGTCCGCAGGAGTAGGGGAAGTAATCGATCATCATGAAAAGGTCCGCCCCGACCCGAAGGTCCGCAACATCGCCGTTCAGATGTAGTTTGAGCAGCGCATCCGAAGCGGAGGGGATGCCCACCTCGCAGGGTAACTGCATAGCAACCAGCAGCGGCGGTATGATTGAAAATCGGATCACGCTACTATTACGCAGGTGGCCGGGAATCTCCACTCTGCGCAAAGTGGGGTGTGCAACAGTGCTTGTTGAGACATTGAATAATGTACTGCAGTAAGGCGTCGTCGACAGCCTCCCAGTTCGACATGATTGTTCATATGTTGATTTTTAAAAAATGGTCACGTATCAATTTCTCGTTTTGTTTTTACTACATGCCTAAATGGTGGACTGCGATGTTCAGCGTCTCCACATGGTTGTTTTGACACCCACATTGTGCAGGGAGGGGGGGCGGGGGAGGAGGTCCCGGCCACTTGTGTGGGCTAGGGAAAGCATTGATGTGCGAGGAGAGCTAAGTCTCTGTGCCCAACAGAAGGGACTGTTTTCGGTAAATGGATATAACATCCTATATATGTATGTATGTGATATACATGAGCCGTTTATCTCACACCCACTTAAAGCTGGTGTAAGCCCATGTTACTGCTGTGTTACTGTCTGGCTGCTGTGCTACTGGTTGTGATTGAATTGTGTACATACTGCATTGCCTACTATTAATAGTCCGCGTACAAAATGTGCAGCAAAAACAACGGACAAGACGTACAAAACATTCTGGTGGATGTCGACAACCTGCGCAGGATTATTCTAAGAAACCCAACAAGGCGGCGAATCATTTCCCAAGGGGTCAAAACCCCGCGCGAGAAGATTCTAAGAACTTTCCCTCATCTCACGGGCCCGACGTGCACGGAATTAACGAAGGCAGACACCCAAGAGTTGGCGAAGGCTTGGTTAGTTCCCACAAGACTCTCCAAAGTGATTGTCTCCATCTGCTGGCCCGTGACTCCGCTCGTGTCCAAGGCTGATACGCTGTACAAAATCATTTCATCAATTTGCGGCGGGTCGAAATGGATTGGACGGAGGGACCAGGCATAGGCACGGCAAGGATGGTGGCGGTAATTAAGGGGCGCGGGGGGGGTGCACTCATGTCACGCATGGTCGTAGTCGTATAACATAGACCGTCGCATCCCTACAATGCCGGGAAGGCTATGACCGAGTTACCAAAAAGACTGATTTGGGAAAAAAAAAAATGTTGCGTTGGTTCATGAATAATGTCACGACCTTGGTCTACAAACACCACTATCGCCCCCAAAAAAAAAGCGTTCCTACGGTTTTGGGTTTTCGAGTCCCCCGTCCGTCAGAAATTTCGGCGAAAACGTTCTACCCCTACCGTAGCACGCGTCAAATACTTCCTAGAACATGCAGATTTTACGGCCTTCATTCGGCATCATAATGAGAGCTAAAACATACAGCTCATACGAACCATACAGATCATACAGATCATACATACCATGCATGTCATATATATCATACAGATCATACAGATCACACAGATCATGCAGAGCATACGGATCAGGAGGATACTATGTCTACCCTGACACATCGATAACTCACGAAGCGCGAAATAATCAACTATCTGTGCCCGACGTGTGAGTGATTTGTATCTTGTCGTGAGCCACGCACAGTGCGCACCATCTTTTCGGCAGGCAATGGTCAGAGCAAAGTTACAGGAAGTGCTTGGCATACATTTAGGGCTACATACACCTAATACTTCCATGCCCGGCCGCACTCTCAAGGTCTTACCTGATCGCCCATAAGGATCTTGCCGCAAATATAAGGATCGCTTGGTGTTCATGCTATTGTTTAAACGGTTTTTATGTGTGCACCTAGAGTAGTATTTTATTGCCAAGTACCAAGGCGTCCTGATTGGGTGCTCCCATAAAGCTCCAATAAGGTTTGGCTAATCAGCAGCACTATACGTGCGGCGAGATCAGTATGCGCGGCGCGATTAGGCTGGCATGCTGCATGCTGCCGCCATCCTTTGACTGTGAGCCTGAAACAAGGCGCAAGTACGATACAAACTCAGACGCTTGGAGCAACTCAAAGGCGAAGAGGCGCTGGGCAAGCTGCTGGTGGTTGAGGCACTTCTTCGCAATGTGGGTATTCAGCTGTTGGTGCTGGTGGGGATACAAAACTTCGGCGTGGTGGGACGAAAACCTATAGTCACAAGGGAGCGCTTCCAGACTCCCTGTAAGAAGGCCTGCACGACAGAGGGGGGGGGGCTTCTATGTAGCAGGTGCGCGTGCATGTTGTCGTGTTGTCTCAAATGCTGCTTGTGTGCTCCCTGGCGATGCGAGTACTCTACCACCTACGACTGTCGCCTGCTGGTACAGCAGTTTTATACCCTGGCACCTAAAAGAGTACTGCGCCACGACAAAACTACAGCTGTACCGTACGTACTACTGCTGTTGTATACCCGTACCTACCTGGTGTCCGAGTACCACAGGAGTCCGTCCAGCAGATCTCTAAGACTGTCGGTGCCGTACGGGCTTCACGAGGGCATCTGTGCTCGTGCCGTCTACCACAACAGCAGCAGTTGCCTGAATTTTTCGCGCCTCCCGCATTGACTTCACGTTCATATTTGTACCAGTGTACGCAGGAGAGGTACTGCACTGTTGTTATACCACGCACTGGCTGCTGCAAGAGAATGTTGCTTACGAGGGAGGTACCTGTTTGGTGCGTCACAACCTGTCTGGCTGCCGTGTGCCGGTCGCAACCTGCGCAGCAATCCCTCTAGTAGATGGATATCGCCTGCACGCCACGAGCTCTCTCTACACTTTACCTACTATTACACAAGGCAGCAACCGTGGTTTGAATTATTTCCCGTGATTGAGAGATGCGTTTTTATGAAGAAAGCGCAGAGGAATTCGAGGCAGTGGAGTAGGCCCTCCGCCACAAGGTCAGGAGTCAAGACCATCTAGACATGAAAAACGAGTGGGAGTGGCATCGCTTCATTAATACGCACCGAAGGTTAGCTTCATCATTATACGTGAAATTCACGTCGGGTGCGAGACGTGATCCCATTTAAGTTCGTCGAGTGCCGTGTTGCCGAGTGAATACACGGCCGCAACGTGGCAAGGGTTCTGACTGGGTTTCCCCTCAAGTAAGTTTTCACTGTTCAGCACGACATATGACGTTGTCACTGCAAATTTGTCCTATCATTGTTCGTTGCCACCTCTATCCGGATGATCCCGTCATCATGAGAATGGTGAGATCTTCTTCTGAGCTATAATAGCATCGGCGGCCCATTTGGTGGGTCAATCTGCTCAAAGACTCAGCAATCTTTGCTGAGGGAAGAAGCGAGGAAGGCTGCACGCCAAGGCTGACTGACAGGCTGACTAATTCCGATGGCCTGCCAAGATAATATCCAGGCAAGAGAGTATTCTGCGGCTGGCTTTTTAATGTATCAGCGTGCTTGCAGTACCAACAGGTGCAGAAGCGTGTATATGCATCTGCTCACATGCACGGAGATTCTATGGCCAACCATTGATCACCACGATCTTGATATTGCTGTCGTAGGGGTTGGGGGGCGTGTACTATTAATATATATATAGTGAGGGGTCGTAGTCGTACGACCACAGACCCTCGCATCCCTATCATGCAGGGACAGAGACTAACTTTCAAGGGGGGGGGTATGAGCAGCTGGTACATGGGGCCATGCAGGAATAGTTTGATCGAGCGCTGGATACGGTGCCACTGACTTAATCAGTGTTTTGTTCCGACATTGAAACGCAATATTTGCTATTGCGTTCATAGCTTGTACTCGCCCGTGTGAAACAATCGTCTTCGCGCTGTCGGGCAACGCGAAGTATCCGAACTGGACTTCCACAATATATTACTATGACGTTGAGGCCTACCGACGAAGCACTGTACACTATCGTAATCCATCATTGAAGTGTACGATATCGTCGCGGAGATGGAAGCGGAAAGATATTGCGGTTGTCTCGATTTTGAGCAACAAGGCCGGCCACTGGTAAAACATCGAACAAAACATTTACCGTTTTTTTTTCAATTATGGGTGCTCGAGCGAGGCCCGCCTATACCGTTCTGGTAATGTATTTACTGCTTTTCGGCTCGCATGACACATGCTACCCACATCCCGCGCCCCACGGGTGGTGACGCAGGCATCAGCAGGGAAGCGCTTAGGCCCGTTCGAGAGAAATATGAGCCCACCAGGACAAGCTGCACGCTCCCGTGGATAGTGGAGGTCCTACAGGCGCCACGCGTGGCCGAGTGAATGGACGACGACCTTCAGTTTGAACAAATAGTATGCAGAACAACAAGCTGTTCGAGATCAGGGGGCACCAGAGTATTGCTGTGCAGTTGTCAATGGCATCTGCGTTTTCACACGTTTGCCCGTACGTCGTATCAACTGGGTGTTATATGACAGTGGGGGCATAAAAATAACACCAGAATCAGTTGTTTGGATCACAAGGTGGGAGGGCACATTAACTGCTGTGTATCAGACGAGCGTTGCTTCGACTTAAAACAGTCGACGGAGAAGAACGCCATTTGTTAAATTCAGTCGGCGGTGCGAGTCGGATGCGCCTGAGACGAAGTACATTAGGCGGGCTTCAATCCAGGCCGGTCGCACAAGCAATATTAGTGTGTGTCAAGTGCAGGCAGTTTGGAGAGTACTACTCAGATCAAACTAAATGATGTACGATTCGTGCAGCATGCATTGACTCCATATGTGTTTCAAGTATATTTCGTAGGTTTTAGCCGAAATTATGACCCCTTTGAGATCAACACGATGATGGTGTTTTCTCGTGTTGCGCATTCTGCCAAGCAACGTTTCCACGTGCCTTGGTTGTTTCGCACGAATTGTATGTATACTCTCCATGCAACCACACCCGACACTTTCGGACGGTGCACAACGTCCAAGAGCGGGGTGCGTTGGAGCTATATGTGAAGAGTATTGCTTTGTTTGTATGCTTCGGGGGGCTGTGGGAGCAGTGATCAACCAAGGCTGCTTCTACGCGGTTCAACCAAATAGGGGTCACGACTGCTACTGTGGAGGGGCAAACCACTAGCAATGTCAAAGCATGATACCACATTATGAGACAAAAAAATTACTCGATATTGTCAATATGTACCACGTACAAGAGAAGACGCGATTGGCGCACCTTTGTGTTTTCACCTTACATAGCCTTCCACCTGCACGTACTCGTTTACACTTCCTCATTTCACTCGGTCGGGAAAGCTGCTCACTACGGTACAAGGGATCCATAATAGATCGATTTTGGGTGTGTCACCACCTGACGAACGTTGTCATAGGCCGTAATCGGATTCGGGTGTGTCATCACCTGACGAACGTCGTCGTAGGAGGTATATGTATCTGCTATGTATCTGTTAAAGATCATCAAGATCGGAAACAGCCAAGAGGAGCGTTTGCACGCCCACTTGTTCACTCTACCTTTGCTCATCATCATCAGCTTGTCTGCTGAGCTTAATAACTAATCAACCTTGGCCTGGAGTCGCCAACACCATCATCTTTCTTCTATTCGAAGATTTCACGCGAGTCTGCCTAACAGCAACTCAAGCGTTTGCACCTCGATCAGTTCTGTGTCTTGACCGGTCATCGGCAAGCGAGACTAAGCGTACACCAGCTTCGAGCTGATACACGCTACTTCACACCAATCCTCAATAGGTTATGAGCCTCGAAACGCGTGCAAACGCAACCATCAGCCACGGGGTACTTCAACGCGGCTACGACCACGTTATCCCAAGAGCTTCAGTTCGCAAACGCAACCATCAGCCACGGGGTACTTCAGCGCGGCTACGACCACGTTATCCCAAGAGCTTCAGTTCCTCCTGGCTTCAGCGGGGCAGAGATTTCAAGATCATAAGAACGTCTGCTGTTGCCTGAGGAGCTTTTTGACGACGAGTATCTCGTTTGTTGAAAACCACGTACCAACCTGCTGTACGCTGTTACAAAAGCAACCCCACAGACAATCCCAGTACTGCTGTGTGATTAGGGGCCCTGCCTGGCGTAGTCCACACCGTGGATAGTAAGCCTCGGAAGATTCCGAGCGACAGGGTTGAAGTTTTTTACCGGGTAGCTTTTTGATCGTGTCTGAGATCATCATCTACACCGACGATTCTACGCCTACAGCAGTAGGCTATTTATACGAGTAGAAGTTTGTTACTGCAGCATGGACGACACCAGCAGCAACAACCTCACCAATGCTATCAAGGGGCTAAGGAAGTTTGACGGACGGAACCCCAGCCTCTTTCGAGATTGGCACAAGAAATTTGCTGTGGTCCTCGGCGTTACACGACGAGATATTGCAAAGTTGATCAAAGGACGGGCCCGACCAACCGAAGAATCGGCGGCCACGACACTAGATGGGACGCAACAAGCTCAGGACACTCTCCAGCAAAGCACCGCGTCCTTTGACAGAGCGAACGAGGACTTATACGCCATTCTATTCTTGCTAACAGAGAAACCAGCAGCTAATCTCGTACTGAAGCATGAGCACCCAGACGGAATGAGCGGCAACGGACAACAAGCTCTGGAGGAGCTTGTACAGAAGTACAACAAGGTTACAGATGAGGTCGTTCGCGCAGCCATGGACAAGCTGGTCAACACCGCCATGACACACAACCAGGACCCCGACGATTTTTTCATGGAAAAATACCTCGCCCGCACCGAGCTAGCCAGGATGGGAGAGCCCATCACCGACCGGAGATTCAAGGATATCTGCGTCCAAGGCTTCACATCTGACTACAAGGACATCAAGCTGATGATGTATCGTGATCCTACCTTCGACATCGAACAAATGCAAAGTACGATGCGACACTTATACCTTGACGATCTTTCTCGCAACAGCGGAGCGAAGGGAAAAACCGCTGGCCGAGGTATCGCCATGTCGGCGGAAACATCCATCTGCAACTACTGTGGAAAGGAAGGGCACCACGCTCGCACCTGCCGGAAGAAGCGGGATGAAGCCAACAAATCCAAAAGAACCAAAGGAGCCGCTGGACAGAAGTGGTGTTCCGTCCACAAAACCACTTCGCACAGCGATGCGGAATGCTATGAACAGGGTGCCACTCGATCGGAACAATCGGGGGCTCACCTCGCTTCTGCTGCATCAGGTACAAGATCCTCTCCAGCACACGACGAGCAGAGACCATCTTTAAACTTCGACGATGATTTTGATCAAGGATTCGCCTACTCAGGACTAACGACGGGAGATGGCGGCGGAATCTCAGCGTCCAACTCGGACAGGTTCATCATGTTAGTGGATAGCGGCGCATCGGATCACTTCGTGGACGACGAGCTGATCCCAGGGCTGCGGCAACGCTTGACAGAGTACGAGAAGCTGGACCAGCCGAAGCCCATTAAAACCGCCGGTAACAAGAAGGTGTTCGCGACGGCAACAGGCACCATCCGCGGGCACATCATCAACCATTCAGGTCGGCCGATCCCAGTTCGCATCTTCGTGCTGGTCGTTCCCGGAATGGGACGCCACCTCTTCTCCTCCGCAAGGGCAATGAAATCAGGGGTAAGCACCATCCTCGAGACGGGAAACCCCCGCCTCCAGTTCGACACCACGACTTCTCTCCCTTTGAATCAACACCAGAAAGACGCGGGCATGTGCTCTTTCGAAGTGTCGCTGAGTGCCCTGGACGGCGTAACCTACGGAAAACCCAAGACGCGACCAACACCCTCGATGGGTCTGACGGCACTGCTAAGCGCCGATCTCTGGCACAGACGACTGGGGCCCATGAACCCCCGTAATATGGAGCTTCTTCGGAAGGTGGACGGTAATGGTGTCGACTACACCGGCACTGTGTCAGGCTGCGATATTTGCGAAGTGTGCAAGAGCACGCAAAAGGTGCACCCGAAAAAGGACAACCACAAGACTAACGGACCATTGGAACTGGTTTACACGGACCTTTTGGGACCCGTTACGCCAGCAGCAAGGGGAGGATTCAAGTACGTCAGCAAGTTTACTGATGATTACTCTCGCATGAAGGAAATCTTCCTTCTTAAGTCCAAGACGGAGGCCGCCCACTCGCTCCACCTTTACAACAAAACGGTTGCTGTTCCACTGGGGCTGCGCATTCAGCGATTGAGATGCGACAAGGGAGGGGAGTACACTTCCAGAGAGTTCAAGGAGCTCTGCGTCAACTCCGGCATTACCATGGAATACACGGCCACAGCAACGCCTCAACAAAACGGCGTATCCGAGCGCGATGGGAGGACACTTGCAGCAATGACAAGATGCCTTCTTAAGGACGGCAACTTCCCCCGCACCATGTGGGGTGAGCTATTTTTTACAGCGGTCTACCTGTGCAACAGGTCGCCACATTCGGCATTGAGAGGACAAACACCTTTTTTGAAGATGCACGGCAAAGAGGCAGATCTTTCGGGCTTGCGGGCTATCGGATCTAGGGCCTTTGTGCATATCGAGACCTACACGACGAAGCTCGGCGACAAAGCATGGGAAGGAAAGCTATGTGGATTTAGCCAAGACAGCAGAGCCTACCGCATCTACAATCCCGAAAAAGGGACTGTTGTGGAAAGCAGAAATGTCACTTTCCTGGAGACACCACCATACTCCATGCCACCCGTGGGAATCAACAAGGACTACGAAGATGACGTCTTCGATCTCACCTCCTTCCTGGATTTCTCGATTCTAGATTCACCTGGGAAAGAGCTGGAGCACCTCCGAGCGAAGATGAGGGGTATGCTACAAGAGGACGCGAAAACATTCCTGCACCAGGAAACATCATCTCTACCAGAGGAGCCTAGGTCATCCCCGCACGAGGAACAGTCGCAAGAAGCTGGAGCCTCGCCCGAGGTCGTACCTGCTGCATCAGCCGAAGAACCGGTTGTACAGCAGCCTCGGGTAACTCGAGCCAGTACGAGATCCAGTCCAAACACGGATGACACTTTCGACAGCTCACTCACCCCCAGTCAACTGCTCTACTTCGCCAAGGGAACACCACGGATCAAGACCATGGGCATGCGTGAGGACTTTGCTCACATCGACGGAAATCCCTTCCTGTCCTACAAGGCCTTTACATATGCTACTTCAACCCCCGAAGACAAGCGGTTTTCGGAGGAGGAGAAACGAGTACTTCAAACTCCTCGTACGCATACTGATGCCATCAACTCACCAGAGCACATGGAATGGAAAGAGGCCATCAACAAAGAGATGGACAACGTTAAGGAACATCAAGTCTACGAGCTGGTCCCAATCACCAGCGTGCCCAAGGAGCAACATCTTCTTTTTCACCCTGGGACGCATCTATCTGCTGCTTCGCCCGGGGTTGAATCTTCCACTCTGGGTGAAATCACACTGGATGCACCGCATCACGAGACCGCCCATACGGTACACAATCCAAGCGTCCAGGAGACCTTCGACAGTATGCACGCCAAGAGGGCATCGGGGGAAGACCCCCCGGACACGTGTGTGGATTTTGCCTACACAAATAGAGACCCTTTTCGAGTCTCGGAGGAGGAAAACTGGGTGATCGAATCCCCACCAAAACACTACGATGCCATTCATTCCCGGAGCAGCATCACCCGGGATCATCAGATGAACGACATCGGGGGTCATCAGAGCATCAGTATCTATCTATCATCTGGGATCACCGGAGCATGCACGTCTGGGATCACTGGGTCAACATCATCTGGGATCACCAGATCATCATCTGGATCATCATCGTCTGGCATCACCGAAGTATCAGCTGAGACATCACCGCCTGCTTCGCCAGGGGTCGTGTCAGCTGCTCGAGAGCTGTGTCTGACTCGTGCCTCCACACGAGCCGAGCCCAAAACAGAGAACACAGAAACAAACCGTCAGCTGAAGGAGGTCTACACGCTCACGATAGCGGAGGGACAACCACGGGCAAACCCCGGACAGGATTTGCGGCATCGACACAGGACGATCAAGAGCCACTGGCGACTACGGCCTTCGTGTACAACTGCAAGCCAACTTCAGGAATCCTCTTCTTGCTGGACGGAGAGCCCATCATAATCGGGACCAAGAAGCAAACACTGACAGCTGAATTAAAGGTGGAGGCAGAGCTGAGACGACCATCAGTTGTGAGGGAAAGGAAAAGACTACCTCTCCAACTTCAACACAAGTTGAGCCTCCAGCCACTGGAAGCGTGAACTGTATTGTCTCCCTTACCGAAGCTGTGGGTTGTCGCATGTTCAATTTGCACGGGGCGGATATGAAATTATTTTCCTTGGGTCAGCGAACTGATCACTCGATTTTTTGCATTCATTGGTAGCGTATCCCGTCAATCTTCCCTACAGCAGTGCAGTACAATAACCGGTGTTGTGCAAGATTAAAAAGATAAATCGCGGTCTGTACCAAGCAAGGGTGCATTGTAGCCAAGTCGAATCATTAGATTCGAATGTGTAGTTGAAAAGAGTACATCATCTCCGGAACTTCAGGATGTGTAGCAGGAGAACTTTCCACCTAGATGAGTCCGGACAGGAGATTAGCATACACGAGGAGGATGTCTCTCTGATAACAGTATGTCTTGTTACAGCGTTAAGCTGGCAGTATAAAAACAAAAACATGTTCCTTTGTTTTGTGGGCGGCAGGAACGTTAATACTTTGTTCACTCCTATTCTTGTTGCGGAATGATGAACAAATTCACTGTTTTAGACTAC
Organism: Macrocystis pyrifera; assembly: GCA_031763025.1. Taxonomy (NCBI): domain Eukaryota; class Phaeophyceae; order Laminariales; family Laminariaceae; genus Macrocystis; species Macrocystis pyrifera. The sequence goes on from JASSKH010000029.1 coordinate 4,790,686, forward strand.
TACACACATTTAGTATTCCTTTATCGTTTAACTGACTGGAATGTAGTTCACGGTTTGATGATTCTTGGACTGATAGCTAAGCTTGCATAACACGTGCAGAAAAGTAGCAGAGCTGGATATTTTACATCTGCTTGTTTTGTGTAACCCCTCGGGTATTCTAGCAGAATGAGTTGGCTCTCAGTAGTTCAAGTTGAATACTTTCACCACAACAATTATGCCCTTGTTGCGTGCATTTTTTTCAAGTATGGCATGTGGCGCAGAGGTCGTACTAAGTGTTTTGTTTGCCTGGGACTACCAGCATTGAAACGAGTTATCGTAACGAGAGGTCGTATTGGAGATGTTACTTGACAGTAGCTATCATTTTGTCGTCACTGGATACCACGGAATATCTGGTAGTATACGGTACAAGGGATCCATAATAGATCGATTTTGGGTGTGTCACCACCTGACGAACGTTGTCATAGGCCGTAATCGGATTCGGGTGTGTCATCACCTGACGAACGTCGTCGTAGGAGGTATATGTATCTGTTATGTATCTGTTAAAGATCATCAAGATCGGAAACAGCCAAGAGGAGCGTTTGCACGCCCACTTGTTCACTCTACTTTTGCTCATCATCATCAGCTTGTCTGCTGAGCTTAATAACTAATCAACCTTGGCCTGGAGTCGCCAACACCATCATCTTTCTTCTATTCGAAGATTTCACGCGAGTCTGCCTAACAGCAACTCAAGCGTTTGCACCTCGATCAGTTCTGTGTCTTGACCGGTCATCGGCAAGCGAGACTAAGCGTACACCAGCTTCGAGCTGATACACGCTACTTCACACCAATCCTCAATAGTGAGTGCTCGTGATGTTGTCATATCAAACATCAACCATTTCAAAATTCAATGAAGAAAGGGAAGAAGACCTATCTATACAGACAGATCGAACTAACAAAGAGAGAGTGCACAGTATCTCTGTTGTGTGTCGGTATAAATGGTCCCTCAAGCTTCATTGTACGCAAGTACTGCAGCAGTAATATAGAGATACATGAGGCAAGGCTGCACATGCGATATGTAGGCCTTGTGCGTTCGTAAGAAAAAAAAACGGAAACAAAACAAACTCTTGCTGCACAAAAAACATACCAGCACCACGGAAAATGCGAGCGCAACTCGAGAAGGCTTGCAGCGAGACAAGTCCCACGCGTTAGCTCAAGTTGGCCCGCTTCTGCAGATACCGGGGTTGTGGAAATCAGAAACGTACAGCTCTCGCACTCGGTAATGCAAAATTACGACTATTACAGGCAGACACACTCGTAAAATAATGGGAGCCTGTACACACCGCTGCGTTTTGTTTGGTCGCTTCGCTTCCATTTTTTTGTTGCCGCTTCACGCCAAATGAGTTTAATTGCCCATAGGAGGTAATACCATGAAAGTGCGGCCCCATGCCCCCTTCCTCAGCGAACGCAACGAGTTTCGACGCTTTGGGGGGAGCGTGGTGTGGGGCGAGGGGGGGGGGGGGTAACTCCCGCGCACGTACACCACAAAACAGCAGTGTCCGAAGAGGCTTGCATGTTATACTACAGTAATACTATTATGGCAGCCGCCCGTTGAAAGCACCAGGGAAAATGTAGGTGTGGTTGAGCCACTGTAGATGTTAACTTTTTAATGGCCTTTGTTCAACCATGCAAAACTGCCACTGTGCTATGTGGAAGGGTCGACATACTTGTAATTTTCTAAACTGGTAGTCGCCAGCCTCTCACATCTCTCAAAAATTACTAGCTGTTAATAGGCCTGAATCGCAAAAGTGTTTTGTTTCCATGACACGCAGTGTCATGTGGTGTATTGATAATCCACCTTTTTTTTCATTTTTCACAACCGACGCAAATTGTACGAAACTATGTTGTGGGTCACATTACTATTACTACCACGGCAGTACACGGGTGGCCGGGACCACCGGTCCTGGCACAGCAGTGTAGACGTAAGAAAATCCTTGCGGAGACACTGAGCACTGCAGCACACCACTGTTATCAGGCGTAACGAATTGAGAGGTTCTCGAGGTCTCGTGGGGTTCGCTACATTTTTCATTGTTGTTTCTGCAACGAGGATTGTTGTACGCCCACATTGTTGGGGGGGCTATGTAGTCGCATTTTGCCCAGAGCGCAAAAATCATCTCAAAATGCGTACGTACTGCTGTTGGGAATTTTTACCGGTAATAAAGCTGAAAGCCGTGGCAGTTGGAGCTTAGCCTTGTCACAAGGCATAAAAAATTAAGAAAACAAAAAAACGGCCTCGCGTGGCTGGTTTTCAAGAAGAACCGTCTGTCGAAGTTGAAAAAAACAAACACTACTATTACGGAGGACCATAGTAAATGCAGGAGGGCCTACGGTACAGACAAAAACTTACATGTTTCCCTATTTTTACCAACAATATGTATTTGGTCCTATTTACTATGGCCCCCCGTAATAATAATGTGCAAAGTTGAGCATCAGCTACTCAATCGATCAATATCACACCTGATTTATTGCAGTAATATTAATAATAACATGTTTGCATCATGGCAACTGGCGATCGTAAGTGACAATGTATGTTCCTATTAATACCTGTTTGTACGGGTAAATACGCATATATTGAAGAAAGCATGACCACCTTACGTCGATCAATCTCAATGTAACAACAGCAGCAGTTCGTTACTGTAGTGTTATCCTGTGTACGATAAAAGCACCTTGAACGCCCATCATGTGGTCGTTAGAAGGTCTTCCGTGAACAACAAGGGCAAGAGAAGCGTCCCCTCAACCCTTCGCACCACTCTGTGAAAATTCATTTTCGAGCCTTTCCACAAGCGGGCGACGAGCGAGCGTTGGCGTGGTGGGCGTTAACGGCAACTGACTCCACGTTCTTACCCGCCACCCGTTCGTCGGCCTCAATCAAGCGCCTGGATGAGGTCCGCCTCGATTGCTGAGCCCATATCGGTGTTGGTGAACTGACCACCCGACGTGAAGATCGCGGACGAGTCGCTCCCCGCAGTAGAAGCAGAACTATGGATAGCGATAGACGTCGTGGATCTTATCCCCACCACCGGGACGCCTCCCAGGAAACCCTCACTAGAAAGTGCACCGACAAGGACCGCAGTGGCAACGCAGAAAGTGGACTCGGCCCTCATGTTCAACACATGTAGCGTTAATAGAGTCTCTCCGGCCCCGGCTTTCTTGGAAGCGGCGTTTAATATATACCAGGTATATATACATACATATATCCGCGGGATCCTGATGCCTGATGCCAATCTGAAATTAATGATGCAGCCGATCAATGTTGAAAGGGGGGGGGGGGGGCATCGTTGCCGGCCAGTTCCAGCGTGGGCGAGCGTGCCATGCATCGTCTGCTGAAACCGAAACAAACCGTGGTTACAGAAAACTTCGTTGCATAGTACATATAGCAAGTACTAGCCGCTGGCGGAAAATACGAGGAGAGTTTGGTCTTCATATTTATACACCGACGGTCCATGTATTATTTCCGCCCAGAGCGCTAGGTTTCCGTTCTTGTGTTGATTCCCCCAGGCTTTTTCTTTCGGGAATTGCTTTTGATGTTTACGAGTGATCAATGTTGAAGATCGTCATGCTTGCAAGTTGTTGAGGTTGGCAAACGCAGCCATACTTTATGAATTTACATTGACGCGCAGGATATTGACTGCAGTATACACGGGAAAATTCAACCGCGCGTGCCCCCATTAATATAGATGGGGTCACCACACTCTCCGGGATCGATGGGAGGGCGGCAGGATTTCGCCGAGTCAACGGCTGAGGAGATACATCAGTACTGCCTGCGCTTAGCCTCTCAATAATGACTGTGGGTATCGAGTCTTGGCGTATTACCGGCGCACATTGGCCATGCACGAGCTGATACACACACTAAACGTCACTTCCTAAGGCCGTTCGTTGTCCTTACACCTTATGATGGGCTGCAGGACACTAATCCACACCACCTATGACGTGCACGTAGCGTTAACTCACTCGGCGCCAAAACACTGGTATTTCAATATTGAACGGCGACGACAATCATCACACTAATAGTGGTGTGATGTATTGTATGTACCAGCATGCACCGAAACTATCTGACGACCGAGGCCGTGCTCAAAGCGAACTTAGAGCATCCCTCTGTCGTTTGTGAGATAGGGTAGCAAAGCCTTTGGCTGATTCGAGCCTGCGGGGGAAAACCGCCACGCTGTGATCTGCTGCAGACTCTCTAGACTCTGCTGTGGCGTCAAAACGGTTCGTTGATGTAAAAGGAGTTTGGGCGGCCGACCCCCGCAGGCAGGGGAAGTAATACAAACACAACCAAGAAGTACGCATGCTTAATTTGCGCAGCGTATGGGGGGTACAAGGGGCGGCCGCAATAGGGAGTTAACGATACGCTTGTATCAACAATAGCGGCTCCACTCCGAAACCAACATGAGTGCCTGAACCCACTCGTGACCGATGCAAATATCTGAGCAATAACGCCACGGAGGGGTGGTACCTTGACTATGTCACCCGAAAAACGAATTCGAAGAAGTTTTTTAGCGCGACCCGATCAATATTTCTATGCACTACAGTACTGACTGTACATATAACCCCACACCAAATATACACCGGCGGTAAGAGCACCGCACGAACCGGTAGTTGTTCGCTTTGGAGGAAGTCAACCCGTCAGAAACGTTTGCCGCCTCAGAACGTGCAGCCTTGATCGTGAGATGAAACATCTTCTACCGGCCTTGAAATATACAAGGCTAGATCTCTTCGCGGAGAAAGAAAAGGTGTGTCCCGCGCTAACAGCGGTAAAAGCACCGCGCTATCCGGTAGGTGTTCGCTGTCGAGGGGATCAAACCCGTCAGAAACGTTTGGCCCAGAACGCCTCTGGATGAGATATTTTCTACCGGCCTTGAAATGTAGAAGGCTAGATTTATTTTTTGAGAAAGAAAAGGTGTGTCCCGCGCGCTAACTCCCGCAGTCTCAGCATAGAACCGCTCTCCAATGTCATATTTTCCCAGGACGTTTCAGGGTGAGGTGCGCATGTGTGCGGGCTTTGTTGTCGTGTATGAGAGAGCCGGGAGCGTAAAGAAATAGTGTATTCATACACCTACAAACAGTAGACTGTAGCAGTACTCCTGTCTGTGTACACCGTTCTCTATGGCGACGTTTTTTTTTCGATCAACGCATTGATGTCGCCAGGTAACCAGGCCGACTAACCCCCCGACTTATTATGCGAGTGAGAACCTTATATTCAGAGCACGTACTTCTAGACCAACTACCGTAACGGTTAATGTACCTGAACAAACCACTGACTACGGTTTTACGTTCCAGCCACAGGTATACCAGGTATGTCAACAGCAAAAAATGTTGCCACCCACCTGTGATGGAAGCAATATACGCCAGACAGCAGGTGGTCAGCTTGCGCCTGCTCGAGGTCTCGCGCTGTGTGGGGTCCAGGGTGGGCTACTGTACCACGCTCCGCATCGCCGTACACAGAAAACAGGAACGAAAAGGGTACTTGCAGTAGTAGTAGAATCGGTGTGCACGATGCCACGGTTCATGTTCACCACCGCATCACTTTGGCCGGTGAAACGATCAACCTGGCCCAGAGGTTAGAAACAAATGGGCCAAACGACACAATTGTCAACAAGATCACAACAACATGGTCGTGGCATTGATTGACCTTCCATTGATGGGGACGAAAACAGACTCTGAGGGGGTCCACGTTTTTTCAACAATTTAATATCTCAGAAGCACCCCGGCCGGTTGTGGTTGGTGGGTGCGATCAGCACGCGGCCACCCGTTTCATGTTCTTCTTCTTGATTGTCTTGAGGGAAGAAACAGCAGAGGGGTCGATGTCAGGAGGTAGGTGTCGTATCAATATTGTTGATTTTTCGCTGATATTGCTCGCATTAATTGTTGTTACATTGTTGTTTCGTTGCGTGATCTCTCCCCAACCAACTATTATGGGGGACCATAGTAAATAGGACCAAAGAGTGTTAGTAAAAATTGGGAAATATATTGGTTTTTATGTGTACCGTAGGTCCTACATACTATGGTCCCCCGTAATAACTGGCGATATGACGCGAAAAAAACATCACTACCAACACCCCAGTCCTGGTTTTTCCACTTCATTCAGCTAAAATCATGGCGTTTGGTCCACACGGCACCCGCGAAAGTGGGGCTTGGCGAAATCGGCTTGTCTCCGTGTCAGCTACCCCTGCTCAAGGCCGCGACATCGAAACTAACGCTTCATCAATAATTGTTTCAGACAATTCGTGAGTCACGCGCGGGGCAGCTAGATTCGCGGCGGGGCGTTGAAAATCTCGGCGGCGTGATTCCATTTGTTTTGTGCCGTGTGTTTCAAAACGTTGCTTCACGTTTTTATACTCCAGCTGGAAACCCTATTCGTTTCACTCTCAGGACTATGATTCATGGTATATCTACTATGCCTACGCGTAGGCTCGCATGGAGATTGTGGGGAAGTTTTTCCTGGGTCACATTTTTTTGTTGCTTTTCTCAGAATCCGTTTTTGGGTGAGGTATTGGGCTCCTTATTCTATAATCAAGTGAGAAGCCTCGGGAAAACGAGGCGGGTACTATACTCAAGTATACCTTGTTCACCTACCCCAGCACTCGTCACACCGTTGATCCACGCAGTATAGCAGCAGTAGCCTCGGGGCGAAATCGAGTTCTCGGAGCGCGCGCCACTACACGCCGCATGATCTCCCTCACCCAAAATTCTGTTGCCGGCACGCGGCGAATAGTTCGGTAACCGTCGATCAGGAACCGCAGAAGCCGCTAGTTTCCGAAAAAGAGGAGTATCGGGGGGGGGGCTTCGACTTCCGAAACAGCTCAGATCTGCATGGGCTGCACTATACGCCCGTACGGTATGTATCATAGTTGCTGCATCAGGATCGATGCATCAGGAGTATCTCCTTCGTTTTTGTTTTTCAGGGCGTTCGATCATAACAACATGTTTTTCACTGCTGCCGCGTGCGAGGCTTGCTTTGTTGTTTTGAGCAGCCGTTGGCTGACGTTATGACGACCAACCTCCAAGCCATGTGCACGCATCGAGTTGCAGCAGTTCTGCTGGATTATGTTTCACAACATCCCCCATTTCGCCACTACACCCACAATATCCGAAGGTACCCCGGGTGTACGCTGCAAAGTTTCGTCAACGACCAATCCAGCGTTGAACCCTTCACCACTGCACTACATAGAATCCTACACTTGACTCTATTTCCAAGTGATTTGTCCCCGCAGCGGGAATGAGTGCAGTCCTAGGTTACGCAATATTTCTCGTTCCACGGTGACCCAGAGAGGGTCGGTCGTAGCTGATGGCGGGGTCGATATTGAGCAGATTGTTACCGAAGAGCGTGTGAAACAACCTGCCCGGCGTTGACGAATGGATGTGTTTTGGGATTAGACTTACAACAGTAGAATTATAAATAGTAATGAGTGCTATACGATAGGGATAACACGTGTGTTTCTGACTGCCAGGGGCTTTAGAAAGCTGTGGACACAAAACAGTTGGAACTAGAATAAGATTTGGGTCCCCTTAATGCCTTAAGGACTGCACTCCAGTTGTGCACGTAAAACGCTTGGAGTTATTCGAGTCAGATTTAGGTTCCTGCATAGTGCTAAGAGAGCTAGTTAGTCGAGGAACTCCGCTCCTTATCATCGGAACTGCGGTGTTTTACCAGTACATGTTATTCGTTGTAAAACTAGGCCGTCAGATTTTTCACTTCGTTTTTTTTTCTCCTAGTCATCGTCTGGGTGACTTGCTAATGGCATATTGAGCTCAAGGGAAACGCCTCACAAAACCGTAGGAGCACCCCTATCATAGCTTGTTGTGCCTATAGCACGCCTACAGTAGCCTACTGTAGTCTGCAGTAGCCCGCAGTAGCCTACAGCAGCAGCGTTCTTCCCTCATCCCTCAGGAATTGGAAGACGTCCCCATGTGTACCCTCCTGTCGAGGGAGGGGAGGTCCGACAACGTACTAACGCAACACGACGATCGAGGCATTTGTCAACTACAGGAGTGAGGTTTTCTTAACAAAGGACGCATCTCGTGTTGACTTCCTATCTTTTCGAAATTCGCGCGCTGACACCCCGAGTGTCTCCCCCTGTTTGTCTCTAGTGTTTAGCGGCAAAGCATAGGAAAAAGAAGCCCGAGTTTGCACGGGACAACACTCCACGGGGGCGGCTTACGGTAATGAATTCGCCCTTGTGCAATATTATACACCAAAGGGCATAACGCAACACACCCCTAAACAAAAAGCTCTGGAAGTCCTTGGACTAACATGGCCATCGGGAAGGGAGTGAGGCATTGCCTCAGGGTGGTCGGTACACACTGCCAAGAGCACTTCGACTAATCGACGGCATTGGTGCAGAATTGTAATTACTTACTTATATTCATCTGTGGGTCGATTGTAGTCGAGTCCTCCCTCCGTGGGGTGCCGAGTAGTGTCGTGATTCCGAGGGTGGTCGGGGCGCACACTGCTAGGCGACGAAGGCTGGCCCTGACAACCGTAGAATTCCACTGGACATGTGTCCATGACCCAAGCACACGAAAACACATCCACGCTGAACAGACGCAACTCACCCTGCAGAGATATACCCCTACACTACTTTACAGCAATGCTATAGGAGTCGCAAACGCATGCAAAGCTTTTAACCTCCAATGTTTCACGTCACAGGGGGTCACTCGCTTCACAGAACACTACTGGTATGATTCGGCAACACCCACTCCATGAGTTGAAATGCAGAGACAAATCCAGGCCGTTGCCTTCGACACCAGGTACTGCGAGATGCCTCTCTCCGTACGAGATTTGGGTGCCCGGTAGCATAGGCGTCTTCCCGCTAACCTGTCATTGGTTGGGACCATCGCCGAACCAGCCACATAAGCTAACTTCGTAGAGGTGTTCAATGAGCAATCTCGAAACCTTGCCAATGCACTCGAAGCACAATTCGAAGGCAACCTCAAGAAGATGGGCACTCCTTCTTCGGCAGAAGACCCACGACTTCGTCCCGGCAAATGCTCATGACCCCAGCGAACTCGGAAAATTATTTTTCCCCCTTTGCATTTCTGCAATAAACACTGCAGAAACTGCTGCGACATTGCATCCACCATCCGCTGATCACTCACACGCACCGCATGGCAGTTTACTAGATACAGGGGTAGTGGCACGTCCTTGTACCACTCCTTGCCGAACAAAACGTTTTGCATCACTACAGCATGTCCCTTGATATGCACTACTCTTAAACCGCAACTTGCCCCCGTCCATATACAAACTGTTCGTGTGCGGGCAGGACGTACTTTTTGTTGTCGTGACGCTGCGTTAGTTTGCTTCTTCCCCTCTGTGGTGTCCAGACTTACATATAAAAATCACAATGAGTAGAAAACCGTTACCTACCTAGTAGTACATAAATTACACTTCTCTCGCACACGGTGAAAGCACTGCTCATCACTCACGCACACTAAATCGTAGTGTGCAGATTTTTCAGGTTCCGACCTCGCGACCTGAGGAACACTAATCGCTTACAGGGTTGTGACTGGGTTTATTATACAGGTAATGCTCACACATCGTCTTTGAAAAAGACGGGGGGGGGGTCTGCCCTCAGCACCGGATCATGCAACCTAATGAGGCATCCGCGGGGATCGAGACTAACTTTGCTCGATACATACGCGCCGGGTGGACCCTGGGACACACATGCTTCGTGCACACGATATCCTGGCAAAGAATATTTTCAACTCCCTCGTCCATGCCTCGACCGGCTTCTCGTTCCTGGGAAGGGCGCCGCTTCGCCGCTAAGTTGGATGTTGTCAGCAGCCACCAAGGACCCAATGACCAACGGACAGATGAACGCCTCCGGTGGTTTATTCTGCGCGCGGGGATAAAAAAAGAAAGTGTCGCCTTCATGAACTTGACAGTGGGGTACAGCGGTGTAAGTGTTACCAAGGTCGACGCCAGCCACAACGCGCTCTCGCAGGTGCACGCAACGATAGGGGTTCATCTACAGTAGAACTCCCTCAAGCTCAAAATCATTTCATTGTAGTCTAGCGTAGGAGACAGATACTACCTCACTTAAAACGCGACCCTTGAGAAATTGAAAGTGCAACTACTGCTGTATACCCGTAGCATGAAATCGTTGAGAGTATACTCATCACGTATCGAAAGGTAGTGTGAAACACAAATTGATAATTCCAGTGACATTGGGCACTGCTGCACTGAAAATCCCCAGTTGAGGAACCCTTGCCAGTCAGAAAGAGTTTTCGCTGAATGTTCTACTACTGCACCTCAATACCTGCCGTAGTAAATCATGAGGTCGGCACGCACAACTAGTAGTAAAATGTGGAGGGCCGATCAAAATGACCCAGCTGTGAAAAACGCTGTCTGTGCTCTCTCACCGCATGTGTAGCCGCTCGCTCCGGGCTGGCAAGTTCCTGTTTCGCACGTGATAGCCTGCGCCGGCTCGCACTCTGCACGGAACCCAAAAGGAAGCGGAAAGCGCGAGAAAGGACACAAATTGTGTCCTGAGCCGGTTGTTGCAAGTCAAGAAAAATGCATACATGAAGGCCTCCCTGAAAAGACTGAAGGGTGGGGAAAATGTGGCAGCCTAATCATTCCCAAGGCCAGCCGTTGTGCAGGTCTATCTCTACGACCGCGTGCTACCTGAGCATCCATGACAACGCCGAAGATCACTTCCCAAGCTTCAAATCCAGTCACGCGGTGTCGTTGCCATCCCAAGGCCCCCATGCGTGATCCCCGTCGGCTGCGGCTCGTGGATGGGTGCACAAGACTAAGCTTCGCGCTACTTTCCTATCTAAGGTTTGGCATTTTGTGGAGGGCGTTTGCGACTTCGAACCGCTCCCGTTATATATGTATGCCCCTCGCATATATTGGGGTGGATATCGGCAGGAAAGTAAGCGACGGGGCAACGTGAGTGCGTCTACACGGGCAGGTCAAAACGTCCAGGGGCGGGGGCTATGAACATCACGAACATAGCTCAAGCGATGAGAAGTACAGCAAGCATCGTCGGCAGCTGCTCCTGGCTGTGGTGCGGATAGAAGGTTCGAGATCCTCCCAACATCGGGAGGTGGACTTGTGCCGAGGAGATGTCCGCAGCAAGAAGCCAGAACTGATTCGGCGACCCTAACTGAATCTCACCGCATGTGCCCTGAAGAACGTCCTCCGGGATCACCAAAATGGTTGTCGCAGACCTGTATTTTTTGCACGGTTAAAACAGAGAACGTAAGTCGGGCGAGAAACATCTCGGGTATTGTGGGCAGGCGAAGCGGGGCCAACGTACTGCCGTCTGTGGTAGGTTTGACGCTACCAGTTTTTTGTGGGTGAGCAGAGAAGTTACGTGGCACTCTCTCCTCAAGTTCAACGTTTTCAGTTCGTAGTAAAACATAAAAAAAAATCGCAACCTGTCGAGCAGGCCATGGGAGTAGGCGATGGAGAGGGTCACATGACATACGTGACGGACACGTGCTATTACAGGATACCGTAGTAAATAGGGCCAGATATTGTTAGTATAAATAGGTAAATATATACGTTTTTGTGTCTACCGTAGGTCCTATTTACTATGGTCCCCCGCAATAGGGTTACATTTACCAAGCATAGGGCTAGGAGTTGCACGATACGGTACGGGCGCATGCACCGGGATTTTTCTAGAAATTTCCTCACTTGAAGAAAGCTCGCTACTCTAAATCTCATCAAAATTAAGATGAAAAAAAAACATGTAAGGCCAACCCGACGAGCGATGTGACCCTACTGTACCTAGGTTACATGACGAAAAATGCTGGGTATGAGCCAAACCTAAAACGATACGAGTACGTACGATTGGGTATACGAGTAGAATCCCCGGTTGAGGGTCCCCGTTGTATATATTACGGGGGGCCATAGTAAATAGGACCTACGTTAAACACAAAACCTATGTATTTCCCGATTTTTCTACCAGCATTTGGAGCTGTTTACTATGGTCCCCCGTAATGGAAAAAAAAACAAACAGAACAGTCGAAACGTCCTGCCCTCATCATAGGATGCATCAGCACCTATTAATATTAAACTGCTGTTGTGTTTCTGAGGCTTCTCCATGGTGGGTCTCTAAACCCGGGCGAAACCCTTAACTTGAGGTCAAGCGAGAAGGCAACACGATGAGTAGTGCCGGTATTTTTGTTGTCATATGTACCGACATTGCAGAGGGGTCACTACCGGCCTACTGCTTGTACGGTAAAGTAAAATATACAGCGAAACATAGGTAGTGAGATCTCCGGCGACATTGAGCTGTTCCGCGGGTGTAGAGAGTCCTGTCCGTCGGAAATATGCTTGCGGAAATGGTGTTAACCCTGTCGTGCCACGCGTCGAAGCCCCCCGCCCCCAACTTCGCTCTCGCAGGATTATTAGGTTTAAAACAGCGCCTTTATCGAAGTAGGTGACGAGGCAATCGGGGCACGCTGGTCGCGCAAGAAGAGCAGCTGCCCTCCGAATTGTGCGACTCGTGCTGTACGTGTGCGGCGAGGCCTATTGATAGAAATATACCAATCGATGTTGCTTGTTCATTCAGCAACGCAATCGCACCAACGCTTCATATCATTGCACCGTGGTTGGTTCGCTACGCACTACCGTAGTAGTACCTGAATTGTACTCAAGTGTGCTGCGCAAGCGCTATCACATGAAAAAAAAAGCTACATACGAACTATTGCACAAACGTATCAGTCCGTGTGACGCATGTGCCGCGGTGATATATCACACCGTGTCCCGTGATCATGTAACCGCATCGATACTCACGAAGAAGGCACGCACTGCAGTTCTGAGTAGCTCGTCCTCAAATCGCTGCGCGCCAGGTGCCGGTACCGTCCCATTCAAGTGCACGAGAGAGAAAAAAGAAACGGCCATCAAGTAAGTGCAAGGACAGAACGAGTGTCAGCAAGTCTTCAACATGCAGCCGGCGAGGCAATTCGGCAGCAGAGCATATGTTACGATGTGCCAGAAAAATATCAACACGACTGAGGTTCACACCTACCATATGTGCAGGCACGCGTTGGCCCGGGAGGGAGGGAGGGAGGGTGTCATCGGATAGAAAAACGCCCACTACGAAAATTCGGCGAGGTGAGGCCGTTGGCGCCGCCGACTAAAGAGCAAGAAATATGGCACCGAACATGCGCTTGGTGGAACGAATATCTTTGAACCTGTCTACACAAACACGTATACCCGGTATGCGAAGGCAAGGCTTTCTTTGATTCGAGCGTCGAAGCAGCGCAACCATGAACGAACTCCACCCGAGTACATCTCTTCGAACACATGCACTAAAAAAAAAAAAAACTGAGGTTTATCATCAGGGGGGTTAATATATATATATATTTTGAATGACAGCTGTGAGATCGAGTATTTTATCGAACCTCATTTTTATTGGGCTCTTCACGCAAGAAGGGCGCTCTGATGCTGACCCGAAAACTGGGGTTTGATATATACACAACACATATACGCTGAATCCGATGAACAAATCCCATGGCCTTGAGTATATAACGAATATTTTTGGGGGGGGGGGAAACAAAGTACCACTCTGTCGCTAACCTACAGTAAATATGAGGACCGTTTGTATACTATTACGAGGGACCATAGTAAATAGGACCAAATATCTGTATTACGAGGGACCATAGTAAATAGAACCAACTAATGCAAGCAAGAAATTGAAAATATATACCTGGTAGGTCTTTGTGTGTAACGTAGGTCCTGTTTACTGTGGTCTCCCGTAATAGAAAAAATAGCGAAATATATAAGTGTTTGGGTGTGCCGTAGGTCCTATTTAATATGGTCCCCGGTAAATAATATTTAGATCAAAACAGTCACTATATTCAGGGAAAGAAGGGGTAATGGCATGCTAACGATATGGAGTTCGCACGGGGGTGCGATGGTTTTCCGTCTCTTGTTTTCTTTTTTCCGGAACGGGATGTTTTTTTTTTCGTTTCCAGTGCCGAGCCAAGAGTGTTTTTTTCACGAAAGATCTGGTCAAAAGGAACAGAGAGAGAGAGAAAGCGATCCGAAATATATAATTCCCGCGACCTTACGAGCACCCTTACCGGTGTCAAGAGAAAGCGCGACCGCAGAAAAAAAACGACCCACCCCCCCTGCGCGAGCTTGAGGAGCCCCCCTCCCCGCGGATAAAAAAATGTTTACGGCCGAAACGTTGGTAGAAAGAAGTGGTACGGTATACTTAAGTTAACCCCTTTAGTACCGCAGTCCCGATTCGGGGACAAACCAGTCTAATTCCAAGTACTTTGTCTCCAAAACGGGACTGACTGCGGCACTAAAAGGGTTGAGGCGCTACGATCGGGGACATGCTTTTTGGTCACGTTTTTCTGACTGACTGATGAGCTATTTATTTTACGTAGAACCGCGCTGTCGAAAAAAACGACTATTTTTTATAGAATTCACGCAATTTGTCCCAGAAACGGGAGTCCGGTCCGGGAGAGGCTAAGGGCACCGGGAAAATTGTCCAGTATCGCTGGAATGCCATCATCGAATAGTGTTTTGTTATAATACGGGGTACTGTTGCAGAATGCCATGGGGCTGTCCTTTTTCGTGCATCAGATTTAGCCTTCAGTTTTGTCGACACCTCATGTTTTGGGTGGGGTTATCGAGCCGGTGAAGTGAGGCAAGGCGCATCTGCAATGTTGGGTACACCTCCTCCGTATGAGGTAGAATGCATCTATTATAGGATACGTATCACACGCCTATCGTGGAATGATGCTGCCTGCTTTGTTTACTTTGCTTACGTTGCTTACTTGACGTACTTGGCTTTCTCTGCTTGCTTTGCTTACTTCGAGCATAGGCAGGGGGGGGGGGATTAATTGGGCGAGATTGGTGGTATTCGACGAATCGTGCCGGCTTTCTCCTTCTGTACGAACAGTGCCCTCTCTGTAAATTCTCGGAAGGCGAATAAGCTATAATTATTGTTCAAAATATATCAGGAACCAGGTATGTTTCAAGTTTTCATACTGCGATGGGTGTATCCACTACCTGTTACTCTAGCTCCTTCTTGGCCACTTACAGGGTCTGCAGCTTGGTCAGGGGAGAGAAGATTCCAGCCGGCAAAGACGTAAGGTGGGAAGAGGAGACGATCCTGATCCCGTGCAACCGGTCCGGGGGGAGGTACGGGCACAAGAAAGAGAGCGCGTGAGACGTCGTAAGAACAGGCGAAGCGCAAGACTGAAAAGAACAGGCGAAGCGCCAGACAGAAGGCCGCAGAACGATAGTTTTAGCCATGGTACCACAGTACGCATGAGGCAGCGGAGGATGTGCACAGGGCAAAGAGTACATACTATATACCAGGTAGTTTTACACCGATGGAACACATTTCTAGCATTGTCGGGATAGGATTGACCTCTAACTGCGGCTGTTAGGGAGTGGATGGATGCTGTGTATGTGACGGGGCGGGAAAAGTGAGAGTGAGTGTTCAACGTCAGCTACAGACGACTAGCGTACAGGGAATAGACGCCTTTGTGAACCATCGAAAACTCTTTCGACCGTGGCAGTGGTCTGCATGGGTTTGCGGCGTCTTGAGCGCCAAAGTATGGTGGATGAGACGCGTGATATTGTGTGTATAATAGAAGGTTATCAGCATTCAGATTGCAACCAACGTCGTCGTTGTGTCGGGGGCACTGCTTACGACACACGTGTTTGATTACTGAAAGAATGCAAAGTGTGCTACGTGCCGGTGCGGTGGCAGGTAGAATGGGCCGGTGGCGTCTGCCATTAGTCGCACGTAGGAATAGCAGACGTCGCATCTAGTAGCTTTCCGATTCCTGCACAATGCGCAACGATGGGAGGGGCTGAGTTGATCGAGGACGGTCGTGCAAAGCGCGCACCCGCACGCTCTTTCTCTCTCCTCTCCTACTCCTCTGTTCCCTCTTCTTCTTCTTGTTTCGCCTTTCAAGCCACAGGCGGCAGCTTCAAGCAAGAAGCATCTTGCTTGATTTACTAGCGCCAGCCAGTGACTGCAGTATATTTCACCAGAATATATACCCTAGCGCTTTAGTCGCCTTGATGCTTGGGCATAGCCGCAATAGTGACTTCTACCAGGTACAACACTTCGATCTGTTGACTGCTCACAGGTGCTCCAGGCTTGTCATTTCCGAGAAGAGTCCCACAGGCAGAGACTCTAGTTTGCTGTAGTGGACCTCCCTGTGCGAAGGAGCAGCGTTACGAAAACGGGCGGGAAAAGGGTGGATTATGAGAAGGGACTACGCTTTTCAACAGATATTCTCAGCCATGCTCACAGCGGCTCAGGAACTGTTAAAGGGCGGACCATGAAAATCAGGAACATGCACCGGACCACATGTACTACTGCTGTACTGTACAGTAGCTCCGATTGTTTTGCGCGGCTGAGATCTACCCGTGGCTGGGGGTTAAATTGCACCCATCGCAAGACCTACTGGTGCTCGTCTCTAGCATAAAAGTAGATACCGTAATAGACGAAAAAGGTCCTCTTAAGTAATCCCGCAGGAAAGTCGTCTAACTCACGCAACTATGGCACCGACGCAGCGGGCTGCGGGCATCATGATCGAAGAGCTAATTGTCGTCCCAGATGGCCTTGCTCAAGCTAAATCTGGTACCTTTTGTATCTCTCAAAAGAGTGCCGATGCGTGCGCTACTCGAAAAGGGGCACATTGCACGTCTTGGTCCAAATATTTCTGACTGACAAGGTTTCTTGACCCATTATCGTTTGAACGCCATTTGTGCGATGCAATGTACTGGTCGTCGTCATGTACCTGCTGTGCTGTACGTTTTGGGATTGTTCATTCACCACGAAAGTTTAGCTTTTTTTCTTTTCTCAAAGTCTGTGTTTTGGGTAAGGTATGGACCTTGTGAGATGAGGAGAGAGACCTCAGCTAAATAAGGCGGTACCTCTAACACTCGCCACAATAAGGCGCTAACCCTACAAGGCGATCACGTGTCTGGTGCCGAAGTGAACGGAACATCACGTGGGGGGAATAGGAGGCAACGTTTTTACAGAAGTAGTCCCTCAAGGCAAAATGCAACCACGGCTATAGGCCAGAAGGCCGCCTGAGGGCGAACAAACCCTCCTACCAGGTGTGTACGAGTTCAACTGAAAAGTAAAAGTGACTGTATTTTTACGGTGTATATATATAGTCTAAATCTTATCGTGAAGACAGCGAAGCAAGCGATACTCACAGTTTGATGACCGACGTCAGCCCCGAGAACGCGCCCACGGGCAGCGACACTAGCCCGTTGTAGGACAAGTCCCTGGCGAAAACAAATGTATCGGACGTTTTCACAAAAAATATGGTCGATTGTTTTATTGAACGGTGGGAATACATTATTTTGACGCGCCCGTGGCGGCGCATGCAATAATAATTCGCCGAATTTCCGCTTTTCGTTCAGCTTACTCACTCGGGGGAGTACTCGTAGAGAGGGGAGGCGTGTTTGCACTCTTCGCTGGGTTCTTTGCCAGAATTGGTGACGGATTAACAGCGGCAGATACGCCAAACCGCGTCAAAACCAAACTTACTTTCCATTGTTGATAGGTCAGTTTTGAAGAATGCCCGGGTATCTGCCATCGCGATGCGGTCCTCGCATTTGATACCCAAAACGTGTTTTCACACGGCGACACCGTCGCTTTTGGCAGATAAGACTTAGAGAGAGAGCAATGTTTGGAGCCGGTGACGCGCGGGATATAAAAACATCATCGCGACCCAACCGATGTCCGGGTAAATACAGCATTCAGTCAAAGGGAGAGAGGCCAGCAATAAGTGGGTCGGGGGGGGGGGGGGGGGGGGGCTCGACGAGAACAATACCCCACGCTTCAAGAGTACAAACGACGTACTATACGCATTGTTGTACCAATCTGGACGGAGATTCAAGGACGACTCGGGTCGTCGGGCTGATGCCTGCGAGGTCCTTACCGTTCGTCCAAAGTACCATAATACGCAGTGTGTTGCGAGAGTGCCCAATGTGGAGTGAGAAGCGAGCACGGCGTTGTCGAGTGATCGTGCAGATATAGAGTCGCCCACTCAACTCACACTCACATGTCTACCACCGAACTGAGGCCCGAGAAAAGCCCGACGGGTAAGGTCGTCAAGCCGTCATGGAAGGAAAGCCACCTGGTGGTTGTTTGTCGCCCAGAAACAAAAATCGAAGAGCGTTTGTTTGGTTTCGGGGCGAGCAATCACTGAAAGAGTTATACCAGGTATTAATGTACTTGATAACCAGCAGGATGACTAAATGATTGAGGTCTATCACAGCAGCAGCCGAGGAGTCTCCGTTGATTTGTCAAAACGATCAGCGCGGAAAAAAGCGCTCAAGATTCGTCGAGCTGAACGAAATTGGCAACACCCGGCCCGGCTGACTGGCGCCTACCGCGCGGCCTTCAGAAATCAATCTTCCCTCCGCCAAGTGTTTGGAACGCACGGTACGGTCCTGGTGGTTTCCAAGGTATCAGAATGGCCCCCCTCGACGCGGTAACTGCTGTGTATACATGCCGTCCCGAACTGTGCGCAGGCTCTTCACTTTGTCTCAGGTATATCACGAAAATCTGTACGTAGTAAAAACACTACACTTTACGGGGGACCATAGTAAACAGGACCAAATATTGTTAGTAAACATAGGGAAATATTTAGGTTTTTGTATGTACCGTAGGTCCTATTTACTATGGCTCCCCGTAATAGTACATAAATTAAAGGTTTTCCTACAGTATTATCGGGTTCAATGAAGGAGCCCGGTCTGTCAGAAATATATTTGGGCCGAAAAAGGGCAACCTCGATCGTAGCTTGCGTCAACTGGACAGTCAGTTCTGTGTGACTAGTTCGTGCGCTGCGGGGTATACCAACTCACAAGCGCTCGATGTTTTCCCTGCCGAAGCTGTCGAAGCACGCCGGGACGTCCTCCATATCAGCGTCGACGAAGGCGCAGCTCGTGAAATCCCTTCCTCGGTGCGTTCGATGTACATACGACGGTGCGCGGTTGGTTGACCGCTTCGGAATAGGCGAGCGACTCGAGGACACGAAACTCTACTACAGCTGTGCTTGTCCCAGGGCTATTACCGCGAACTTGAGATGTTGTGGCTGTGCTCCACAGCTGATTGCTGCACTACAGTAGTACGAGTTATGATGACGAAGCAGGACGCCCCGGGGCATTTCACAATCACCTAGGAGGCAATTACCCATCGAGGTTATATACGGGCACCATCTTAGAAATATTTGACCATCAAAGCAAAACGCTGGCGTTGTGCTGACCACACATTGGGGTCAACCATCTATTGTAGGATATATCGCTTCCACACACATGGCGAGGTTTGGACATATATAAATAGTACGACCACCTTCTCCGGAATATTGACATGTTCGTTGCAGTAGTTGCCACTTCCTGTCCTCCTATGGTCGACGTCTTACATGTCGGTAGTCCCTCCGAAAGAGCACTGGTAGTTGTCACTCGTGCTGTCCAGGCAGGAGTTCAAAACTGAAAAAAAAAAAAATACAAGATGTTGCCAGCGCCGAGACGGTACGAGCTTTCATCGTATTTTTTTGCGGTGGGGGCTTCTCACAGCATCAACAGTATAGCGTTTGCGATGATGTGCGAAGCTTCGCTCGCACGTGATACGTTTTGGCTGCGTGCGGCATGCGGAATCGCCAAGCGCGAGAACCTAAACGTTCGTCCAAGAAAAGTTGCACTTCGTATGCTGTATGTCTAACTCTCTAACCGTTTCCTCGTAGTTATGACGATTGGTGGTGCAGTTGCAGCACTGCTGTAGTAGTAGCACATTGCTTACCCTTCGGAAATATGTTCACCCCTTTAGTGCCGCAGTCCCGATTTGGGGACAAACCAGTCTAATTCCAAGTGATCTGTCCCCTATCGTAGCGTCCCTTTAACCCTTTTAGTGCCGCAGTCAGTCCCGTTTTGGGGAAAAATCACTTGGAATTAGACTGGTTTGTCCCCAAATCGGGACTGCGGTACAAAAGGGGTTTTGCACTCCCGTTGTCTTGGCAAAACGCTTAGAACTAGACTCACTTTTTGAAGTAAATGCGTACACTGCGGTGTATGAGGATACATTCTGTCTGGCCGATGCTTGTGTGCACGTAGGCATTCAAAAACTGAGCTACAAGGAGTGATGTGTTGAACACTTACAGCAGCGGCCGAGAACAGCAGCAGTGGTGAGGTGGGTGTGGTTCTACAGACGCAGTCAACAGCACGTGCGGGTGGTACCTGACACTGGTCATACCAAAACCCATGGATTTGCCCTCACCACACGACATCCTGTATTTTTGTCGAGATGGTCTCATTCACAGAGAGGCGGCAGGCGCTTTCCAATGCCACGCTGCCGGCCGTGCGTTATTCCAGAGAACCGACTTTCACTGCTGCATCGAGGGATGAATGCACAAACCCCAAGAAGAATCCACTTCCTCACTACAGCACTGCTGCTGTATGTATGTAGACGGCGTAAAAACTGCCTTTTCCCCCAGGCTTAGTTTATCGCATGTTACAATCGGGGTAGCATTGTTTTTTCCTCAACTGAGAAACTAACCAACCGTTGGATCGTTGCTCTCATTTCGTTATACAGTGTCACAAGTAGTGTTACAGTACTGCTGTAGTTCAAGCAATGCCTACGATAGACCGAGGTCAAAAATGCGTCCGATTTGTTTTTCTTTCTCAGAAAACAGGTGTGTGGGAGAGATCAAGGGGCTCGTGAAGTGAGAAGCGTCACGGAAAGTCTACCCCTACCGTCTAGCACAAGGCACCTTTGTCGTCGCCATCATCGCCACCATCGTCGTCGCCGCCGTCATCGTCTCCACACTGGCCCGCGCAGGCTTCCGTGCCGCCAGAATTGGAACAAGCCCTCCCCATCACCTCGCACATGGTGGCGATAGAGGCCTCGGCCGCGGGCAAAATCGGGGAGCCGTAGTCGACAAGGTCACACACAGAAGGGACGCCGTCGTCGCACACCGCGTCCCACGCCTCCACACAGTCGTCGCAAGCATACAGGCGGCGTTGGCCGGTTCGGCTGGCAAGTTCACTCTGCCCACCACCTCCAACTAACATTCCATCAGCCGCTCCTGCTCCTCCTCCTCCTCCTTCTTCCCCTTCTGCGTCTTGTCGCTCGGCATCAGCAAGAAGCAGGCCGCGCCTTCTCCCGGTCGATGTGAGTCTGACCTCGGACAGATCTCCTCCGTTCGACTCGTACAGCACCTCGTACTCCTCGGGCCCGACGACGACATCGGTCACGAACCCGGCCGCGTCGAAGGTGTAGATTGACTGTGACTCGCCGCTGTCCTCGGTGAAGGTGACGGTATACGGCTTGTCTCGCCCGTCGTCGTAGCGCTCGATGCTGAAGCTCACCCCGCTTGCCCCCACGGTCATGGTCTCGCTCGCCGCCTCGGCGGCGAAGAGCGTGTTGTGGGCGACCAGCAAGCCCAGGAAGGCGAAGACCGTCGAAGCTAGGGGCTGGTTTACTACCTTCATGGTGGCGACGGCAGCAGCACTTCAGTACTGCACTACGGTAGTAGATTGCCGGGGTTCTGCGGGACGAAACAGGGAGAAGTCCAGAGCAGGCGGGAAAGGAAGGGATTCGTGAGTTGGAAAAATCTTGATGAGCTGATCGGTGAGAGGAGCGCCGAAAGCTCGTCCTGGTTTTGTCGAGCTTGCGCTTATAACTCGGACCCCACAAAAACAATTCCCAAGCCGAGAACTACCGCTTCGTCCCGATAAATAAGGGCTACTTGTTTTGAAATCAAAAATCAAAACGCCCTTTATTTCTCCGGACAGACGGTACGAGTAGGATGGTCTGGTTCGGGCTGGTTGTCTTCCCGTTCTCATCGACGCATCAACAAAGGGTAAAAGTGCTGTATGGGGGCCGAAGGCTGAACCCCATGCGTGATAAAAAGGAAGACAAATGCACCGGGGGGTCGGGGGGGGGGGGGGGGGGGGGGGGGGGGGGGGGGGGAGAGGACTGAGACACCTGCGACCACGGCTTGTCCAGCAAGAAGGCAACTGAGGGGACTAATCTCTGACGAGTTTTGAACCGAAAAGTAAACAATGCAAGAAAACGGCGACGCTCTTTGGAGCTATTTCGGGCGGGGGGATCGTTGTCAAAATGCGCGAAGCGTGTTATGCGCACTAGAGTTGTATACCTATTACTACCACATTTTTTATCAAAATATTTCTGACTGCCGGGGCTCCTCAATTCAATGTTGTTCGAATCTATTACGGGGGGGCATAGTAAATAGGACCTACCGTACACAGAAAAACCTATATATTTACCTATTTTTACCAACAATATTTGGCATATTTCCAATGGTCTCCGGTAATAGTTTGTTTTTTCCAGTCAATTTCGTTTTTTTTTTTTTACCCATGTCATGCGTTTTTTTTTCGTCGGGTCGAGTGTACGATTTTTCTGAAGGTCCGTTTTAGGACAGGTTTTATAGAGCTCCTCAAGTTGGGATTCGCCGAAAACGTTGCAGGTGCTTCTCTAACGTAGTGTTATAAGGAATACCCTGGCTGGGCTGGGCAATCGATCGATCTTTTGCCACTATAGCTCAGCAGGAAACACCTTCACATTTGGCGTCTACGCATCCCACGAAGAACCTGACACTCAAGTATCCACCTTTGATTGTCCACCATATTAGGTCCCGATCACTACAGCAGTATATTGCCCCGAAAAAGGCGGTTTTCGTCCGGAGTGGGAAGGCTGTAGCTCCGATATCAGCCCCGATACAAAAGAAATCCCTTCATGCGTTTGTACGCAGTCGCAAACCTTTGGGAGAGTTTCGCTGGTCAGAAACTGGTTCCGGGTATATTATCGGTGTGCTTGATGTTTGAAGGTTTCAGGGTAGGAATATTAAGGATGATACTTGTCAGTAGCCATCATAGTCGTTACTCGATAACACTTGCGTCATCTGGTATACATTTACGCATTTCTAAGTACCGCGGACAGTTTTCCAGTCTGTGAGTAGTATTACTGTAGCAGTATACAGCAGCAGCAGTCTTACAATAATATCTACTGCTGTGCACTCGTGCATATTGCATAATAATAGGTCTCAATAACAAGCAGCGCATCGTGGATCTACTGTATTACGTACGTACAGAATCTACAGCCAGCAGCACACATGTACAGCAGTACCTGGTGCGTGCACACTGGTAAATAATGGACAGGGTATCTTCAGTATCCCGTCGGGACCAGTAGCATAGTTTTAGTTGTGGTTGAAGTAACAATATAGGCTACAAGAGGGTCATGAGTACGTACCCCAAGTTTTATTGTTTTTAGCAGTAGAATTACGGGTCTCCGTGTTGTTTGTATATTGAACTGAATGCCAGGGTATTTCCCTATTTTTGTTTTTTGAACGAATTTGTAGGGGTCGTCCTTTGTTTCGAGCAGTGAGTGCACACGCGCATCGCTCCCCTTTGAGCTCACTCTACTTTTGCTCACCATCATCAGCTTCCAGCTGAGCAAATGAACCAACACTGTGGCTTGGGGTCACCACATCTTCTTCTCTTTTATTGAAGCTTCTCGTACAAGTCACCTGACAGTGACTACGTGTTTGCCTCAAACATAGACTGTGTATTGACCGGTCATCGGCAATCGAGTCTCGACGTATACATCAGCTACGCGCTGGTACACACGTTAATCGCCATACCTAATAGGTTATGAGCCTCGGAACGCGTAAACGCGGCAAGCTACTAGCAACGGTGGCCCAAGACCGCCACCCTGAACTGCTACTGGCTCGCTATACAGGAGGAGGAGGACTGGACTTTTTCTAGATCAAGAAACCTGCTGCTACGTACGAAAAAGGGAGCTTCTTCCACGACGAGAGGAACCAAACATCGAAGATCTACATACTTCGTTGAAACGTGAGTGACACGTGGTACGGACACCGCGTGCTTCTAAGAGGGTCCTGCGTAGGGCATTCTACTACTGCTGTAGTTCACTACTGCTGTTGTAGTCAAACTGCTGTAACTACGATAGAGACACCCACAGAGCACCACCGCGTAAGGAGCTGTGAAAATCTCACCTGCTCCCCTTTGTCTTTTCATAGACGAAGACCAATAATCTCGAGCAAAACTCGAGTGTAACCGCTGTACGCTGCTCAACAGCAACTCCACATCCACACAACCCAGCACGCCTGAAAGTTAGGAGCTCTGCTGAGCGTAGTCCATTTCGTGGATCGTAAGCCTCAGTCACTCTGAGCAACAGCGGTATAGAAGCAAACCCCCGACAAGCGTGATAGCTGTCTGTCAAAGGAGTCCCTGACTTCACCATTTTCTGACAGGACCTTCCAATGCGAGGGAGCCTAGAAAATACAAAAACCTCGATCAACGCGTCGAGTAAGATTCTGCTGTACGCTGTCAAGGACAACTTCGCCACAACCCACAGCACCGCTGGGGTTAAGGAGCTCTGTCTAGTGTAGTCCATTTCGTGGATCATAAGCCTCAGTCACTCTGAGCAACAGCGGCATAGAAGTTAACTCCCGATAAGCATTCTGCTATCTGTTAAAGGAGCGCTGAACTTCTATAAATTTCCAAGAGGGTCGTCGACCCCAGAGAGATTACATGACAGTCGTTACTACAGCGACATAAAAGTTAACTCCCGACAAGTATTCTGATATTAGTCAAAGGAGCGCTGAACTTCTATAAATTTCCAAGAGGGTCGTCGGCCCCACAGAGATTATTTTTTTTTTGCAGTCGTCACTAGCAATTCACGTAGGTCTGTGACCCCACACGACTGTTTGTTGGAACGAGAACTATTTTTCAATAGTTTCTGCGAGGAGGATACGACAAGTTATTCACACAGCAGTACTGGTAGCTACGTACTACTAAGACTGTACCTGAGTGCACTACCCGTACTACTGCTGTAGAATCATATAAGTACAACACCAACTTCAAACGTAAAGTGAGCGGTATCAGTTACACTGCGCGCATCCAGAGGGTCCCGCATAGATAGGCGTCTGTTATCAACTGCTACCGTACTACTGCAGTCAGGACTGTTTCATCTATGCGAGATACCCAGCGAGCATCACTGCGTTGTTGAAGGTGTGTGTACATTTCACCTCGTGCCATATTTCTCATACGAAGCTAGTGTGGGACTCTAAAATCTCGACCCAAAGTCGAGTATTGTACTGCTGTATCATACGCACGTACGACAAATTAAAAGCCTCGGGATTCCCGAGCATTGTGCGGCAGCCACTCCAAGAGATACTGCTGTACATACGGTACTGCTGGCGTAGTATCCTACAAGACCGCCTGGCCAAGTACTAATCATCATGGGGGACTCAGCTTTCAACAACAACAGCGGCAACCTCGCCAATGCTATCAAAGGACCGACGAAGTCCGACGGCGACAAACCAGGGGATTTTCGCGATTGGCGCAAGAGGCTGGCGGCAGTGCTCAGCGTCGCGCGCCTAGAGGTTGCAAGCCTGATCAGAGGGAAACCCCGACCAACCGAAGAAACGACCGGCACGGGAGCTCAGGCGTCTTTTGACAGGGTAATTGCTGACTACTCGACTTGTACGTGCCGGGATGGTCAGCGGGCTCTTCAAGAACTAGTCAACAAGTACAACAAGGAATCTTCCAAGATCAAGGCAGGATCCAACGATGAAGCTAAGCAGAAGTGGTGTTCTGTACACAAGACTACATCTCACGACGACTCGGAACGTTACCCGCCGCAAAGTCACGGCGCTGTACTGAGCGCGATATCACCTCCGGTCAACGACGACGAGAAGCCGTCCGCAAGCAACCTTCTGGAAGAGGACACGTCATCGACAACAACAGCCGGAGCATCATCGACGGGAGCTGGAATATCCTCACTAGGGGCCGGAACACCATCACCAAGGACTAAAGGTTCCTCATCAGGGACCGGAACGCCATCATCAGAGACTAGAACACTACCGCAACAAGCTGGAGTGTCGTCATCATCATCAGGAGCTACATCTTCATTTTCACCCTGGGACGCATCTGCTGCTTCGCCCGGGGGGCTGAATCTTCCACTCTGGCTGGAGTCACACTGAATGCACCGCATCATGAGACCGCCAGTACGGTACACAATCCAAGCGTCGAGGAGACCTTCGACAGCATGCACGCCAAGAGGGCATCGGGGGAAGACCCCCCGGACACGTGTGTGGATTTCGCCTACACCAATAGAGACCCTTTTCGGATCTCGGAGGAGGAAAACTGGGTGATCAAAATCCCCACCGAAACACTACGATGCCATTCATTCCCGGAGCAGCCTCACCCGGGAACATCGGATCATCCACGTCTGGGATCACTGGATCAACATCATCTGGGATCACCAGATCATCTGAATCAGCTGGATCATCATCGTCTGGGATCATCGGAGCATCAGCGTCTGGGATCACCGGAGCATGCACGTCTGGGATCACTGGATCAACATCATCTGGGATCACCAGATAGATCATCAGCTGGATCACCGCCTGCTTCACCAGGGGTGGTGTCAGCTTCTTGAGGGCTGTGTCTGACTCGTGCCTCCACACGAGCCGAGCCCAAACCAGAGAACACAGACAGAGACAAACCGTCAGCTGAAGGAGGTCCACACGCTCACGATAGCGGAAGGACAACCACGGGCAAACCCCGGGACAGGATCTGCGGCATCGACACAGGACGATCAAGAACCACTGGCGACAACGGCCTTCGTGTACAACCGCAAGCCAACTTCAGGAATCCTCTTCTTGCTGGACGGAGAGCCCATCAACATCGGGACCAAGAAGCAGACACTGACTGCTTAATTAACAAGTGGAGGCGGAGCTAAGACGACAATCAGTTTTGAGGGAAAGTAAAAGACTACCTCTCCAACTTCAACATAAGGTGAGCCTCAAGTCCTAAGCAAGGAATGACGGACCAAGCACATCGGACGGCCACCGACGTCTACACCAACAAGGTCAAGCCACTGGAAGCGTGAACTGTATTGTCTCCCTTACCGAAGCTGTAGGTTGTCGCATGTTCAATTTGTACGGGGCGGATAAGAATTTTATTTCGTTGGGTCAACGAACTGATCACTGGATTTGCATTCATTGGTAGCGCATCCCGTCCATCTTCCCTACAGTGCAGTACAATGACCGGTGTTGTGCAATATTAAAGATAAAGTGCAGTCAGTACCAAGTAAGAGTGCATTGTAACCAAGTCGAATCATTAGGTTCGAATGTGTAGTTGAAAAGAGTACGTCATCTCCGGAGCTTCAGGATGTATGGCAGGAGAACTTTCCACCTAGATGAGTCCAAACAGGAGATTAGCATACACGAGGGGGATGTCTCTGATAACAGTATGTCTTGTTACAGCGTTAAGCTGGCAGAATCCAAAACATGTTCCTTTGTTTGTATTGTGGGCGGCAGGAACGTTAATAGTTTGTTCACTCCTATTCTTGTTGCGGAATGATGAACAAATTTACTGTTTTAGACTACTTCACATATTTAGTATTCCTTTGTCGTTTAACTGACTGGAATGTAGTTCACGGTTTGATGATTCTTGGACTGGTAGCTAAGCTTGCGTAACATGTGCAGAAAAGTAGCAGAGCTGGATATTTTACATCAGCTAGTTTTGTGTAACCCCCCGGGTATTCTAACAGAATGAGTTGGCTCTCAGTAGTTTAAGTTGAATACTTTCACCGCAACAATTATGGCCTTGTTGCGTGCATTTTTGAAGTATGGCATGTAACGCAGAAGCAACGAGTACATTGTTCCAGAGTTGAATTTCAAAATCCAGTTCAATGCGATGTGTTAACGCATCGAGGGGTCGTATTAGGGATGACACCTATTACAGCAGAAACCAGTATCATCTAGTCGCTGCTGCATAACACAAGGCTACCAGGTACTCCTGTAGCAACCATAATTTAGGTAGCAACCATAATTTAGGTATACACCCATCTCATACAAGCAGGTGTTACAACAGTATAGAAGAACAGAACGATTCTATGTTCGGTTATTTTGTTGTCCTGTACGTGTTGAATCCACTCCTTGGATCTCATGCGGTAGGTACATCATGGTACATAGTGTTTGTTCCCAATAGCAACATCACCACTTGATGTTGCATGTGTTTCTTTTGGAGAAATTTTAGCATGTAACGCAGAGTAAGAAAGTGTATGCTTAACGGGAGGAGGTATTAAGGATGATACTTGTCAGTAGCCATCATAGTCGTTACTCGATAACACTTGCGTCATCTGGTATACATTTACGCATTTCTAAGTACCGCGGACAGTTTTCCAGTCTGTGAGTAGTATTACTGTAGCAGTATACAGCAGCAGCAGTCTTACAATAATATCTACTGCTGTGTTAATGTTGGTAGGGTTAAACAGTCACCCCCCTCTCCCCCTCAAAACGAAAATCGGGACGACACTAAACCCCAAAGTACATGGTATATAGTACACGCACCGTAGTATATGGCCTGCGCAATGATCCCACACAGGCCCGAGTCTGTTAATAGGCCCCGCCGTCGGGTCACGGTTCACTTACAACGGAAAAGCGGGTGGATTGATTGACGGCTGTGGAAAACCCGTTCGCCAAGATTCGAAAACGACAATCTGAGTGCGCGGCATACGTACGTACAGCAGTATAGGTGGGAGATTGGAGAATTGAGGCGGCTGTTTGATTGGATTTCGCGGGAAATGGTGTATGTGATGAGTTGTGCTGAACAGCCTATAGCAGTACGTAGATATCGCGACTCTCCCACCCCAAGCATGAACCCATACCTCAGGCGTGCTTCAACTCCTACAGAGTTTTTAGGCCTCTTTCCTGTCAGCGAAGTGGCAGACTCCATGTTGACGATGAGTTAATGTGACAACGTCAACAACAGCAACTCAACCCAACTCAACCCAATCCATCCCAACCCTAACCCAAACCCCTGACCCGATAAGCCGGACTAAGTCTACGATCCGAGCGCGGTAGTCACCTCGCGTTTGGGATTCCTTGCGAAAAAATGGATCACTGGTTCTGTCATGTTTTACGGGCTGAAAACACGGTAAAGGTGAACTCCCCACTGTTTGAGAGTTGGGGTTTCGTACAATAACGAGGCCGGTTTTCGCCTGACGGAAAAAAACCTTCTCTATAGCGGGGTGCGTCGTACAGGCTCCCTTCATTTTATTAGACTGCGGTCTGTCGGTTCGTCTGTGTACTGTCAGTCAGCGGTCTACATCACTAATTGTGAGAGCTGTGCGACAGCGATTTCAACGAACCCGGGATCGATAGAAGCGTCCGAGCCACAGGGTGACCCTCTGGGTGCTTATTACTTCGCGCACCAGCTCGGGGCGGTCTCGAGGTCGTCGGGCCGCTGTGGTGTTGGTTGTTGTGCGTTTCGAGTGACAGTGGATTTGGTGGTGTTCGTTTATCCGAACGCACACGGCCTGCAGAAAGTGTGAGGCCGCATTAACCTCTCGGCTATCAATAGTATAAGTAGGGTTTAGGGTATAGACTATCGGTCACAGCAAGGGTGCACGAAAAAACAGAAATCTGCACCACTTTTTCTTCAAGTTCCAGACTGCGGGGGGTCTATGTGCTAAAATCAAGTTAAAAAAATATTTTTTTCTTCAAGTTCCAGACGGCGGGGGGTCTATGTGCTAAAATCAAGGTAAAACCAACTTGAAAACAAAACGTGTCTTACTTAATTTCTGAGTAAATTCCCAACCCGCTCGCCGTGGTGGCGAATGTGGCTCCGATTTCTCTTTTTGGTCTGCCCCTGGTTGTAGGGTTATTGGAGTACACATGGTATTGTCGTTTTTTTTTTGAACAAATGTGGCAGCTTGAATGGAGGAAACCTGGGGTTTGTGGAGGTGTATTGAATCGTTGAAACGAGGGGATGTGGGCAAGAGGGTCCTATAGTTGACGACGGGTTCAGTTGGTTTGATGGACTGGGAAGACAGAGGTAGGCAGGCGGGTTGAGATATAGAACGGAGTAAGACCATGTAGTGCGGAGCTCTATGCGTGGATGTGGACGGGCTGCATGGGGTCTGGCACTGGGTAGGAGGTCGGCGAGTTAAAAGTAGACAGTTTCTTTAGCTTCGAAACCACGCCCTTTCCCAATTCCCAAATACTGGGCTGTGAGGCGGCACGACTTAAGTCGCAGACTAGTCACTCGTCTGACTACTAATAACAGTCAGTCGTGAAACGGAGGTGCTGACTTTCCGCTTTATAGGGTTTCCTCAACTGTAAGAAGGCGTTTTTCATGACGGATACAAGTTTTTTGCCGTGAATTGCTGCGCGGACTGCGGATACCCTCGCATTTCCTTCGGTACTGCAGCGCGCGGCGGGAGATCCATACGCACACACACATGCATCCATGGCGGAACAGGCCATCTCTCTCTCGATACCAATGTTACCAACCGGCAGACCTTTCGAAAACAACGCATATTGAATGGTGGCGTCTGTTTTTCGATTAGGGGGTGGGCAATGACAGTGGTGGCAGTATGCTAGCTAGAGCTGGCGTCAGACGAATCGTCTGAGTCTATGCCGTTCTGTACGAGTATTTAGCTGTGGGTCCGCCGAGCAGCTTCCTGCCTTAATGTGATATGTCTCCTTTTCTTTTGCGCGAAAACGCTTTGTCTTTCGTACGATACAGTAGGTATGGTAGATGGTTTAGGATTTTTGCCATCGTCATCGACGCGCACGTATCGCTCAAGGTTGGGAGAGACATTAATGATACCTGGTAGATTCTCGTCACGGAGAGGGGCTCAAGACCTTTTCTTCTGGGCATAACTTATGCACCGCTCGCTTCGTGATGGGTAAGTTCGCTGTCATTCATGCCGGTATCCCCGTCAGGTAATAGTGCGACTGAAACAATTGCAGTCACGGGGTCCTCTACTACATACAGTAGTCCGGGGTGGAAATTTACCTGTCACATTTATTGTTCCGCCATCATTTTTGTTTACTTTTCATGTGTAAGCTGAACCTTCTTCGTTTTTTTTTTTGTGTTGAAACGTATGCTGTATGTACGTGAGTCAAGGTCATATTTATTTGCGTTTTTTTGTGTCAAACGAAGCCATATATATACCGTAGCGTACTTGTGTAATTTTTTCGACTCCGGCGGGTCCTCTGGGGGCGCCTCCAGCGGAGCCCCCTGCCGGGGGGAAGCATTTATTGCTCGCTCGCCTGACTTAAGACGGCAAGTCGGCTGGCGCCAGCCGACGAAAGTCAGCTACTCGGCTTCGCCGACTGGCGACTGGACTAGTTAGTTGTGAAATGCTACCGACTCACAACCCTACCAAATAAATACTCTTCTTCTTCAATTTCCGGTTTATTTCCAGTATAGTTGTGGGAACGTGTACGAGTATGTGGGACGGGGGACGGGGCACTTCTTGATGAAATTCGAACAACTTCTTCTTGCACTTCTCACTTCTCACACCTTGAAACAGGTTTCATATTTAAAGGTACGAAGGCGTTCATCGGCCTGTTCGGTTTTAATTTGTGGTTTTTCTGGGCACCAAACATGCAGCGTACCACGCGTTGGTGAATGGCGTAGAGTGAAGAGAGAGAGGTCCAAGGCTCCAAGGTGTCACAAATCAAATTACGTAATACAGCAGGAAAACGTATACGCATCCCCGGTAGAGAAATTTTTTTAAAACCTGGTTTGAACAAGAAATTGTGAAAATAAATATCGCAACAGAAGAAGTGGTGTAGTGTGTCCTATCGACGGTAGATGTGATGGATAGATAGGGTGCCCATCACACCCCATGGCCTTTTGCTGTCGCTGTGGTTGTTGTTGCGGATGCTGCTGCTGTGTGTGATAATTTACCTGGTAGTAATTTCGTACGGGTGGGTGGTGGGAATAAAATAAATACCTGTCAAGAGTCAAGAGGATCGAGAACGTGAGCTAGAGGGGTCGTTTCCCGAGCCACATTGCCAACACATTGTTGTACAAGTACCAGGTATGTGTGTAACGTTTTACAGCTTTCATTGACCATCGTATATCAATCGAGGAGGCTCTCGGATCCTGGGACAGTTTACCTGTAGGATCCAAGGTACGCTACGACTGATTGACGAAAATTGTACCCCCGGTATTATTATTGTGTTTTATTTAGGTTTTGTTTTTCACCACACTGTTGTCAAGAAGCGAGGTAAAGTAAATGTTTTCGCTTCTTGTACCGTACCGATGATGCAGCAGGTGGATCATTAAGCGGGTGCAGTCAACGAGTACGAGTACCGGGCTCGAGGTGAACCACGAAAATACACATACTCGACAAAAAAAAAATGTACTTGTACCCGTACCGGGTACAACTTCGTAGTGCGGGGGGGTTATCGTTGGACGACGTGTGTGTGTAGGTCTGCTTCTCGACCACCCCCATCGCGTGTTCTGTTAGCAGAGTCTCTCACCTTCTTTGAGCAGATCTCTCTACGAACCACACAGAGAGTATAGCACAGAGAGAGGTTGCAGGCCCCTTCTTCTTCCGCTGCTGCCGCTGCTGCTGTAGCCCAGACCCGGAGAGTACAGCTGAATTCGTAGTAGTAGTGCTACCCGTTAGTAAAAAATTGTGGTGGCACAATCAGTGTCTTCGATAGCAGGAAGAAAATCGTTGTTGTCGTTGTTCACAGTTCAGTAACAAACAAACAAAGATAGATGTTGGAATGACTGCTAGGGGCGGGGGGCACGACGACTGCATGCAAGTATGTCGGGTTCTGTAAGCTGAAACTCCTATCTACGTATGTCTATGTCATACGTACGCATATACTCCGAGTACGATTCAGAACAAGTTGCATTGAGATCGGGGTATTTCGACCGGACCGCCGGTGTGTACTGCTGCTGCTTGCTGCTGCTGTACACACCAGAAATACGTACCGAAAATACGTCGTACGCGTATCGCGTATTTGTAACCTCGGTACAGACAGATACCTGGGCGTAATATACGTGCCTACAGAGTTGTGTATACCAAAGGTATTTGGTATCTGGATGACTGGTACGAGCCGTATCGATTTGTATCATATCGTTGTTGTTGTTGTTCTCACATTAACTCTCAAACAAAGGAGTCCATGGTCACCCAAAGGTGCTGGAGCCCTATTACGGGGGTACATAGTTAACAGGACCTATGGTATATATAAAAACCTATACATTTACCTATTTTTACTAACAAAATTTGGTCCCGTTAACTATGGACCCGAAAACCCATAAAAAATCGAAATTCGGCTGCTAAAAAATACACGACACGAAGAAGGCGCACACAAGAAATATCAATACTCGAAGCACATATCAATATTATAGTTCCTCACAGGGCGTGTCTTAACCTCCCCCAGAGATGACCATTGGAACGAACCGAATGAAATATTATTTGCCACATAAATTTGTGCTGATTGGTTGTAGAAAACGAATACCTGGTAGATCTAGTGCAGCCCGAGAAAAACAGCATAGCTACGAACAATAAATAGGAAGAGGAAGACTAAATGTTGCACGTTGCACCGCCGTTGCACCTACAAGTAGTAGTAGTAGTGTTGGATATCGTATATACCGTAAACAAGTTCGATACGATATCGGGCGAAGCGCACGATATCGATATATCGACAACGATTTTTCGGCGCCGAAATTTATCGGCGAGCCGCAGGCGAGCTGGCGAGCGAGGCGATAAAAATGGGGCACATTTTCGCTTAAAATCCCATCAAAATATACCATAAAATGGGCTACGACACCCGGCCGTGTGCAGTGTTCGACTAATAATGTGTGGATGTGTGGGCAAAATGAAAAATTGTATTGAGATTTTTTTGGGTGTCAGTTTATCAACCCGTGTCGCCAAGGCAGTGGTAGCGTGGTAGCATATGGCACACGCGCGCGGGCGCCCCTTCAACAAAACAAGGTACGTCTTGATGTCCACGGCATCGGGGTCTACAGTAGTCGACCGCGTCGCTGCTTGCGGCTTGCGGCAGACGCAGCCGCCCCCGCGGACGAAATGTTCATGAAACATCCACCTGCTACGTATGAGGTTGCTTTTGTGGTGCTGCTGTGTGCTGCGTGGGCGTGCTGCGGCGGGGATTCCGTGCGGACCATGCACATACACTTAGGGGCTCCGTGGGTGGTTGTATCGACTCATAGTATCGTATCGAAAAGCCTAAATCCTTACGATACTCGGTACGATACGACATTTCGATATGATATATCGGAACTTTCGATACGATAATCAACACTACTATTAATATTACGGGGGACCATAGTAATACCTGGTAGGACCTATGGTACACACTAAAACTTATATATTTTTACCTATTTTTACCAACAATGTTTGGTCCTATTCACTATGGTCCGGGTAATAGTTGCACCCCTATTTCTTCTTTGGGAGGACCGGACGGCCCGACCGAACGGGAACAACTAGCATCTCATTTGATGTAGATGGACACCACCGAAGAGGGACGCGGACACCAATTTGCTGTGGCATGTGCAAAAGACACTGTTCGTACAGATTCAGCTAGCGAGGCCCCGAATTCTGCATGGACCCTAATACGTTTTTTACACAATAGGAACGGAACGAATGACCACGAGCAGCCTCGTTCCGTTCCGCTCGTTCCCATGCTCTTTGGAGAGGGTCAAGACACGCCTCGTCACACACACCCGCCCATGGATCTATTTATAGTATATTACTAACAAACTGTATTGCACTTGTATAATGTGCTGTAAAGTTCAAGGGTCGGGACACGCTGTGTATCCCTTGCTAGGTGTGCATATTGAGGAGGTACTATTTTGTACTTACGTGTGTTGTTTAATGCTCAGAGATAGAAGAGCAGCTTTATTCCTTTCGTGCACGGTGGTGACTGAGAGCAAGGCTCGTGCCTCGCTGAGAAAACCCCATCTAAGAAACGCCTCCCAAAACTACGAATACGATCCCAATACCTCACCCCAGGCAATTACCGGCCCTCTGGCCTCTTTCAAAGAAATGCCATAACACTAGCCCACTCTGATGAACCGCATATATATGCAGAAATGTGGGAAATTCATGGAAACTCCGATTCCACAAGCTAGAACATGAGTCAAATATGCGGCTCCTCAAAACCCACTCCCACACCTCTGAACGGCAAGGTACGCCAAAACCAAAAGAAAGGAAAATCTAGCCGTAAGGAACAGGAAAAAGATCGTCAACGAAAGCCATCGCCATACCACCCGCAAGGGGGGTGGGGCGAGAAAGTGTCTACGGAAAAGCGAAAGGTTGGAACAAAAAAGTGAGGTGGTCCTGTGCCCTCGTATGCGTAGTCACGTTCTGTCCAGATCACCTCCTGCTCCCGAGCGGGGGGCGGTCGGCACGACGAGAAAGAAAATAACACGAAATACCCTATAAATCACCCAAACCCAGACCAAAACTCCGGTCCTGCGCCACAAATGAGTGGCCCAATTACCCAGCTCCAACACTGAGCGGGGGGGGTCGGCAGGACGAAATAAGCAACCATCATCCCCCACCCGACCCAGGAAAGAAACATCGGAAAGCTCTAAAATATCGAGTAGAAAAACTCCCACCCGAAAACTCGGAAAACGTCAAAAAGTAGAAGACAACCCCCCAAAGTACAGAAAAACTGCAAGTAAAAACAAATTGAGGGCAGTCGATAAGCGAAAATCAGCTATCCACGGCTGCGCCTCGAGATTCATCTACGTTATGCTGGACCCCCCGCGCAAACGCGCTAGCCAAGTGTATTTGTAGACATCAAGAATCTCGTACAGTTCTCGTAGAAGTCCTGTAGCACGCCGGAGAAAGAGAATGCTTGATCAGTCCCGGGCAAAGTCGAAACAAACATACCCCATCCGTCGCGCTGACGTTCCCGAACCACCGCAGACGGTCATCGCCCTTGTACCAAAAGTGGGCCCCGTTTTGAAGCATGGTGTTGCAGTATCGGCGAAGCCAATCGGCGTGCGATACGCAGCCATAGCCGGGTGCCAGAAACCGCTCACCGGTACTCCGAGAAAGCTCCCGCCGTGCCGCGCCAATCCGCATGCGGCGGTACAGGCGATTGGTTCACCCGTGCTGGTTCGGGGTGCCGGCCCAGTGGCACAAAGTGTCGGATAAGGCTGGGTAGCGTGGAGAGCGCTGCTTCCGGTCTTGTCTGATGTGTTCCGAGGGCTGGAAGGCAGATGACTCTGGTTCAGAGCGAGAGCCGCAAAGTCCGCGGCTTGGTCGGCGATCGTGAGGGGCTGAACGCCCTCTGCACAGTGCGAAGGCCCTATTGTCACGGAGGGTAAAACGCGCTCAGCAGAGAGGGATCGCCCAGTTGTCTTGAGCGGCAGAGCTCTCTTAGCCGAGCGAGAAGGCAGGGAGGGGGTCTTGAGCAGAACCCGATCAGTGGAGTGAGAAGGCCGAAGGCCCGAGGCCTGCAGTCTTAAGGCTGCTCGGTCTTCGTCTTGGGGCGCCTGCCGAGACAATAGCGCCTCTTGCTGGTCTGCTGTACAGTACAAGGCGCCCGATTCGCATCGGCGAGCGTTTGGTGGTGGGCCACCGAGGGGCCCTGGGCCTCAGTGGCTTGGCCACCATGCGGGGAAGCAGACACTCCCACCTCGTGAGTCTCCATCGTGTGTCGTGTGTCGAGGAGGTGGCAGGCACAAAACTTACTCCAGAAAAGCAAACGGTCACAAATGAGTAAACACAACCCGTACCAACATAAAGGCAGAAAGTCCTGAGCCGAAGACGCCCCATGTCAAGTCCAAAGAGGTCGGGACACGTTATATCCCTAGTTAGGTTTTCCTATTGACCAGGTACTCGTTGGTACTCACGTATGTAGAATGCTTAGAGATGGAAGAAAGAGCAGCATTATTCCTTTCGAACACGATGAAAGACTGAGGGCAAGGCTCGTGCCTCGTTGGGAAAACCTGGTTTTCCATATAAGATACGCCTCCTGAGTACTACAAAAACGATCCCAATACCTGAATCCAGGTACTTAACAGCCTTCAAGCCCCATTCAAAGCAGTACCACAACAGTACCTGGTAGTGAATTGTCCCCAAAACGGGACTGAAGAAGCAGGGCGGCTTGTTCGAATACTCTATGGCGACCTTCCTTTGGCGATATTCCCTTGCCCAATGTCGAGTTGGAGGAGTGTAGTCGCCCCCCATCCAATGTCTGACAGTATTGTGATTTGGGGGGGGGTTCCCATGGCAGCCGTCATGGACGCTTGTGGCATCTAGCGGTCTCTTACTGAGGATGTCGTGAGATCCCGCGAGATAGCAAGTGGGAGCTCACGGACGCCCGCGAGATCCCGCCTGGGTTCTCGGGGGAACCCGCCGGATCCCATGGGAAGAATTGTGCAACTTCCCATGTGGGAATCCGCGAGGGAGCCCATGTGGGGCGAAATGTAGACTCTTACGATACACAGCCATATCAAATGCCGTTTAGAATCGGTGTCCGGAGGGCATACTGCCGACGGCTCTACTGTAGTTCGGTGGGCACCCACGCGAACGATCGCGGGCGTCCACAGAAACGCCCGTGGGTGCTCACGCATCTTGCTTCCACGGCCTGTTACACGGGCTCCCGTGGGCTCCCATGGGATATCACACGGGCTACCACGGCCTCCCACGGGATGCCACGCAAGCTCTTGAGACCTCTCACGGGATATTATGCGGATTCCCCCTCGGGCTTCTGTGCGGGGTCCGACGGGATCTCGTCGCGCGGGCTCCCACGCGGGTCTCTACCAGGTCTCCCACGTGTGCTGCCGCGTGGAGTCCCAAGCGGGGTCCCACCGACTCACATGAACCCTAATCCTACCCTCCCACGCGGATCCCCACGGGGGTGTCACACGGCTCGCACGTGAGTCCTCGCGTGGGCTCTTGCGCGGGTTCTCACGCGCGATCGCATGGGATAGTGGGCGAGCGACCCCCACGACAAGATATCCATGGCCTGGTCGGTAAGCCATATCAAGCGGAAAAGGTGTACCATGACGAGTTGGCACACCCCTATGAGCCAAGGCAGATCGGAGTAGGCACGCCTCTAACGTCCAAGACACCCTACAGCGAGGTACACATAAGCATGACTGTAACTGGCAAGGCACCCCATAGCCACGGTAGTCATGACCCTTGCAGGTAGGCGGTCCCATGGCGGTGCAGGAACAGCTCGGGCGAGCACGATACCTCTGGACGGAGCAAGCATAGTCCTTGCGGGTATGGAACGCCACGGTGCGTGAGACATAACAACGATTGAAAATTCCTCCCGCGGTGAGGAGATCGTAGCCCTGACGCGCACGCTAGGCGGGTCTGTCACCTCGTGACGGTGTAGGCAAAGTCACAGTGGGCATGGTACCTCAGGTCGGAGTCGGTAGACGTCGAGGAATTCATGGACGGGTAGGCGTAGCACGGGCAAGGGACCCCACGGCAGGGTTGTACGAAATAGGATGAGCACGAAAACCCGGAGGAAACGTAATCTCTGACCTGGAAGCTAAGGGTTGAGATGGCTCGGGGTAGGCATAGCCCCAGTGCAAGCTACCCCATGGCGGGATATATTATGTCAAGTCGGACCTGGCTCCCTAGGACGGGGTAAGAGTAGCCCGGGTCGGAACAGTGTGCTACGGTGGATTAGGCACCGCCCTGAGAGGCATATCCCCCCGTACGGCGAAGAATTTGAACCTTTAGAGAGCAGGGCACTGATCGTCGGAGTAGGTAGCACTACTATAGCACGCAAGGCAGTTCGTGGTGGGTCAGAAACATCTCAGGCGGGAACGGCATCCCGTGACGGAATAGGAAGTGCCCTGGTGGCTAAAGCCAAACCCCTTGTTGGCTGGAAACATTTTCGCAGGGCAGGAACTGCATCCCACAGCGGGGTAGGCGATGATTACGCGAGTGCAACAGTAGCAGACGGCAACACGCTCTTGTGATTCGGGCTGTGTTGGCGCTCCCTGGAGTCGATCGGAAATCACAAGACTTGATCTCAGTCGAGTGCAGAAGGTGAACGAGCGGGCAGGCGGAAAGAGCTTTCGAGCTTGAGCTGCTTCGCCGGCTGGGGCAGAGCCAATCACTGCGTGAGCTAGACAACTAGGGTACCGTTGTTTATCTGTTATACCTGTCATCTCTCTGGCGGTCACCATGGCTGGCGGTCGAGTAAAATTGTGCGTGGTGGAGAACCTTAACTCCGCACAGGGGAATTATCGTATCACGTAATGTGTATATGGCAAGGCACCCTCGAGGCAGTTGGATAGCATACCCCCCCTTCTTGTCTCTGGAAGTGGCCAACAGAAAAAAAGACAGGCCTTGCTAACCTACTCCCGGATCACGATGGCAAAGTCATGAGTCTGACATCGCTCCACGGGGAGGGGACCTCGTCATCCCCTGTTTGGACTTGGTGCGAGCAGGTGACACTAGACCAACGCCGTTTATTTCTGAAACATAGACCAGCTGCTATATATATGGCTGTGGTCGGCGTGCCAGTGGCAGTATGTGCGGGTGGCGTCTTGGAAGGAATTCTAACATGATGTCCTGTGCAGCACACACCATGTAGTGCAACGTCATGCTTCAACACACCAGAGGGCGTTACCCAGGGCAAAAGGAACTGTTATAAGTTCTCCCAAGTTAGTGGGAGTTGGGTTGAAGTGCTGTGTGCATTGGACTATTGACAACGCTCTTTTTTGGAGCATCGGAGCTGAGTTACCGCGTGATTCAAAGAAAACACGCACCGAGGAAACAAAGGGACACCAAGGAAAGCGAGGCTCGAGGGTAATTTCGATGATGAGAGGGCGATCGAGGGAAAATATGCCTATTCTAGTCCGGACAAAGAGGGAGGGAAACACTAGCTTGGAGATTCAGGGGTCTAAGCTGAGAGGGTGTAAGTAGTAGGGATATAGAGCACTGGCGCAGCCCTGTAAACGACGTTCAAGATCGTTGAAACGTTCCTATTGTCGCCTTAGAGACAAGCCACCCGGATTGGGGAGTACACTAGATCGAAAGAGGGGGCGAGAAAGCGAGGGATCGTGGACGTTTTGTTCGTATGGTCACCAA
Organism: Macrocystis pyrifera; assembly: GCA_031763025.1. Taxonomy (NCBI): domain Eukaryota; class Phaeophyceae; order Laminariales; family Laminariaceae; genus Macrocystis; species Macrocystis pyrifera. The sequence goes on from JASSKH010000029.1 coordinate 4,830,564, forward strand.
GCATAACATACCGCCTCCAGGTGAACCGAATTGACAAGAAACTAATGTAGTAGTATGATAGGAATGGAATCCACATAGGTTACGGCAGGCCAGCATAATGAATTTAGCGCAGTTATCGCATACTACATGAGACCAAGCGACGATGGTCCAAGCTGTCACATTCCCAGACGTTAAGGCAAGACACATTCTAGAGGCAGCCATGACATGACCTCAGAGGAGATGCCACTAGATAGAAAATCCAACCGATGGGGGGGTGTCGCCCACCAATTTGAATTTGGCCGTCATGAGGCAAACTTAGGGAGGTCAGTAGGAAAAATATCTATTAGCCAGTATCGAAAGAGATAAAAGCGAAAGGGTGCAGGAAGAAGGGGTAACCGACATTATTGTATTTCTCGGTGGGATCCCATGGGATGTCCCATAGGTTCGTGCGGGCTACCATAAGAGCCAGGACGGTCCCTCTATGGCTCCCATGGTTGCCCGCGAGATGCCACGGGCCTCGCGGTGCCTCCCGTGGGACACCGTGGGAGGTTCTGGCACTGGACGTCCAGCCTGAAGTCCCTCGGAAGTCCCATCGGAGTACCCATGGAATATCGTTTTCGATCATTCTAACTACATTACGCTATAGGGTCCATAGCTTCATATTGCGTTGATGTCATGGCGGGCGCCCATGCGAACGCCCGTGGGCTCCCGTGGGCTTAGTTGGGCTCTTTCCAGCCCCCGTAGGCCTCGTGAGCTCCTGGCCTTCGTTGGGCTCTTTCCAGCTCCAGTAGGCCCCGTGAACTCCCATTCATCCCCGTGGGGTCCCGGACGTGCTCTCAAGAGGTCCCACGAGGTCCCATGAGGGACTGGGACTCCCAGGCGCGGTCCCACGGGGTCTCACGGGGGGTCCGCAGATTCCCCCGTGGGCTCACATGCGGGCTCCCACGAGGGCTCCCACGCGGGCTCCCACTCCCGCGTGAACTATCAGGCGGGCCCCCACGTGGCGTCCCACGCGGACTACCAGGCGGACTCCAACGCGAGTTTCGCTGTGGGCACCCGCACTGGTTACCAAGCAAACTCCTAGATGGGCTCACACGCGAGCTCGCACGCAGGCTACCAGGCGCGGCGCTCCCACATGGACTTCCACGTGGGCTACCAGGCGGGCTCCCACGTGCCTACGGGGGTTTGTTTGGGTTACCACGTCCCCGTGCGCGTGACCGGCTCCCACGCGTCCCTCGCGGGCTCGAGAAGGGGCACGCAACGATATAAAGGAGGGTTGCTGAAAAATAACTTAGGTTTCGACGTGGACAACGCCTTCACTGTGCGTAACACCTCCGAGTCCTATAGACGATACGTACAAGGAGTCCTAGAGGTGATAAGTACACTTCATCCAACCCAAAAAAAGGTGGCGGCGTACGACGGGCGGGTATCTAACCCTAGCACCAACCCCGTGGGAGCCCACACCGGAGCCGTGGCAGCGTGACATGGCCGGGTCTTCCCCGCCCTGGGAGGACTTGGCATCTTAGGCTATGTCTTCTTCGCCGTGAGGTGCACTACGTGCACGGGAAGTGCCTAGCCCGCAAAGACAGTGCCTTCGCCACCGTGGTGGAGTACCTTGATTTCGAAGGCTATGACTGCTATGTGACAGTGAGAGGCAGGGCAGTGGTCTACATCGCTGTGGGGTATCGCGCTCGCCAGCGATATAAGTATCTCATCATAGAGAGCCTTGCCCGCCTGGGAAGTGTCTACCTCACCGGAAGGTGGCTTGCGCTAAGGCTATGCCTACGCCGGGGTATAAGGGTCCTTAGCCGCCAGGTCAGAGCGCATTGCGCCTTGTGCTCAACACGCCCTATGTGTAAACATCTTGCTCTGACCTAATGTGCTTGCCTGGGCGAGGCCGATACCCTAGTGGGACCCCTCACCGGCCAGGGCTATGTCTGTTCAGCCATAGGATGACGCCTCCGCCAGGATATTGTCTACCCCACAGTGCCGTGCCTAGGCCTCTGAGGCCGCCAACCAACCCCAACCCTAACCCTAACCCCGCCGTGGGGTACCTTGGCGGCTAGTATCGTGTCAACAGCCGAGCACCTTGCCCATCAAAGTAGTACTCACTCCGCCGTGGGGTGTCTCGTCTGTCAGGGCTGATATTGCACCACCCTGGGGTATTGTGCCTGCCCGGGTGATCCTACGAGTTCCCGGGTTATTCGTTCGAAGGCACGGGATTCCCTGCCTGACAGGGGTACCCCACGGGGTGTTTTTCCGGTCAGAGCCGGGGCCTATTGCGATGCAGGGTGCCTTGGACACCCGAGGTGTGTTTAATCCGATGTGAGGTGCCTTAGCGGCAAGGGTTATGTCTGCCTCGCCACTATGCGCCTTGCCCACTGAGGATGGCTTGCCCGCCGGGCTGTCCCTACCCTGGCGTGGGGGATATTCGGCCACGATGGCAGTGTCTACTCCGTCACGGGGATCCTTGGTCTCTAAGGCTACGACTACTTTGCCGTAGTGTGCATTGGCCGCAAGGACAACGCGTACCACACCATGGGATCCCTTGCTCGCTAAGGCCATGTCTACCCCTACTGTGGTGGGGTGTCTTGGCCTCTAAGGCTGCGACATTGTGTCATGGGATGCCTTGCACCTAAGGGCGGGGGGCTACGCGACATGTGCTGCCCACCCGCGATACATCTACCCCGATATTGAAAGCCTTGCACGCTGTACCCCGCTGGCAGGTGGCTTGTACTATAATACCTGGTAGGGCTATGCGTACGCCGGGTTATAAGGGACCCCAGCCATCAGGGTAGAGCCTACCCCGCCATGACTTGCCTTGCCCGAGCGTGCTGTTAGCATCCTGCAGTAGGGTGACATGCCCGCCTGGCCCACGCCTCCCCCGTCGTGGAGTGTCGTGCCCACCTGAATTGGTTTCGACGCCGCCATGAGATCCCTTGCCCGCCAAGGTGGTTGCCTAACCCGCAAGGGGGTACCTTGCCGGCTCCAGCTGGGCCTACCTCGTCGCAGGGTGCCTTGACCACCAAAGACGGGCCTCAAGCGATGCGAGGTTCCTTCGCTGCAAGAGGTCGGTCTGTCTCGTCGTGACAGGCCTTGCCCGCGAGGGAAGCCTCTTTGTCAGCCATGCCCACTCTGCCGTGTGAATTGCTCGCCGGTCAGAGCGAAATATGCCCTGTCGTCAGATGGCTCGGTCTCTACGACTACACGCTGCTAGGGTTGTCTACCCAGCCGTTGCGGGTATTTTCTGGTCGGGGGTTTAACACACCAGAGTTAGACCTACCCCGCCAGGGTGGTGTTTACCTTCGCGGGGCGCCTTGGTCTCTTAATGCTATGAAACGATTGCTGTGGGTTGACCTCTGGGTAGTGCATTCTCCGCCGTGGGATGTTGCGACCACCTGCGCTATGTCTACCTACGTATAAAGAGCCTAGCCCGCCTCGACAGTGTCAACTCCACCGTTAGGTGGTCCGCACCAGGGATATACCCACACCACAAGCTACGATAGACCTCAGCCGCCGGGCAAGTGCCTATCCCGCCGTCGAGTACGGCCGCTGGACTGTCCACACGTTATTGTTGGCCACGGCACCCGCCGGGCCGACGCCTACACCAACGTGGGGTGTCGCACCAACCCGGTCGACGTCGACGCGGCCGTGAGATAGCATGCCCGCCAGGGCAGTATCTACCACGCTGCAGGATGGCGTGCTCGCCAGAGCAATATCTACCCGTTCGGGGATTGCCCTGTACGACTACCCTGTCGTGGGGTGCCTTGGCGGATAGGACCATCTCTACCCTGCTGTGGGGTACCTTGCCCGCCAGAGCCATGCCTACCGCAATATGGGGTGCTTACGTCAAGACGGCCGTTCCTACCTCGCCGTGGGGGCTATTTTCCCGCCTAAGTCATCGCTCCTCCGTCACGGGGCGCTTCGTCCCTGCCAGGGCAAATACTAACCCTTCGGCATCTAACGCTGTGTGTGACTCCTACGCCGGGGGGTGCATTTCCCGCCAAGGTCACATGCTCCCTCCCCCACAACGGGGGAACGTGTCCGCCCCGGCAATGTTGTGACCTCGCCGTGGGATCCCTTGCCCGCCAGAGCTGTATCTATCCCAACACGAGATGCCTTGCCTACCAGAGCGGTGTACATCTGTCTTGGAGTGCCTTCGCTTTCAAGGCAATAACCAAATCCCAGCAGTGTATCTTGGATGCTAGGGCAGTGCGTACCCCGCTTAAGAGTACTTCGCCCTCCAGAAAAGTGGCTGCCCCGCTGTAGGGTTCGTTGGCCACAAGGGCTAGACCTGCCCAACCATGAGATTCCTTTCCCGCCAGAGCTGCGTCTACCTCGCTACGGTGTGCCTTGGCCACCAGTGATACAACTGCCCCAACATGAAGTGGTACTCATATCTGAGAAAATCCTATCCTGTCGAGGGGGCTATTTATTATGCTTTGTCTATATATTACCCCGTTATGAGGTGTATTTGCCTGCTTACACCGATATGGGACATCTGAGCCTCTCGGGCTAAGCTTGTCTCGTCGGGAGGTAACTTGCTCGCCTATGCGTTTTCTTACCTCACCTTGGGACACCTTGCGCGCCATTTAAAAGCGTGCTATGTAGCTCATCTTGTCCTCTGATGTCCTGCTCGTCGAGGCGCATTTGCCAAGGGGAGGTGCAGTAGCCACCTGCGGTCTTCCACCCGGTCCCTGGACGGACACATTGCCCATGGTGCCTCGTGCGTTGTGTATCTTGACCATCACGGGTGTCTTGCTGCGTGCTTGAAAGTCCCAGTCTTGGCTAAAAGGCCACATATTGATGACAACACCACCCAACTCAGCTATGGTAGCTCCTCTACATACAGCACACCGTAATACTACAGTATAAGCTGTCGCTTTTAGTAGGAACTCGCGCAACAGGGAATTGGCAAACGTCGTGAACTTACGTGCGTATTGCGGTCGGGTGTTAAAGCGATTTCCGAGGGTTTCGCTCGAAAAAAAACAGACGAGGACAAGCATGACGCAACCTGTAGCTCCATGGAAAACACAACACCCGAGTGACACATCTGGTGCATAGTAATCAGGTACCACAAGAAGAATAAAGAAAAAACAAGGGCGGAGGTAAAAGAAAAAACTGCGTACAGAGTGGGCATTGTCTTTTTATCGTAGCATGATAAACATGAAGTAATAGGACTTTTATCTTCTGAGCGGTATATCGAAATGGTAAACTTACTTCCCACTCACACTCTCTGCCTGGGGCATATGTAGTTACAGCAACCCAAAGAATGATGGTTGGGCCGCTGCATAGGCCGTTTAAACGCCGCCAAAAGTAGAGCAACCCCTCACAGAAAACAAGAAAGAACGTACAACTCAAGGTCGCAGGTTTCGTACGAATTTATGGTTCATGGTTTATCCTTGCAAGCAAGCACAAGAGGATATCTAGCAATCCCAGTTTCTCAGAGATAGGTGCTGAGCCGGGTTAGACGGAGAACCGGGTGACACGTCATCATGATGAGTATTGTACCCCTACGTTGCCCTGTCCAAGCATATTACAATGCCATACAAAGAAGAAACGACTGTCAATTCACCCCAGAACAGCAATAGTGCGACAGCACGTCAAAAATACACTCTATCCGCGCCACCAACTACGAAGCGATCCGCGCCGTGCTGTACACGTCTTCCTGCGATAGCGTTGAGAACGGCGGAGCGCGTACGCGCCGCGTGTGTTATGCTCGTGACACTGGGCATCATGATCTAATGCGGTGGTCTGCCTACACACGCCCTCGGCATCGGTATTCCTACTAACGGCACACCGCCACAGGTAAAAAACAAAGCAATATCGTGAAAAAAAAAATACACGTCAACAAGTAAACTTGACATAAGGCTGATACACCCCATCGAAATCGAAAAGCAAACTCGAGTGAGTGGCTGGCTCGCAGCAAGTTGTTCAAGTTTCGCGGGGGCGTATCAATAAACGTCAGAAAACAAAACTGGCAAAGCTGATATCGTTCAGATTTGAGCGCCGTTACCGACGCAGGAAATACACCCCTCCCCGCCCCCAACCCCCTCCCCCGGCCCCGTCTCCCCCCTCTGCCGCCCGCCTGGCCGCACATCCGTGTCAATCACCAGCAGCACACCTTCGTCTACCCACCACCGCCCCCCCCCCCCCCACCACCGTCACGCCTGCTCAAAATCTAAAAGAAAACGCGCGATGTGCGTAGTCAAAGGTCTATTAACCGTAGCACCGAATGGTTTCCGTAGCGTCTTTCCTGGCGTCCTGACCGCCCTTTTGTAGGTACTGCTCTCCAGCCGGAACACAGAGGGACATCGTGGGAAGGGTCAAGGATGACACAACAAACAGCGTAGCAATGTGACAAATCATCAAACAAGTTAAAAGTTGACGACGGGAATTGGAGGGGGGAGCGGGGTCACACGATAGGCGAGAGGGGAGAGGGGAGGGGGGAAGCGTGGTTGGGGAGGGGGTGTACTCATTATCATGCACGGCCTTAGTCGTATGACCATAGACCCTTGCATCCCGACAATGCCGGGACGGAGCACGTCGGGTTTTGACAGACCAGGCAGACATTGCTTGCACCAAGCGCGAAGCGGTGGGGGGGGGTGGCATGGAGGGGAGGGACTGTAGGTGATCTGTTAGTGCGGTGCTCGGAAGCTGGACTCGCGTTTTTGTCCTCCAAGTAAATCTCCATGTACGATGATGATCGGAAAAGTACATTTGAGCGGCGCGATTGAATCCCCCGAAGAACAACAGCTAGCATCGCAATCGCCGTCCGTCACTAGGAGCGGAACTGACGTCAGGAAAATAACTGCGCGTTGATAGGATCGCATTTTCGAACTGCGTAAAAAAAATCTGGTCATGTGCGTCATTGGCAGGCCCTCGAGATGATGGGTGAAGTGGCATATTTATCGCCCAAACGTATTCTTAGCTGCGACCAGCAAAAAAGTGTCACAAATCAGAGCACACTTTGAACATATACGATGGGCAAACAGTAATTAGTATCAGCATACCAACCGTACGTATTTGGCTTTCCGGTATACGGGGGGGCGGCCAAAAAACAATAAAAAAAGGTTCACAATGCCGTGGAGGACATGGAAAGAGACAGGGCAACACCTTAGATACTACTGTAGCAAGTAGCGATGACAGCGCACGTGTGGCCACACCATGCTTCCGGAAGACCGACGTCTACGTACAGTGCATCTACTCGCCTACAACAAAACCACACCAGAATAGGTACACGGGGTAGTTTCGTAGGGCGTGCGTCACTTCTGGCGAATTTTGACAACAACAACAAAAAGACACGGACCAACGGACAAGAGGCATAAATTTTTACTGCGAATCGCTTTGGTCGGTCGAACTCAAAAGTCAACGGGCGATTATTCATCAAATAAGTCACAACACAGACCAAATCGAGCCACACCAAAAACCCGATTTTGGGTCTTCAGAGGAGAGGTGATGCCAAACGATCGCGAATGCAACATTGGCTACTGCGTGGTCGGTGGGGGCGGGGGGGGTACTCATGTCATGCATGGCCATAGTCGCATAACCATAGACCCTAGCATCCCCACAATGCCGGGACGGAGTACGTCGGGTATTCACCGACCAGGAAAAAAAAATCCTTGCACCAAGCTTTGCGAAGCGCCGGTGAGGTGTGTTGGGCGAGTCGCGTGAAGGTTGAGCTGCATCTTATTTCAAGAACAGCTTGTGACGCGAACTTTCTTGCGTATGGGATGACGGCTTCGAATGCACTGCTTTTTGTTTTCTGGTGCGGCCAGTTCCAGAGCACTGCGACAAAACAAACAGTGTCCGAACTACCGTACGTACGATGCAAGGGGTCGTACGACACGAGTGCATGCTCTACCGCATAACACACGGGTCATACAACAACACAACCCCGGGGTTGCCGACTTTCAGAGCGGGGGTTAGTCCGAAACCCGCGTGGGCGCACTCTACAGTACTATACGACGAAAATTGGGGTTTTAAAGGGAAAATATCGTCGAAACATTTTTCAGAAACGCATCGCTCGGCGTGTTGCGCTTGTCCCGGCGTCGAGGATAAATCAGTTTTGAAATTCTTCCGAAGGGGTGTGTTATCTTATCACCCTAGTGTGATAGTGTTATACGGGATTCGTGCTGCTGCTGCTGCTGTTGAGCAGCAGCAGCAGCTGCTGCTGAGCGCTTACGCTACCCGTAGACCGGTGACTATCAATAGACCAAACAAACATCGTTTTGATGTTTTGTCGCTGCCTCTGGGACTCAAAAAACGAAACAATTCAGCAAGCACAGCTCTACGCCTAGAGCCCTTTTTACACAGAGAGCGGGCTCCGGAGATCCCAACCGCTGCTAAACCCTTGTTGCCATGGTATACCCCCGTTCCCCTCTGTTCTTGTAGAGGCGTTGCTAATTTTTCCTTTCGAAAAGGATTTACTCGCTCTCCACATTGTCTCTCAACTGCGAGCGTTTGCCTATTCCAGGGTCCTGAAAAAAAAATCCTGACGGCGGGCAGGAGCGGGAGTAAGGAGGTGAGAACGACGGGGGGGGGTTACTCGCCTGCTGGTGTTCCTCCTCCGCATCGAAAAACTCCCGCACTTCCTCCAGCTCGGTGGCAATCTTTCTCAGCCCACGCGAGGATTTTTCCTCCTCGAAAAACCTTTCTGCCACCTTTCGCTGTGAAAAATGAATAATGTTTCAGAGAGCAGGCGCAGGCGGCCGGGAGGAGGGACGGAAGGGAGGCAGGCGCAGGGGGGGTGCGGGTGGGGGCAGTGGCGAAGGGCAAACGCGGAGGGCAGTAGGTGAAGTGAACGACGATGGGTAAGTGGGTGGGTGGGTGGGTGGGTGGGAGGACGGGGGGGGGGGGGGGGGGGGGGTTGTACTAAATATCATGCATGGCCGTGGTTGTATGTACAGGACGTTAAGGTCAGTAGCACAGGAATTAAGACGAGTGGTGTAGCTGTCAGGGCTCGACGAAGCATAGGATGTACTCTGGCACATAAGCAGCACGTTGTTAGGGTTCTCGAAACAGCAGAGGATGTGTGGCGCGCATTCAAGGAGTCACCGCGGAAGCGCGGGATAAACAACTTGCGGCTAAGGGGATCGCGGCAGCGTAGAACACGGTTAGCGCCATGTTTATCAAGCATGTTTCAAGCACCCGCTGTACCGTACGAATTATGTCTTTGTACGCGCAAGAACCATACATGCCTCGCCCATCCAACCTTACCAAATGTCAACATCTAGGGAATAGCAGAGCAACGCATATCGTTGACCGTCCTTTACAGCAGCACGGTATCGCATATCGTTGGCCCTGCTTTACAGCATCAAAAATATTGAATTACCTATTGATAGCGTAGAACACAAACAGCAGCACGACGAGAAAACCTTGTCACAATAGAAAAATATATATACAACTCTACTTCCAAGCGATTCGTCACTATAACGTAGATGCAAAATTACGCCGGGAGTTTATAGCGAGGTGGATGTTGGCTATGGTATGCAGGGGTGCACCAAGCATGTTCTGGGGCTCCTCACGTACGAAAACTGCACGCGCCACCCGAGGGGCAATGCCAAGACGGCCTAGGTATACCGAAACAATGCGAGTAACCCCCCCCCCCGTCCCCCAGGGACCAACTTTTCGATCTTGATAACTGCGTAACAAACAAAGTGCCAGCACCGAACGACACGTTTTCGGGCAGCCCTCGACGAGAGCTGTCCAACGCCACCCTTTCATACTTTTCGGCGCTTACATTCTTCTTGTTGTGGAGATATCAAGTTCGAAACCTCGGTTCGGGGCGAGTGGGGGGGGGGGGGGGGGGGGGGGGGGGTTTACTCGCTACGTTTACAGTATGCCGAAAGAAAAACAGTGAAAAACGGAAACGATACCCCCAGTGACATTGGGTGATTTCGTAATTTTCTCACTTACAATGGTTGAATAGCCCCGCCAGTCAGAAATATTTTCATCAGAAATCTATCCCGTTCGTAGCACGCGTCTGTCACAAGAGATGCTCATAAGGGTTTGCACCACCGTAGGGCCAAACACAGCCCCGGGCGTTGCCCTCGTTCGAGGCACTGCCACGCCTACCTGCTCGTCGTCGTGGAAGTACACCCCCGCCCTGTACTGGGTCCCCTTGTCGTTTCCTTGGCCGTCTACTTGAGTGGGGTCGTGTCTGCCGAAGAAAATTCTTAGAAGGTTCTCGAACGTCGTTTCTTTGGGGTCGAAGAGCACCTGCACCCGAAAATTACCGCAGGTATAGCGGCGAGGAGGTATCGAGAAGACGACACTGAGGACAAGCGACATTAAGGGAATATACTGTATAGACCATTTGTTGTGTTGAGGGATCGAGGCAGTGATGGCTTGAAGCATTGAGGTGAGTACTGCACTGACGCAATGCGGTATTGAGGCACGGAAGAAGTGGCATGTAGAGCGATGGGTTGGTGAAACTGAGTTGGATTCGTTGCTTGAATTAGTGCGAATCAATTGTGTATCCGTTTTAGGAGACGCCGTCTTGAGGTATTGAGGCACGGGGGCATTGGAACCCATGGGGCATGGAGGCGTTAGGGCATCGCCGCCACAACCATTGCGTCGACGATGACAGTACCAACAACAACAACAACAACAACAACGGCGATACCGGCAGCGGTTTAAAACAAATGGATTTCGCATTGCGAGACGTTTCCGCTGGGAGGGGGGGGGGGGGGGGGGGGGGTACTCGGTAACATGCATAACCGTAGTCGTATGACCATAGGGAGGCACAACACACGTGGCAAACACCTGGTGTTCCCGCTCCGCCACAAAGCAGAACAGAACAAAAAAAAAAAAAAAAAACGCGACGCAAGCTGAAATATACCCTACGGCGCCGCACAGAAGTTGTGCACGGGGCATACCGTAGCGCATTTAAATCGCCTATCATGTGGTGCTTCAAGTATTCTAAGTCTGCTGTACTGACGTATTGAACAATCGTCGGGCGGGGGAATTCTGACTTCTGGTTCCCGTCTCACGCGCGCAGAAAAGCCAAACCAAAAAACACCCAAAGCAATGAAACTCCCACACCGACCGCTCGCATAGCGTATTGCCGGATGGGGATCACGGGATGGGTAATCGTGAGTCACATGTCCTAGCGAACCGCCCAATCATCGACGGTTTTCTTTCGTTGATCGACCCTACCCGCGTGTCGAAGCGTTTCTGCGCAAACCGAAATGACAAAGAGCACCGCACCCCACCGAACTATGAACACCTTCCCACACATTACTGCTTTGGTAGATAGGACATCACCTGCGTATTGAGGTATTGGAACGTTTGTGCGCGAACCGAGGTTACAGCATAGAACCGCACCGCATCCCACCGTACTACTGTTCCACACAGTACTTGCACTGCACTTCATCGCACCTGTACGGCCTCGGTGTGTCCCGTCTTCCCCGAGCAGACGTCGCTGTAAGACGGCTTCTGCACGTTGCCTTGAGCGTATCCCGTCTGCGCGAACGGTGCCGAAGGTGAAAGGTGCCACAGGGTTCAGGAAGTTCGAAGGCCAGGAGTCCCGCGGATCAGACGAGGTCAATCAGCGACGGCGGCGAGACTGAACCCATATCCGTGCGGGCCGCTCGGTGAGAAAAAAAAACGACACAAGCATAAAACGAAACCAAAACCACCAAGAACATCAGCACCAACACCAACACCAACACCAACAGGCAGCTCCCCACCACCACCCACGCCACCACCACTATCGACGACCAACAACACCAACACCAAACTCAACCGCCTGCCACCAACCATCACCACCCACGCCACCACCACTATCGACGACCAACAACACCACCGAGACCACTACCTCAACACCACCCCGAACCACCACCACCTCCACCGCCACGATCAGCAACACCACCACCACCACGAGCTTCTCACCTTCGTGGAGACAACGCCCTTGGCCCGTTGAAACGCTAGCTCCAGCCCCCAGAAGCAACCTCCCGCAAAGGTGGCCCGCTCGAGGACAGCGTCCACTTTGCCAGCGTCCAGTACCTTAACGTCCATCACCTACGTAAGGGTGCCCAGGCGCGGAAGGCAGCATAGCACACATCGACACACTTCTCGCAGCAACAAAAGTTGCATCCCGCAACGTTTGAAACACGGCGACACTTTGCTCGCAACAACAACAAAAAATGTATCCCATAATTACTGAATACTCTATCATCGGGCGGCCGCCTTGCTTGCCTGCGTGAGGCATGCTTGCTTGTGGAGATGGAGGAGGGGAGGGGGGGGTAGTCATGTCACATGCATGGACGTAGTCGTATGACCATTGACCCTCGCATCCCTACAATGCCGGGACGGAGCACGTCGGGTTTTCACCGGTCAGGCAGACAACTACATGCAACCAAGCGCGAAGCGAAACATGAGGTGTTGAGGCGAGTCGCCTCAAGAGTGAGCTGCATCCTACTAACAACCGCTTGTGGAGCGGACTTTCTTCCATATGGACGGGAGGGCGTACTCATTTTTTGCTTGCCTCAATCATTCGGCAATTGATCACGCACCCCTTCCGAGACGGGTCACCATTTCTACCCCTAACAGAGACACCTCCAGCGTTTGGGCGCTCATCAAGTGTTTCCCACATATGTCAATAGTAGGCATTTGGTCCACTTGGTCGCCCTCCTGATTTGCCTTTTGTGGCGGGGGGGGCGCTACTGCATCGTTTATGTCGCAAAAGCCTTTCTATGTTCCCACTGTTAAATACTCGGCGATGTACAACATCATCCAAGGGTAAATAATAGTCAATGTACACACTACCCGCCGGGAGAGATGCTCCCGGGTGGCTATCTCCACCGCACCTGCTCCTCTCGGGGGTCAGGTCGGGTCAACGTGCCCAACTGGGCTAAATTGACACACGACACGAAATTGGAACGTGGAAGTGCGGTGAAGCTTTATTTTTACCAAGCCGCCGGAGGATTAAAAAAAAAAAAAAAAAAGTACCAAGGAAGTGCCGGCGTTCTTAGGGTTCCAGTCGATCTTGAAGTTGTCTTCCGTGATTTCTGTGACCGTCGCCTTTTGTCCAGTCCAGAGCTGAAGCTGCGGAACGATGAATGGGTAAGCGGGCGCACGATACGTAAGGAGAGCAGGTATACGATGGGGGGGGGGGGGTTAGGTGGGCTTCAGGTGTGAGAGAGAAGCGACCATGTCGCAGTCAAATATTGCGGCTCAATTCGGCAAATCATATATATATGCAGTCCGTTTTCGTACGGCGGTTTCAGCTTTGGCCAAACGCAAGGGGCGGCGCAGCAGTGACTGGGACGGAAATTCGTCGGTTGGTTCATAGACGCCCTCTCGCGAGCGCTCGCCAAGATGCCGATGACCAAAAATTATAAAAATTTACCTAGAAATTTCCACCCGATCCCTCCCCTGCGGTCCAATCACCTGAGCGGGGGGCAAGAGGCGAAACTTGGAAGTAGCCGAGCGACAACAATCAACAGCAGCGAGCAGCACGCTTGCAGTGATAAACTTTCAAGAGCATTCTTGCCGGATTGACACGTTTCTCTTTATACAACAACACCTGCGTTTCAGGTACAAGATGCTTGAACTATAAATCAGAGTGAAAAACAAAAATCGCACACAAAGAGTAAAAGCCGCATCACTTGAACTAACCTCGCAATGTTCCCCTTGGACTTTGATAACCTTCCAACTACAACCAACCCTGCAATATTCAACCCTGCGCTATTCATCTTGGTTATCAACCTTTCAAATGTCGACTTGCGATGTAACAACTAGCAAGTTCTACGCCAAGCAACAGAGCGGGACAACAACAGTTCGACTCGTAAAATACAACACAAATCTTGCAAAAACCAAGCACGAATTGTTGACACTCTACCAACAACCTCGCGACGAAGTCTTTCCATTTGTAATATTGTGATATTAATCCTGAAATCATCAAGCTTGCATCGCCAACCTTGCAACACCAATGGTTCCCTCCCACGCCACAACAGGCAGATAGTGCGAACGAAATTCGTAACTTGTAGCATGAACTTTGCAACACCAAAACAAAACAACCTTGTTCAACCTTGTGTTGTCGAACCACGCACGCATCGGGCCGCACACGGCCTAGAGCGTCTCAACCCTGACCTGCCGGTGTCCATACAGCACAGGCCCAACCCAGGAAACCTATCCTACAACATGCAAACAAATACGGCTGCCACCCGGCAACATGAGGTACACCATACTCGTACACATCAGGAACCGATATCTCCCCGAAAGATGTAGATCGCGCTACTAGGTTGTCTTTCCGATCTTTCCTACAATAACTCACCATCATACCCACGCTCAACTTCCCCGGCGCTGAGTCTATCCCTAGAGTCGCCGTCAGCTCAGGGTCGTCTGCAAAGTTTTTTTTTAGCACATCAGCATTCAGCACCAAGAGTTGAGCAGGTGGTTGCGGTTGTGGTGGTGGTGGTCGAGGTGGTGGTGGTGGTAGTGGTGGTGGTTATGGTACTGGTGTCGTGGTGGTGGTTATGGTATGGGTGTCATGGTGGTGGTGGTGGCGGCGGTAAACAGATTGTGGCTTTGTGGCTTTGATGGCGGTTGTGCTGGTGGTGGTTGTGGTTGTGGTTGTTGGGATGGTTCTTCAAGCGGTTGTGATGATTGGCTGGCTGCTGTGGTAATGTTTGGCTACACGACTGTATTGGTGGTCGTGGTGATGCCTGTAATCGATCCCGCCTCTTCCCCTCGCCCGAACCCATTCTAGGGGCGAGAAACAACATATCCCAGCGGCGGGCTTGCACCGCCTTGCCACCCACGCGAGTCACCGCACCCTCAAGCCTTACAAGCTAATAGCTGAAAACAGCCGGACAGCACCCGCGTGTTTGGGGAAAGACTGCGTGTTTGGGGACAACTGCTCGAAAATAGTGTGGATTTTTGTTCAGGATAAAGAACGTGAAAGGGCAAACCGCTGACCTCAACCGCGACCCTCAACTTCAACTCAACCATCAGTCGTCAACGACCAATCTTCAACCACCGGTCTTTCGACCTTCAAACCTCTCCGAACCATCTCGAGCGAGCCAGCGCTCCAGGCCGGATACGCCGATGCGAGAATGAAGGTTTTCCACTCACATTCGCCGAAGGCGTCTTTAGGCGAAACCGCCACCTCCCTCTCATCCCCCGGCTCCATCTGCAGCACCGCGTCGTGCAGGAACGGTGCAAACCCCCCCCCGCCCACAACAAGCTTCACGCGTCCCTGAATGTAAGAGCGTTTTGCGGTTATCCCGGCGAACGGCGGAGGTTACGCTAACGACTAAAACAAAAATAAAACTTGCTGCATCAGGGATAGGCTTGCACGACAGGCGGAGTATCGACCTCCGTGAAATGCAGGAGGCTGCTATACATGCATCTCGCCGAAGGGGGGGGGGGGTTTTTGTACTCATTATCATGCATGGTTTTCGTCGCATTGCCTAACCATACAGTAGATCCTCGCATCCCTATATACAATGCCGGGACGGAGCACGTTGGGTTTTCACCGACCAGACAGACATTGCTTGCACCAAGCGCGAAGCTCCGTGAGGTGTTGGGCGAGTCGCACGAAGAGTGAGCTGCATCCGACGAAGAACCGCTTTTGAGACGGATTTTCTTGCATATGGATGACAGCGCAATGAATTGATTTATTTTCTGGTGTGGCCGCTTCCAGGGACCGCAATGGGTTTACTATGTAACTGCCTCGTGGGTGCCTCACCATATACACACTACGTGATATGATCATCGCCCTTGTGCGGGGTCATTGTTCTCCCCGCACAAAAACGATCTAACTCGACCGCCAGCCGTGGTAACCGCCAACAACAAAAAAGGGTACCCTGGCTGTCTAGCTCTCGTAGTGAGAGGCGTGTTTTCACAGCGTCGTCGCCAACCGACGCCAACCCAACCTATATGTACCAGATATATAATATAGGGGTAGCGGGGGGGGGGGGGGGACCTCTCTCTCTCCCACGACTCAGAAAGACGAGAAAGACAACGCACCTCGAAAGATAAACAACGAACGAATACAAGGTTCAGCACACACCATCACAGCATGCACAAGATTTAACAGATACCTGGTACGGCACATGGTTGAGGTATAAATTTATGGGCCAACTACTTGTGTCTATACGGCTTCTCCTGGCCCCACAGAACCTTCTCCATGCCTTTTTCCTGCCTCTACAGCGAGTTTATTCGGGGCTTTCTCCCGGCCCCACAGAAGATTCTAAGAATTTTCAAATATATGTTGAGCGTATTCGTACCTGGTCGAAGGGCGTCTCGAAAGGCGACCCGTCTTCTGTCCGGAGGGAGTAATCTACGCCGGCAACATCTCCTGCGGACACCATAAGAGGAACGCCTGCCCGGAACGCCCTCGTCGTCCCATACTCCCCCTGTCCCCCTCTACCCAGCTGGAAAACCGCCATATTGCTGGCAACCGGGCCACCGTAGGCGCGGTTAACCATCGCGCGGTTTCCTGAAGAGCAGCACCCTGGGTGGGGGAGGGGGGTGGGGTGGGGAGGGAAAGGGGGGGAAACGGGAGGGGGGGGGGGGGGGGGGGACTCATGTCCTGCATAGCCGTAGTCGTTTGAACATAGACCCTCGCATCTCTGCAAGGCCGGGACGGATGGAGGGGGGGTGTGTACTCATTATTATGCATAACCGTGGTCGTATGACCATAGACCCTCGCATCCCTACAATGCAGGGACGGAGCGCTTCGGGTTTTCACCGACCAGGCAGACATTGCTTGCACCAAGCGCGAAGCGCCGTGAGATGTTGGGCGAGTCGCATGAAGGGTGAGCTGCATCCTACTAAGAACCGCTTTTGAGGCGGATTTTCTTGCATATGGATGAGAACATCATTTGATTTCATTTCTGGTGTGGCCACTTCCAGAGACAGAAATGGGAATACTATGTAACTGCCTCGTGGGTGCCTTACCATATACATACTACGTGATACGATCTTGTGCGGAGGGAAGGTTATCCCCGCACAAAAACGATCTAACTTGACCGCCAGCCGTGGCAACGCGCCGAAAAAAAAAAAAAAAAAACGGTACCCTGGCGGTCTAGCTCACGCAGTGAGAGGCGCGTTTTACAGCGTCGTCGCCAACCGACGCCAACCCGACCTATCTATACACCAGGTATATAGTAGGGAGGGGGGGGGGGAGGGAGAGTGGAGTGTTGCTTGTTTCGAGCGAACCTGTACGACACCGTGCCGTGCAGCGCCGTGCCCTACCGTGCCGAACAGCACTGCACCGAATGTACCGTACAGTTCCGAACTAATGTTGAACGTACAGCACTACGGTACTCTGCCCTGCCGTACTGCTGTATCATACAGCGGTACCGTGTCGAACTGCAGTGCGATCTACTTCTGTGCTGTACAGTGCTGCCCGGTCCTGTGCTGTGCCGTGTCCTGTCGCGCCGAGCTCTACCGCATTGATGTGGTTACTGCCATACCGTACTGTGCCGTACCGTACCGCACTGTACCCCTGTACGCGGTACGCCATATCGTATCGCACCGTGTTGAACCACACCGTGCTGTATCACACGTTTCCGTACCGTATCATGCCGCGCTGTACCGTCCAGGGCGCATCTTTCAGTACCAGATTACGTTACACTGCACTGCACTGCACTACTGCTGCACAGCTATACCGTGCAGTAATGTACCGGACCGTGCCGCCCATACCGCCAAGCCGTACCATACCGGGCGAAATTGCACCGTACTGTACAGTACCTTACCGTACCATACCGTACCGGAATGTACCTTACCGTATCGTACAGTACCGTGCCGTACCGTTCCGTAAAGTGCCGTACAGTACCGTACCGTACAGTACCGTACCGTACAGTACAGTACAGTACAGTAACGAACAGTGCCGCGCCGAATATGCCGTACCGTACCGTACCGTGTGCCGTACCGTACCGTATTGTGCCGCGCCGACCTGTACCGTACCGTACCGCAACCCACCAACAAATACGGTAGCATACCGTGTCGTACCCTGCCGTGCTTGAAACCAGTTTGAATTACAGGACCCTTCCATGAGTTGAACTTCCGTACTAAACGCCACTTTACCGCGATAATGTATGACAGGGTACAGCAGTGTGAAATATGGTACACTAGGTAATACGGTGATACTGCGGTGTGTAATATGGTGCTGGGCGTAATGCGAGGAATCCGAACGTTGGCGCAGACTGCTTGCATGTATCTCGGTCAGCGATTTCGGCTGCGCGTGGTATGGTTCGTCAACGGTGAGGGGACGTTTAGAAAAAAAAAATGCGTTCGATAGGTTGCGAGCTTCTCAATTGGGGAGGTCAGACAGACGAAGAACATTTTTTTTTTTCTGAGACACGCACGCACATACCTGGTAAACATTAGAGACGATCATTGCAAACTGTGGGCGTTCGGCATCGACTGGTACTGGTCAACAAACATACTGCCGCTGTAGGGATACATGAGAGCGTGAGCTAGCTACATTCCACGAAAATCGACGAGCAGTGGGAATGCTGAACCCTATGCGCGACAAAAACAAACAGGCACGCACCGGGGGGGAGAAGGGACGACACCTGTGACAACGGCTTGTCCTGAAGATCGCTGAGGGTAAAACCTCCTACCATGTACAAGTTAGACTGGAAAGTGAAAGTGACGATTAAAAAAAAAAAAAATGTCACATGCTCAAAATCGAACGTTTTTGTTGAACCGGGCGCAGCAAAATCGGCCGTTTGACCAGACACCACCAGTATGATCCAGCACCAGTTGTACCATAGCTCCAACCTCCGTACCAAGTGCGAACTACTGCTGTAGGGTGCCGTGTGTCCTCACATGGAGGAGAGGACCCTAATTGCAACACCACCCCCAAGTACACTCCTACCAATAGTTCCAATGCCGCTGTCTAATTCGCCGAGGCTTGCGTTTCGGGCTGCCGGCGTTTGTTGGGATTACGCCACCGAACCTCAACAAGGGTCGGAGCCGCGCGATCGCCCCTGCCGACCTCAAGCCCCATCGACACCCCCAACCGGTTGGGTCTTCAGGGTAACGGTTAAGGTTTGTGATAGGTTTAAGGTTGGTGTCGGGTTGGGTCTGGGCCGACGTGCAAGGTAGAACTTGACCAAAAGGTGTTGCACTATAAAATTTGCAAGGTGGTGTTGCATGTAGGGGTAGAAGGCCGGCCCGCCGCTGTTGGCCGGAAACCACGGCGAGGGGAGAGTGCGCGCGGGCAGTCCTCTCGTGGAGACATGCATACCGTAAAACACGCGCGATAGCACACCCCCCCCCTTCGATAACACACCCCCTGCAACAGCACCTCGGGGGGTACATATAGTCTACGTGTTATGTTTCGACCGTCACTTTTATCACCGGGGGGTACGTTGAATACAACCACACCCTGCGAAGGTACGCCTGAAAATAGCATCAAATTCCAAAGTCATGACACGCGGTGGACATTTTTTAATCCAAAACACGCACCGAAATGGATACCGGCACCCACCACGGAGGAAACTGCTGCGCCCCATTACCTTGGGCCGGTCGAGTCTGCGGCCCCGACCTCACCGGTGGCTTCTGCTCCCGCGCCTCGAGCAACCCTAGCCATGAGGCATGAAGGTAGCATACGACTTCGTACGGTAATTTTGCGGCGAAGCACGGAACTTGTCGCAAACCAGCGCGCGCTGCCACGGCGGTATCACGGCAAAGGTATTTTTTTGGTGCTGGATGTGGGTCAGCGGTTGTGCCGTACGTAAGCGTTTCTAATTTAGAAGCGCAGCACCATTCGCCGCAGAAGATTTTACTGTTGGCGAGTTTTTCGGCGCCGCATTCGAAGACATTCGGGGGGGGGGGGCTTTGTTTTCGCCGTATATAGGCGAGAGCAAATAACAAACAACTACTGCACGTCGTACGTAGGCTGTTGTCGCCGCGCGTGAACAAACTTTAGACTGCACCAGTCATTTTGGGGGCAAAGGGCTAGAAAATAATTCGTACTATAATATTAATATTGATTAAATGACCCCGAGCAGGATACGTTTAGGCTCTTCAAATCCGGCCAAATGCAACGTTTGAAGGGTTATTTTCCTGGCGTATTTTAAAGTATAGAAATCGCAAAAAAAAAAAAAAAAAAATGTTTTCGCCGGCCCCTGCGCCGGAAGCGGCCCCGACAGGGCCCCCAGAAGCGGCCTCAGCAGTCCCTCTGGGGGGGCCCGCGGGCGGCCTGAAATGCTCTCTAATAGCGCGGCCTTGAAAGGAAGGTTGCACATCATGATGCCATCAGTCAATATTGCAGTGGGTTAAGCCAAGGCCTCTGAGGTGCAGCGCTCGGGATTTCACCATTGAATGTGGTACCGGTAACCCTTCTCCATAAGGATCGTAGCAAGGCGGGGCTGGGGGGTGTGTGTGTGTGTGTGTGGGGGGGGGGGGGGGGGGGGTACTCATCTGTTGGTTGCCTTACTGTAGTCATTTGACCATTGACCACGCATCCCTTTCGAAACGGAGCACCGTTCCTACTCCTAATAGAGACACCTCCAACATCTGAGCTGGGCGCTCACTACGTTGTTTCCATATATTACATAGAAACTTTTTGCCAATGTTATCGCCTTCCTGTTTGGCCGCCTGTGTCCACCATCTATCTCCTGGGGTAGCGATCGTTTTCTCGTTGCTATCTAGTGCATCAAACTCCTCCATGTCGCATTCGTCTATTTCCCTCATCCCCTCCTCTACGAACACATCCCGTTCCTCCTTGTGTACTTCACATTATCCTACTATCATTATGTGAATTCTACTCCTCTCTACTGCTTTGCCACACGGGCATATCGGTTCATCTACTTCGGGGCGGGGGGGGGGGGGGGTTTGTTTGTACTCATTATCGTGCATGGCCGTAGTCATACGACCAGCCCCGGGGGGGGGGGGGGGGGGGGGGGGTTCTGTTTTCCCCCGGGTTTTCAAGCTGTTCTTTTAGAACTGCAGTCCCATACTGGGGACAATCCAGTCAAATTCTAAGCAGTTTATCTCCAAAGCGGGACTGCAGTTTCCCGTCAAAGGGTTAAGCGTGGGCCTTACTAACACCGGTATTGCGTGGGAATGGAAAAGCTAACTGGTTTCAGACCAAATCCTGTCATGCGTTAGCACAATCCTTGCTAGCACACACCCTTCTTAACGCCCCCCCTTGTTAACACCCCCCATGTTGGCAGCACCCCCCCCCCCCCCCCCCCCCCCGTATAAAATATAAGTGGTATATATATATATAGTTGGGTCGACGACGCTGTACAGCACGCCTCTCATTGCGTGAGCAAGACAGCCAGGGTACCGGGTTATTTTTGGGCTTTTTCTTTTGGCGGTTACCACGGCTGGCGGTCGAGTTAGATCATTTTTGTGCGGGGAGAGCCTTTGCTCCGCACGAGGGGGATGATCGTATCACGAAGTGTGTATATGGTAAGGCATCCACGAGGCAGTTACACAGTAAGTCCATTGCGGTCTCTGGAAGTGGCCACACCAGAAATAAAATCAATTCATTGATGCTGTCATCCATATGCATGCAAAACCCGCCTCTAAAGCGGTGCTTAGTAGGATGCAGCTCACCCTTCATGCGACTCGCCCAACACATCACGGCGCTTCGCGCTTGGTGCAAGCATGTTCGCCTGGGCGGTGAAAACCCGATCTCCTCCGTCCCGGCATTGTAGGGATGCAAGGGTCTATGGTCATACGACTACGGCCATGCATGATAATGAGTACGTATACGCCCCCCCCCCCCCCCCCCCCCCCCGGTCCATGTTGGCACACCCCGCGTAACCCACCCCCGCAATCTGGCCGGGGTCTGCTAACGCTCCTTAGCAACGTCCTCTTGCGCACCCCCTCGTTATCACACCCGACACCCCCTGTCACCTGGCTGACTCTGTTCGCACGCGTTAGCCAGGAATGTTCCGCTGTAGCACCCCCTCGTTTGCACACACCCAGGCTGCGAGGCTCCCGTGCATGGTGCTTGTCAACCAAGGTACGCCAGATAACAAAGCCCCCTACCTACAAAAAAGCATACCCGGTGATGAGATTTTCAAAGGTCAAAAAAATGTCACCGGGGTATAATATGCTCCCACGCGTCTTACACGGCATATTTGCCCTAACCACGCGCTTTTGATGACAGCAGCGTCGGCATGTCGGTACAAACGCTATTTAAGGGGGGGGCATATTAAACATGACCTATGGTGCAGATAAAAGCCTATATATTTTATCTATTTTTACTATTAATATTTGGTCCTATTTACTACGGTCCCCCGTAATATTAGTGCTGGAACAGCCAGTCGATCGAGACGCATCATACTGGGTCTTCAGGTTGGTCGTGGCTCGTTTTCTCTGTTCTGTGAAACGTTCGTTGATGGCTTGATGGCACATCTTCTATTAATAATCGCTGGACATATATATGTATGTTGCCGGCGTCCCCGGTGGCTTGGTAGGTGGTCCGCGAGCCTATCAAGATATATTTCGTGAGTTCGAGTCTCACCGAGTGCATGCTCATAGGGATTTTTTCTTGCATAAAATTGATTAGCGGAAAGCGCGAGAGCGTGAGTTAGCTGTACATTCGATGAAAATCGACGAGCAGTGGGAAGGCTGAACCCTATGCGCGATAAAAACCAAAGGCACGTACCGGGGGGGAGAAGGGACGACACCTGTGACCACGGCTTGTCCAGAAGATCGTCGAGGGTAAAACCTCCTACGAGTGGGCTGGAAAGTAAAAGTGATGATAAAAAAAAAAAAAAAAAAATGTTCGATAAGTCACGAAGAAAAACCATTGATGGTCGCAAGTAAGCCAGTGCATCTCGTCATCTCGTCGCAGCAGCCAGCGCAGGTTCAGATCAGGCGATGGCCCACCATCGAGACCTGCCGCACAGCAGCAGTGCGCAACAACATCGATGCAGCAGCCAGTACGCCAGTAGTACCATCCGATATACAGCAGTAGAGTCGTCGCGCGCGAAACCCATGACCCATGACGAGCCAGAGCACAGCAGTGGACAGACACCGGGTTCGTAGTACAGGAAGCAGCATGACAGGTACCTGGTATGTCGCACTTAAGTACCAGACTGCCGGGCATTGCAGCAGTACTTGCGGGGTACTGCGTACTACTACTTTGTGTACTCGACTGCGTGCTCCACACTCCAAGGTTCACGGCGATCTTTTCCGAGAACGCAAAAACTAGCCGCCGGGTTCACGGTTACGAAAAGATTTGCTTGCTGGCTTTGCGAATACCCCGCCCTTCACCTCCCACCCAAGCAGCTCGAGAGACATCCACAAGATGGGTCGTCCATGATAGAGTACCGGAGCAACGCTGTGGTCCTTTGCGCACGGACGCTTCGAGTCCTACAGCAATGGTATTTGTCACAGAAGCATTCAGACTGCAGTAGTACGAGTTAGCAGAAGCGTCAACAAACGTAGAGGCAGGTACATCAATCAGTACACGTACACATGTCAGTCACGTACGTACCATCCCTAGCAGAACTTGCCTAGACTCGATGAGGCACAGAGCGCTCTCCTCAGACCCGCGGAGGGTGCATTCAGGCTGACGGGAACGAAGGAGAGAGCCCTCCCCAGCACCAAAGCCATGGTGACGCTTGCTGTATGTTGCCACTTCATCAGTGTGCGCTCCAGCTCAACGATGCATACCACGCTGACTTTATTAGTGCCAACAAAAAAAGGTTTTCGAGGGGGGTCAAGACAATATGACAGGGGCGGGGACGCGTTACAACGGGCCCCGTATCATGCAGATCAGGATGCATGTGATGATGAAGTTTGAGTTTATAGCCTTTGGGTTTGAGCCTTGGCGTGTCCCGGTCAGCGTACAAACCACGTAAGGCATGATCTATACAGCAGTCACACGAGTAACAGGAAAGGGATACCGCGAGGGTATGCGATTTGTTTTTCGGTTGGTATCATTAAGATACTGGGTACCTGGTCTGACCTGGTACATGTAAAAAATCAGCCGTGAGTTGGACTGACTTTCGGCTCTCAGAGGATTCTGAGAGCAGGGGGTTGTATAGTTGTAGGAATTATTTGTTGGGCGCGTTTCACCAGAGACACGCTTCCTCGACAATAGAGGCGAAACGGGATACCATGAATACCATGACACAAGCCCACCTTGAAGGGCTGTATGTATGTCTGCATAGAAATCAGGAGGGGGTACAAAATCCATCCAGAAAAATCTGAGAAATGGATCGAAGATACGGCGCTTCACAACCCACTCCCACACCTCTGTAACTTGCAAGGCGAAAGCCGGCTAAAACAAAATAATAATCTGCATCGGATAGGAAACAAGTTTGTCCCGAAAGGGACTCGAGGAATCGAAAATAAACGGCATGCAGCGTGGCAAGAAAAGGAAGAAGAATGAAAACAGAACGGCCGCCTTTCCACGAGGGTTCAACCGAACTATCTCTCTCCCTCTCGACATATACACACACGCGGTTTGCGATTAGCCCGATGCCGTGTTAGCCGCGCCCACGGTGCCCTCCACGGTTCCCGACGGCGCAGGTCAGAATAGTGTTTCCCCCGCGGCCACCCTGCCTCGTGCCCCACATTTAGGCATCGCGGCGCGGGATACCATGAATACCATGACGCTACTTCCTGCTGATACCCGTTGATCCGTACCAGTATACTGTACCACAGCATTTCATACAGCAGTACCAGTTTCATGTGATATTTAGTATGCGCGTCGTACAGATTGATGTTGGTGATGGTATCGCACGAGTATAATACCGGTCGTAGTGTCCTATGCACGAGCATGCTTGTTCGGCACTGTACTTTTTTTATTATCCTCCGGCGGATTGGTAAAAATAAAGCTTAAGCTCGCCCCACTAAATACGTGCTTTCCAGGTGCTTGGTATGTAATTTATAGATGTGCATCTGCTGCTGTGCGTGCATACATTCTGCTGTTGTCGCTGCTCCTTCAGAATCTGTTCGTCATGGTATACCTGCCACCTGCCACCCAACGTATTCTTGATACAGCAGTGTATACCGTCAACAAGTAGAGGGACGATACAGTTGGTGCTTCGCCGTGAGCGAGCCTCGGCTTTAGATAGACATAATTTTGAGCCATTTTCGCGATACCTCGCGATGCCATCCGAGGTGTGCTTCATACAGCAGCACTTAACCTCAACATGTTTTGGTTCGACGAATACACGTACTTTACTGTACACCCCTTGGCAGTACGGCTGCTTTCGTGCGGCTTCGGTTGAGCCATGATTTTACCTCTTTTCGCCACTACAGGCATGCGCGAAGCCGCAGGTGTGGGTGCTAGCTCGCCGCGGCGAAGCCCCACTTGTATTCACTACAGTTGTTCCAGGTATTTCTCATCCTCTCCATCTATCTATGCTCTTCGTACCTGGTACCAGTACGAGGTACGAGGGTTCTATGGTAAATTGGGCTAAATTCGCACACAGTTAAGACCCGCTAATCAGAAATATATCGGTAAGAAATAAATTGAGGCTCGGCCTTTCACGAAGAATAAGGAATTCGGCGTTAGAAATGTAGCTCAAACTGGCCGACAGAAAGGAAATTACAGCCTAAGACACAGCAGCGATCGACGCCCACACGAGATAAGAAACAAAGTCCTATTCGGAAAAGCCGAACAAAATAAGAAACGCGGACTACAGCACTTTGTACAACACCCAACACACCCCGGACTCCTCCCGCAGTGTGGAGATTCCTGCTTTCCTTCTTTATTTTTAAAAGTCAACCGGATAATATCCAGTCCCCTGCCGCCACGATCCCCCTAGATATAAGAAATGTCCCGTCGAAGAGACGAAGCGGTTGAAAAAAGCCCATAAAAATAAGAAACGTCTGTTTGAGAAATACAGCTGGAGTGTGCCTACAAATCAGGGCATTTCCCCTCAACGCCAAACTGACGTTTCTTAGTAGCGGGTCTTAACTGTAAACGAGTGGGCATTTGTTGTGTGAAATATGCACACCTAGGACCAATGATCTACCTGTAGACCTACTGTCGTTCCGCACCTACCTACCGTTGTGAGAGATTGTTGTGCAGGATCTGCACAGTACAGATCCAACCCAGGAAACATGCGCTAGAACCCGCGGATTTTACCGGGGGTTCCGCCCGACAAAACCACTCAAGATCGGAATAGAGCTGCCTTGAAATATCTACTGTATATCATCAAATGGGAATCGATGACTTGTTCGAGGTGTGGAATTATCTTATTTTTACCCCACTCGCAGAAAAACCCCGTTTGTATTCGCTTTTTGGGTCAAAGGTCAAGCCCAGCTGAGGGGTAGGAGGCGTGTGTCCGGAGCGCGGCGCCCTATAGGGATAAACATACACGAATACGCGTGATGAGTGGCGTTATCATGGGATACTTGCGCAGCTTCAACACGCTCTTCCTCACTGTATTGCACACCTCGGACCGTAGATAATCGATTCCTACTACTTTATGACGTAGATCTTTCAGGGCAGATGCGTTCCTAATCTGTATGATCTGTATGATCTAGCTCGTGTTGCCGGGTGGGAACCCTACCAAAAACCTGCATGATCTAGGACATGCTACGTGTGGGTTGGATAATTATACCTATTATGATCCTCAGCCTTATCCGATCAGTTTTGGGTCGGCAGATCTCTCCCGCCTCTGACCGTCTTTCCGCGCGGTTTCTTCGCCGGGGCGTTCTCCCTCCACGCCTAAACCGCCCGGCGTCGGAGGGTCCGCTCGCTCAGCGCCATGGCGCCCGCGCGAAGCCTTGACGTTGAGATCTACGAAGGAATCTCCGAAAATCCCTGCCCTGTCAGTGTTTTGGTCCATGGTCTCTCGACGTAGTGCATGCATTCGCGTGGTTCATTCTGGCACGTCCTTTCCGATCTCCGACCCATGGGGAGGGTCAGCTCTCCACCCGGCATCGCCATTGTGGGGGCCTGTGCGGGTGGCTGTATCTGGGACATCGATGGAGCGCCCCGATAGCACATGCCACCCAGGCTTGGTTGAGAACTGCCATCCATAAAAAATATGCCGGGATATATGAGAGATATCGCATGTCACCTACAGCCAGCAGCACTTATGGTGTGTTCGCTATCGTACAGCGGCAGCTGCAGTGGAGATGTACTACGTAGCTGCGGAGATGCACAGCTGCCGCAGGACTGCTACAGCAGCTGCTGCTGTGACGGCACCCTTTTACGGAGCTGCGCTGTCCGCGACCGCGCACCCCCTGAGTTAGAAGTTACACCGCCTTCTAGAATTCCGCCGTTTTTTTTTTTTTTTTTTTTTTTTTTTCGGGTGATCGGCAAGTAGTCGTCAGCATTCTGCCGCCTTTTCGAACGTTCATGAAGTGTGGAGCCCACACTCTCAATCTCTTGATATCGAGTCTCAGCCTCCTCTACATTATTATATGCCCATCACGCAAGTCCGTGACCGGGGGGCGTTTAGGCCGCCGGTGTAGCCCCTTGAGTGTGCTATGCAGAATATACAGATCCTGCAAAACAATTTTAAACGACGGTCTAACATGTACAGGTAGATTATCTACAATCACCCATCTCTCCGAGTTGTGAAAGGTTAGCAAGACCGCACCTTTCGTTTTGTAGGTTGTTTTACGTGGGTCCCAGGAGGAGTGAAATGTATCCAATGTATCTACAGCAGTACTCATCGATCTACAGCAGTAGTACCCATCGGCATCATGTAATCAGAATAACTGGTACCCTCCGAGTTATCGTTTCCGCCAAGCAGCCAGCGTGCCCCCCCCCCCCCCCCCCCTGCTCTCTCGTTATCGCCCTGCAACACTCACATCGTCATCAAAAAGATGTCTCTCTCGCCATGCAGCGGCCATAAAATCTCTTCTACCTGTAAAACGCCAGGATCGTCATGCGATCTGTATCCCTCGCTCCGACGAGTTGTTCTCTTCGAATCGCAACAGTTATACACCCGAAGAAAAGAACGTCAGATTCACCCAAGCAAGGAGCAGAATAACCCCTTTAAAGGAACATCGCTATCATCGTCATGCAACAATCACGCAACACTAAAATATCAAAGTATCAAAATATCGAGTACCAGGAGTGGTACCATCACCTCAAGGGCAGGGCTGCTGCTGCTGCTGCTGCTGCTGCTGCTGCTTCCGGCGCGCACTACTGCCGCCCGCCTGACGCCTCTTGAGGCCTGACCGACCCACTTCATACGCAGGCGCAAGTCGGCAGAAACGCAGCAAAAAAAATATCCTCGGGGAATCAAGCAGCCAGAATCACAAGACAAAAAAAACAAAAACACAACACACCTACTGTATCTCTTCGTGACGAAAGAAGGAAGCAAGCGCCCCCCCCCCCCCCCCCCCCCCGCCCCCCGCACGCGCCCCCAACCTCCCCCCCGAACCCTCCAGAGTCAACCCCCGGCACAAACGAAACACGCAAAGCAACCCACGCACACACAGCCCAAAACGATGGCTTTTAGAGGTGCTGAGTCTCGCTTCTGGTGTTGCCGCCGTTGTTGTCGTTGTTGTTTATGTTCTTCTCACTTTACTTCCTCACTGCCACCATCTAGGCCACACCCCGTGGTCACAAACAGCACAAGGAGCCTACAGGAGTCTACGCACAGGTCGGAGGCAGGAAAACAAGCCAAAGCAAAAATTCAGTCTGGAGAGTTCCACGATGATAGCCAGTACCCTTTACCTATCGTTCACGACTTATATACCCGTATCTATCGCAACTACGGCTACAACGCGGCTCGGTCAATTAAAATTTGACAGCCCGTGCCTCAGACCTAACGCTACGAGTCACCGGTACCCATCCTACCCTTGTGTGCTTCATACCGAGAGACCTTTTCTGTATGTCCAGAAAAAGGAAGACGTTTGGTGTACACAATTTTCTGGTTGTTAATTTTTCAGGCTCGAATTGTTTATTAGTGAAAAATCCTTGGTCGACATTTGTCGCGGCAGGAACCGTGACGTCACGTTTCGGGAAAAAAAACAAAAAAACGTGCAAAATTGGTCGTGTGGGTGATGACGACAGTCTTCTTTTTCCCTGATTTCCACCAATAAAAAATTGCAAGCCAACAAGCTTGTCCATTCAGAAAACTCAGGGTACAAAACCCCTTTCTACACGGCCAAAAGAAGGCGCCTCAATCAATCAAGTTGAAAACGAGTCAGTCGAGAAGCGGCAAGCCAAGCCGAGATAGGAGAAAGCAAAAGTCGGGATGAAGGCCAAAGCTACCGTGACCCGATCCCGAACGACCCCTCCACCGCAAGCCCAACATTGATGTTGCGGTAACGCCTAGTACCGCTAGGAACGCCATTCAATCAAGACCAGGCGCGTCAAGCGCCCAAGGAACGACGGCTACGGGGTGTCGAGTACACGACGAAAAAAAAACCGTAGCGCAATCAACGCAAGCCAAGACAACGCACATTTTTTTTACCCATCTTCAAGTCACCTATGACGGAAGCTGGCTGTGCCACTGCTGCTGCTGCTAGGTGGCGTGTGCGCCAACTCGGAAATGGGGGCTGCTCCCTATACATTCAAAGGCTGAGTCAGAAGAGGGGATGGGAGTTCCCTCCGTGCATTTATCGTACTTGGAAACTAGCACTAAGACAACGCTGAGGTTCACAGAGATGAAAGCAATTCAGAAGCCCTCACACTGAAGTTGGAAAAGAGCACACAATTTCCCAAATAACAAATCCAATCTCTGTCAACATTCCACACCGCGGGCAGACCATGATCTACAGTAGATCACAGGTCATAGGTCGTGATCTAGGTCATCAAATTTCTAACCTGCCGTTTCGAGATGGTGAGCAGGATCCGTATCGTACAGGTACAACCCAACAAACATGTCCTAGATAATGCAGATTACATGGCTACCATTCGGCAGTACGAGCTAGATCATACAAATCTTACAGATCACACAGATCAGGAACATATCTTCCCTGAAAGATCTAGATCACAAGGTGGACATAGATGGTCTGTTGGTGATCCGTAGTGTGCTCTGTAGATTATACTCCCGGTGTGTGCACTATTTCCAAAGTGATCGACCCAGCCTCTGTCAACGTTCCTGTTTCTTGCTATCAATGGATGTCCTGCACTGCTGCATGCACCGTACGTATTCAACGCTGACCAAATGAACGGATGGAGTTTTTTCCTCTAAATGTCCAAGGCAGGCGCAAAGGCGCGCAGGTAGAAGAACACGAGGGGGAGTAGCACGACCTGGCAGTCGAATCGATCCCCCGCGCCACCGTGTCCCGGGATACTGGACGTCCATAGAGAGAAAAGACGGGGGGTGGGGGGGGGCGATTGGATGAAAAAGGGGGAGAGGGGGGGGAGAGAGGGAGAGAGGGGGAGAAGAAGAGAGGGAGAGAAAAAAAAAAAGGGAGAGAGAGAGGGGGGGGGAGGGGGGGAAGAGAGAGCGACAAAGAGAAAGAGATATCAGGAATTGGGGTGGGGGGGGGGGGGGGGGTACTCATGTCATGCGTGGCGGTAGAAAAGAGGGGGGGGGGGGGGGGGGGGTACTCGATAGGAGAGATGTACTCGATCTCATGCATGGCCGTAGTCGTATGACCATAGACCCTCGCATCCCTACAATGCCGGGACGGAGCATGTCGGGTTTTCACCGACCAGGCAGGCATTGCTTGCACCAAGCGCGAAGCGCCGTGAGGGGGGGGTTGTTAGTCTCAAGGGCAGCGCGGGTTTCCGGGCAGGGGACAAGCAGAGGAAGAGATATTTATCGCACCTCCCCCCTGCACTTCGCAGTCATCGCGACGGGATTCTCGTTTGCAGTCAGCAGAAAGATACATGTTACAGTATCTGCGTTCTATATCTCCCGTATTTAGTCAAGGAGGCGTTGCTGCTCCTCGGAAAGAGAAACCCCTTGCACCTTCTGTCAGAAGGCACCAGGCCGAGGCATTGCCCCGGGTGATGATCGATTATCAAACACAACCAGAGACAACCTGCAGAGCAACGGTAGTCGGGCCCGTCCCAAGCTGCTTCGCCGTAGTGTTTGCCACAACCTTGGTACGACAGTTAGCTCGACATAGAGTTTCGGATCTCACTGAAAGTGGCGTCCACAAATAAAAAATAGTGGCAAGCGCGGCGTCTCCAACACGAGTGCTGTCGTCGTGCGTGCTCCGCGAGTGTCGCACTACCGCCTGCCCTGTCCCTTAACGCGGCACCTCAGGTCTGTATGTGGATCGGGCACCAGAAGCACGTTATCACCAAACGCAGCAGTAACAGTAGCCCAATCAGCCTGCTCCGTGCGGTCGGTATATAGGTTCCGACACCAACACCCGGCCAACATTCATTGTCCCCTTAACTCCCGTGGGTGTTGAAGATAGCAACCATAGCAGCGCCCACTATTGCGATATCAACCATTTACGAGGAGCGTGAGCGCGCAGCAGTACGGGTAAGGTAAGGTCATGCTTCGCTCCGTGCCGCCCAACGATCCCTTGCGGTGTAACTGAGACACCCAATGGTCCAACACCGTTGTACTCCCCCAAAGAAAAACAGATATCATCGCATAAACCTCGGCACGCAGGATCATTCCCCATTCACGCAATGGCCGTTGTTTTAATCGTCACTTTGTCCTCAAGAGGGTCCTAACGCGCACCAGCCGCCGTCGCTCGCTTTGCGCGGCCTGTATGACACTCAATACCACCATCCGCCATCCCCAAACAGCAGCAGGCCACAGCATGTTTTTTTTTCACCCCGCTGGGCTGTTTTTGTATCGCAGTAGTTCGGACACCAATACGACAATATCCTAAC
Source organism: Macrocystis pyrifera (assembly GCA_031763025.1). NCBI lineage: Eukaryota > Phaeophyceae > Laminariales > Laminariaceae > Macrocystis > Macrocystis pyrifera. The sequence goes on from JASSKH010000029.1 coordinate 4,862,203, forward strand.
AGCAACTATTATAAAAAGTAGCCCGAGCTGTTTCCTTCGTGCGGCTTGTACACATAGGCCGGACTACCACTGAGTACCACAACTAGGACAGATCATCCGTTTTCCTGCTCGATCACGCACGTCTTCCGGGGCAGATAGATATGCCCGATCTGCAACATCTATATGTATATCGCTGGGGGCTGGAGACGTATAACCTGCACGATCTGCTGCAGGGCGTGTCTCTTGGGTTGGATCTGCAAACATACAGGTCCTGAACAGCATCCCACAACGGCAGGTCAAGATCTAGATCATCTACTGTGGACAGATAGATCGTGATCTGTTCCACGTCTGGGCAATGCAGAAATTTGCCATCGCCGACAGTCCAGGTCGTTCGCCTCGAGTGTCCGATGCCATTTGTAATTGCCGTTTTCAAGCTCGTCGTTTCCTTCCCCCTCCACATCACGGGAAGAGGTTTCGTTCAGGCGGGGCGGGGCGGACTTCCGGGTGCGGTGAAAACACACTCTAAGCACGGGAAGAAGACAACAAAAGGTATTGGTGATACGTACAGTAGACTATTGCCTTGCGTGATAAAACGTACTGTAAATACTGCAGTACGCGACAGCACCCGTGAAAATTGGATACATAGGAGAATTTGGCTCGTGTTTGCACGAAACGCCAAGATCACTTTTTTTTTGCACTACTGAAACAACGGAAGTGGTCGACACACCCTGCCTCAAAGAAGAATTAGCCTTGAATGAACAAGAATTTTCCTTGACTAAGAATGTACCTCACATTAGAATTCGCCGTGCTTACGTAATAATATTCCTCAAAATAAAAAATTGCCTCTTTTAAATAACAAAGTAAAGCCTGGCCCACCATAAGAAAGTGCCTTGGGCGGTGCCGCGTACTTGTGCTCCTGCCGCCATTAACGGTACCATCTCTGCAGTGTGTGGCCAAAAGTGTTGTATATGGTCTGATGATTTGACAAAATGTATGTCAGCGTGTGATAATAAAAAGTACATATTAATAGCAGGCAGGCTTGCGCCACAAGGTGCTATACCGCTGTGTACCTAAAACATCTACCATAGCGTGTGTGATCGCATGTATTGGGGATGGTGGGGCGGGATGTGGATCGGGGGGGGGGGGGGGGGAGGGCGAGGGCACGTGGGGTAACACAAGCTGAAAACATAACAGCTGGATACAAAATACAGACTACACATTGAAAAAAAAGAAAGAAAACGAAACTAGACGAAACCGAACGAAACGCTCACGTGTCACCGAAATCCTTCACGCCGTAGGCCCTCTTGATGCCACTGGCCAGGAACCCTCCGAACGGCCCTATGAGCGACGCCATCATCGCGATCCTACCGCGGCAGAACAGCAAAAAGAAGTATGGCACATATCGCAAGGGCGGCGCAAGGGCAGCAAGCGCGGGGGTAGCCACGGCGGCCACAGCATCGAGAACAATCAAAAACAGGCAACAACAACAAAAAAGCACGAAGACATCAAGAAAACAAAAATACCAGCACCGAACTCGTACTGAAAATGTGTGTACGAGCGGTGTGTACGTAGCCGATAGCAGAGGTCGACAGTCTCCATCGGTGAGCGCGCGGACTCGGGCCACCGACCAACGACCGTCGACCACAGGCATCGTCATAACAACTACTAATAGACAAACAGCCCATCAATCAGCATATGAGCCAATCAGCTGCCTAGCTACTCAGCGTATCATCCTACCAGTCGATAAAACAACTATTAATATTCGCCTCTTCGGGACCCCGAGGTAGCGACCATAACAATGGTTGGTAATGTTGGTGTTATCAACCACCGTGTGGGAGCAGCTTGAGCCGCCCCCCGCCCCTCCCTAGCGCGGGTAGGACCATGTTGCGCACGTGCCCGTGCCTTACGGGTAGACTCCTTGCATCAACCATTGTAACTCGGACACCGCTTGATGTGGCATCATTCTCCACATCACTCCGTGGCCGTTGCTGTAGTCGTCACGCTTTATGGTCGATGTTTACCCCCCTCGAGTCCCAAGGGGGTGAAGGTTTCCCCTCTTAAGGCCCAACAGGGTTAGTGTTCCTCCTCGGAAAGTGTCAAGAAGGTTAATGTTTCCCCTCCTGCTGTAAGTCCCAAGGGGGTTGATAGCCGCTCGGCCGGTCAGTCGATCAGACGAACAGCCTAGTGTCGGCCAATCAGCCACGATGCCGGTCAGCCACGACGCCGATCAGCTAGCTGATCAGCCGGTCGGCCAGATTAACGAAAATCCGCCAGGGAGACGATCAGTCAAACAGCAGAGGCCCGCCACAGACAGCGGCAAGCCAAATCATGCGCATGTACACCCGCAGCAGTCTGCGAGTACGTTGTGTACGTAGCGTCGTCAGCCAAAATCGCATGCATATACGACATGAGCGTGCAGGTTATACTACACAGTGCCACCGTCAGCCAAAACACATGGCACAGGCAACATCAGCGTACAAGTCGCAGCAGCAGTTCAGTGCCGTCGTCAGCCCAGACACACTCATGTACCTGGTACACCGCTTTGTCCCAAAATGTAACCAGCGTTTGTGTATTCATTTGCAGTAGTACTGCAGTGTGCAGAAACCAAAACCCGACCCAAAGTCCACGTGTTTTATCCCCGAAACGGGACTGCAGTTCTGAAAGGGTTACTCCAGACGGTCTTTACAATACGGGGCAGGGTGGTATACAGCAGCAGCGTACTACCGTCGCCGCGTGACAACCACGACTACGTAAACAAGACTTAAACCACGACCACGGCGGGGACTTATCTCCGAGCTTCAGGCGCGCTAAATCACGACTGCGTATCGGCGATACGTAAATGACGGCTACGCGGGGCATTTCGGGCTCCATCTCCGGAGTTCAGGCCTTGCGCTTCGCATTTTCCCACCGCAGTCGCCCACGCCCGCGTATCGGCCGAAATCTCACAGACTCATCGGGGTGCAACGAAAGCAGAGCCCTGCAGCTGTGTCTTTCGTCGTGAATAAACCGTAAAGCTAGACGTATGCCTCGTCAAATCCCGCCGCTGCGGCTCTCACAGCCCTAACGACCGGCGGCTAACCTGCACCCGAACGCTAACTCCAAACCCTATTCCCTATCTCCAACCCGAGACGCAAGGCCCGAAATCCGGGGATGAAATCCTAAATGGGCTCGTAGCGGGGAACAAAAAAAATAAAAGCCGACGACTCGCAGTGTCGCGATAGTCATAGTCCACCACCACCGTCAGCAAATATATACCAGCACGTATAAAACAGCAGTGTACAAGCAAGTACAATAATGGTGTGTCGCGCTTTCGACAGTATGGGACCGCCTGAGTCCTCAGCCTCGCCGAGGGTGGCTCCGTGGGCTTGCAAGTGGCACCGGATGCAACAGCAGCAACAGCAACAGCAGCAACAGCAGCAACAGCAGCAGCAGCTGCCTGACGCGTGCGACGATCGGAGTGGCAGGTTTTTTGTTGCCAGTACGTTTCTGGGCGACGGAGGCTCCTCCACTTGGCAATTTCCCAGCACCGCTTCGTTTGTACGGTGGTTATTGTCGGTACAGTATTTAACTATTGTCGGTACAAGTATGTGGCATTTGTCGGTACAGTATGTACGCGCCTAGGCCACGGAATCAGTCATCGAGTTGCCATTTTAATACTTCACAAAAGTCAGTTTTTTTTGGTACAATACGTATGTACTTATTGTCGGTGCAGCATGTACCTACTGTCGGTACAGCATGTACCTATTGTCGGCACAGTATTACCTATAGTCGGTACAGTTTGTATCTATTGTCGGTACGGTATGTACCTATAGCCGGCACAGTATGTACCTATTGTCGGCACAGCTTACACCTTAAGCACGACCCTAGGCCATGGAATAGTTCACCGAGTTGCCCTCTGATAATTTCTTTGAAAAAAAACGTTTTTGAGTAAATTAGAGAGAGAGTCTCAAGTTAGCTGAGCCCCAGAAAAAAATACGGGCACTCCTCTATATACACCTGGCATATTTTACCCCAGCCTCTACCGTGGCAAGCGTTTCATCTCCGTGTTCTCACCAAAAGGCGTGTATCTCGGCGGGGCAGGCGGTGAGGCCCGTCCAAGGAAGTCCTAACGTCCGCTCGAACATGCCTCCCTATTCGCAAAAGCAAGCAAGCCAGCAGCCAGCAAGAAACATCCGCGATACAAGAAAACAAGCACCGAGTACAAACGAACAAAAAAACAGAAAAAAAAAAACCAAAAAAAAAAAACAGAAGCCACGGAGTACAGGTACGAAGGTATAATATGTATGTTGCACTTGTACAAAAAAATATGCTATGTCAATGCGTCAAAAAAGTGAAGGGGGGGGTCGGATGTTGCAAATTGTTATAGGAATGTGCATGTGTGATGGCATGGGGTTATACTAAGTATAAGGCGTGTCCCGTAGACGGGAGCAAGGGGGGGGGTGTGCTCGTTGTAATGGATTGCCGTAGTCGTATGACCACAGACCCTCGCATCCCCAAAATGCCGAGGCGGAGCACGTCGGGTTTTCACCTACCAGGTAGACTTTGTTGGTACCAAGCGCACAGCGCCGTGAGGTGTCAGGCGAGTCGCATGAAGGGTAGGCTGTATCCTACTGAGCACCGCTAGTGAGGCGGGGGATGCTTTTGAACACCTCAGGGTCCACGCCAAGACGGGAAGGGTAATACAAAAATTAGAGCTATCACACGAAGTCATGACAAGCAAAAAAAGTAAGAGTGCTGCTCTAATTACTCGCGGTAAAATGTTACAACATGATAGAGCTGTCGTGACAGACGAGGTCATTGCTACGTGTGCGTCCGCGTCCTACTGTAATGATACTAAGGAGTACCAGACGGTTCTAGATATAGATTTATATCAGGTGGCTGAAAAAAAACTGCCGCCGCATGAGACAAAAAGAGCTCAACATGCGAGGAGATCGAGAAAAAATACAATTATAACTCGAGGAGCAAACAACAAAAGGGAGAGGAAGGAAGTTCAAGGCACGGGATAACGAAGCACACGCGGAGAAAAAAACATGCCTACCGAACCAAACAAAACTTGAAGTATATACTTACGCACGCAGAAACAAAGCACAAAAGGGAAACAAGGGAGAAATCGGGGGAAAAAAAAAAAGAAGAAACGACAAAAACAAAAAAAAAAAACGAAAGATCATGGATACCAACGAAGCAAAAAACGACAACGACGATGACAGCAACAACGAACGGCAGCGATGGTAACGGCAACAGCGATAGCGACAATTATCGACAGCAACAACGACAACATCACCAACACACACATCACCACCACCACCACCACCACCAACACCAACACCAACACCCACATCACCACCAACAACACAAACACCAACACCAACACCAACACCCACACCAACCCCATTTACCACAACAACCATCCAACACAAACACCAACTCCAACCCCAACCTCCAACAACACCACCACCAACATCCAACACCAACACCAACTTCAAACTTGGGCGGTGCGTCGTACAGACCCCCACCAATTAAACTATGAAGGAGGCCGGACTTAGGGGGCGGTCAGTCAAGGGGTCGAACCACGGTCTCCCAATACACGGGAACCAAAATAACAGTAATCAGGACCAAATATGCTATGTGAACATACCAGTAGGGGGATAAATAGTTTTTGGGTCCATCGTGGGTTCGATTTCTTATTACATTTACCCCCCTCCGATGTAAGAGTTGCTAGCCGGGTGCCGAAGAAGGCTAACCTACCAGGTACATGGTCGATTCTTGTCCGAGCAGCAGCACGTTTCGCGGAGAGTTTAGCCATCCCACGCCTCCCAGCCAGCGGCCGAGGAGCCAACCCGTGAAGCTCGTGCAGATGGCAGCTCCGACGAAGCCCTCCCTGCGCCGCCACGAAACAAATGTGTACTACGGCAGTAGGTATGCATTCATCGCCTACACTCATCGGTTACATTCATCAATCATACGCATCAGTCATATACGTCAATCACACAGAAGCTTGTAGGGGCCGGGGTGGTATTATTACGCCCGGATTGTTCAGCTGACGCCGTGCTTACGCGACGAAAACATCATAAATAACAGATTGTTATTGAATTTTTTTTAGGGGGGGGTTGGGGGCGGGGGGGGGGGTACTCATGCCATGCATGGCGGTAGTTGTAGGAGCCGAAGCCCTCCCTAGCCGAAACCAAACCGTATCAGCGGGGGGGGAGGCGGGCTTCATTTGTGTTTATCGAAGCGTAAATGTGCGCAATACACATGCAGGTGCCAGGTACTCGGTAAAACGCCAACGTATAGGCCGAGAAGCCAAGACATTAACATAAGTACGTACATACGGACACAATAAACTTGGCTCAAAATAGTCAAGGCCGACGCGAGACAGGGCTTCCGGCATTCCTTTGCGCTGCTGTACTCACTGTGTTGTGCTGGTCAGTAGTCTAATGCGCCGCACTGTTGTGCTGTTGTTGCTGCGCGGTTGCTGTACACCAGATATTAGCCGTGCACCTGGTACTACTACTGTATTGCATTTCAATACTATCCACAGGAATGGTGTACTGCTTTACCACAGCAGCAGCATACCGTACGTCTACAGCAGTAAGTACACTGCATTATGCCATGCTCTACTGAAACGTTAGTCTACGGAAGTACTGGTATGTTCTGCTGAACTCTACTCTAGTGCGCCACACTGCTGTACTGTACTCGTATTAACAGCATATTTTACTTATCTGCAGTGTGCGGCCTACTACTGCTGGACTTCGATGTGGCTGTATTGTACCAGGTGCCGTACTGTATTGGTCCGTGTAACTTAGCCTACAGCTGTACTGTACTCTACTGCACTGTACAGTAGTCTACTGCACTGCAGCCCACGATACTGCACCTGGATGATAGTCTACTACTTCTGTAGGAAAACAGTAGTAGTCTATTGCTGTACTCTACTGTATTATAGCATATACCATACATGGTTCTTACTGCTGTAGCAATCCGATACCAAATACCATACGTAGTGTCTTGTAGTGGCCTACCATCTACTGCTGCAGTCCGCTGTAATTTTCAGGGAGTATACCGTAGAACTACAGAAGCAGCCACTGCTAACATAGGTAGCGGATTCGTTGCGTACATAAACCGTGAGACTTTGTCCACTGCTCCAAAAACCTGCACGCCCCGTAGCATGCGTGATTCAAGTATCACACCAAGCTTAAAAATACTATTCTTGTGGAAAATTCCGATCGGGCATCTGAATCGTTTCTATTACGGAGGGCCATAGTAAATAGGACCTCCGGTACACACAAAAATCTATATATTTACCTATTTTTACTAACAACATTTGGTCCTATTTACTATCGTCCCCCGTAATAGTGTTTGTAAATGTCATGACAGCAGTAGTGGTGCCTCTATAGAGCCAATAGGCGCCAGTTAACAGTACCGGCACTATATATAACGACAACCAGCCGGCACTAATCACTCCGGACACTGACTACCACACTGGTCAATTGATGATATCATCTGTGCCAAGCTATTCCACAGGCACTATAGCGGGCAACCGGCACTATAGAGATACCACTACTGCATACCGTCAGTACCTAGTCCTTACCGTGTTTTCTTAGGGGAGAGCACCGTCAAAGGAGTCCTTCCGAACAGCCTCCCGCAGATGTACGCCATGATGTCGTTGATTATCACTGAGGCTGCGGGTATCACGAACCTGGCCAGCACCAACCCACCCAACGCAACACAACCCACCCAGCCGCCCGTCCGAGACATCATCCGATAGATCATCCGATAGCACGACGGTGACAAGGCGAGCAGGGAACAGGGAACAGGGAACAGAGACGAACAAACGTCCGCGGTAAAAAGAGCGGAAGAACAAGCAGTGGAAAGGTTAACAGCAAACAAGCAAGCAAAACAAACAAACAAACCAACAAGCAAGCAAACAAATACCACAAGCAGAGCAGGAGTCAAGGCAACTCCAAGGCAGGGCAACGCAGGGCAACGCAGGGCAAGGCAACTCCAAGGCAGGGCAAGGCACGGCAAGGCAAGGCAAGGCAAGGCAAGGCAAGGCAGGACAAGGCAAGGCAAGGCGAGGCAAGGCAAGGCAAGGCAAGGCAAGGCAAGGCAAGGCAAGGCAAGGCAAGGCAAGGCAAGGCAAGGCAAGGCAAGGCAAGGCAAGGCAAGGCAAGGCAAGGCAAGGCAAGGCAAGGCAAGGCAAGGCAAGGCAAGGCAAGGCGAGGCAAGGCAAGCCACTGAAAAAATACGAACAATATATCGTACTGTCAAAGAGCACAGAACCTTCAATAGGCGACCCACGAATGAAACCCCCAGACTATAAACCACTCACCAATATCCAGACGAGACACGTACTACTGCAGGTATTGGGGCAGCACCAGCTTTTCCTGAGACCCCTCACTTGATTGCAGTATAGGAGTTCTACACCCCCCACCCAAAACCGCCGACTTTTTTTTCACAAAAATATTGCAAGCTGAGCCCGACACACAAGCGAATAGGCTTGCAAATAAAACTTTGCAACGCACACCGGAAGCAGTACACATCAGTTGAGGAACCGCACCAGTGGGAAAATGCGGGTGCTTGAAAGTGCAAACCCTCTATGTATACCCCGTAGCGCACAGAACGCGTCATGATATTCATAGATGATCGATGCTCACCAAAATAGGCCAGCCCTCGCGGCGAAAGAGACGAGGGCCGAGGGAAGCACCAGGAAGCACGCGAAATGCGCCGCGGAAAACTGCCCGAGCTGATACCTGCCACAATAATTAGTCCGTTCCATCCATTCAGTCGTATACTCTGGGTCTACTACTGGGATCATAGCAAACAGGCAAGACCTACGGTACACACAAAAACCTATATATTTCCCTGTTTTTACCAACAATATTTGCTCCTGTTTACAACGGCCCCCGGTAATAGCATAGTTAAAAAGTGCAAAAAAAAAAAAAACTGGAATAAGATGCTGAGGGTGCACACCTGGTACTTCGTTAGCTACTTGGGTCGTTCCATGATTGGGTTGATTGATTGATTGTCCCAAGCATCAGTCCGTTTGTTTCTCGTTTCGATTATTTTGGTTGATTGACTAACTTGTTCGTTCCAGTGTGTGTTTCGTTAGTTTGTTGCATCCATTGGTCCATCCGGAAATATTTTCGTTCCATGATTTGATTCATTGCGGCGTTTGGTCAGGTCGCGTCCGTTGGTTCCATGACTGAGTTCGATAGTTCGCTCGTCCCATGATACGGGCAGTTGCGTTCGATCGTCCATGTCATGAATTCAATCCATGCTCTGGTTGGTTTGTCCGAACATTATTCCCATGGTTTCACACAGATCATATCTAGATCATCTCTTAGTAGTTCCTCATCTGCCGTCGTGCCGGGCTGCTGCAGGGTCTGCATAATACAAGCGTTTCGTGTCCACAATGAGAGCACGGTCCTTAAGGTCTATAGACGTCGAATGGGCTTATCGTCTCGTGGATAAAGACCGCAACCTTCTACGTAAATTTCTGATGTACTGTGGTTTCAACTCCTTCCGATGGGACGGACTGCTCGACTGTAACATGAGCTCGTCCCTTCCACGACCTGTTTGGCTGGCGTGTTCGTCCGTTCCATGTCCCTGTGTTGCATTCGCTCCTTTGTGCCACCACCAATGGTGGCAGTGACAGTTCCTACTGGTTGCTAAACAACACCAGCACGCAGCTCTACAAACACATCCGTACGACAGCACGGTATCAATACTACCGGTCGCAAATAGCAGGCAGCTCGATCTACGACTACACAACACAGACGACGCGTTCTGCGATCGTAGAGGTGCTAATAGCACATTTCCGCTATTACGGGGGTACGTAGTTAATAGGACCTATGGTGTACATAAAAAAACTATACATTTACGTATTTTTACTAATAAAATTTGGTCCCGTTAACTATGGACCCCCGTAACAAAAGGTTTTCCGAATGACGGGGCTCCTTAACCCCTTCTTTAGTACCGCAGTCCCGATTTGGGGACAAACCAGTCTAATTCCAAGTCATTTGTCCCCAAAACGGGACTGCGGTACCGTACTAAAAGGGTTAACCCAAAATCGTCGGAACGCCAATCTTGTTTCGAAAAATGACACATTTGTATACTTGGGCCATGGGATCGTTCATCGTGATGCGATTTTATTTTTCCTGGAGTCGATTTTCGGGTGACGTGCGGAGCTCCTTAAGTGAAGTGAGGAGCCTCAGAAAATTTAGGGTGGACCCCCTATCGTGGAACGCCTCAGACAGCACCGTACAGCTCCGTGACACACACACAACAGACAGCACGGCAGTCCCGTCTTCGCTACACAGCATAGAAGACAGCAACACTTTGCGAACATCGCGGACCATGCTACGCTGCACCCACGATGGATGCACTAATCGCGTATTCCCCTTATGTAGACACATCAGATTTGGTCTTGACAACTACGCTCCCCGGTAACGGTGCAAGCAGGGATGAATCCCCATCCCCACAAACACGACGACAGGAATGCTCCTCAAGCCCGCGATGAACTCCCGCAACAATCAAGCATATAGCGCCGACCAAAACACAGATCTAGCGAAAAACAACAGAGTACGGCATGAATGGTAGGAGTGGGCCTCAAGCAGCTCTACACAACACCTCAAACAGCAGCTACAGCAGCTATATATATTTATATTTTTTAAACATTACAGCAGCAACTCCGACGTACATTATGAGAGGAGGACTCCTCAGGCTGGTGATGAACTCCAGGAGAAGCCCTACGTAGAGGGCGGCAAAGGTGGGGATGTGCCAGCGGCAGACGGACACCATCCACGCAGACGGCACCTGCCAATCACAGCCGGGCAGTAGTGGGCAAGGGCCCATCAATCTCAGTCGCGTATTGCTGACGAAGGGCAGATCACGAGCGAAAAACTTCGGCAAAAAGGGCCAGGCTCAAGACTAAACCACAACGAGAAAGGACCATCTAGAGCTCATATATCATGAAGACGGGCGAATCGCAGCCTGACATCAGTGGGAAACGGCCAATCACTGCCCGACATGAAAAGAAAATGACCAATTCCACCGCAACCTTCATGGGGAATGGCCAATCACAGCCAAGCATTTCACGGGGAAGGGTCGATCACAGCCGGCCATTGAACAAGAGCGGCCAATAAAAAAGCCGAACATGGATGGGAAAGGAGGACCGATCACAGCCCAGCATTAACGAGGAAAGGCCAATCGCAGCAAAAACACGTTTGGGAAGGGAAAATCACAGCCAAGAAATACTGGCGAAAGACCAATCACGGCAGGACATAGAGAGGGAAGAGCAAGGGCCAGTCACAACAGACATACAGACAGACAGATGCAAAGGAACACAAACGTCCAGATAGACAGCGAGTCACTCAACCCATCCCTCTGCCAATCACGCCCCCTCTCTCTCCCCGCTAACCCCCCCCCACTCCCACTATATTATATACCTGGTATATATAGGATGAGTTGGCGTCCGACGACGCTGTAAAACACGCCTCTCACTACGTGAGCTAGACAGGCAGGGTGCCGGGTTTTTGTTTCGTTTTGTTTTTGGCGGTCACCACGGCTGGCGGTCGAGTTAGATATTTTTGGTGCCGGCGAGAACCTTCCCTCCGCACAAGGGGGATGATCGTATCACGTAGTGTGTATAGGGTAAGGCACCCACGAGGCAGTTACACAGTAAACCCATTGCTGTCTCCGGAAGTGGCCACACCGGAAACAAAATCAATTCATTGACACTGTCATCCATATGCAAGAAAATCCGCCTCAAAAGCGGTTCTTAGTAGGATGCAGCTCACCTTTCATGCGACTCGCCCAACACCTCACGGCGCTTCGCGCCTGGTGCGAGCAATGTCTGCCTGGTCGGTGAAAATCCGACGTGCTTCGTCGGCATTATCGGGATGCAAGGGTATACGGTCATGCGACTACAGCCATGCATGATAATGAGTGCACCCTCGCCCTCCCCCCCTCCCGCGCACTCACCGCCACGGCCTCCAACTCTTTGACCAGCAGGCTGCCGTACACGCCGAATCCCAAGATCCAGAATACTCCCCACTGGCGACGCCGCAGGGACTTGCCCCCGCCCTTCTCCGCCTCTAGCAGCAACTCGCTAACCTTGTCTCGCACGATGGCCATCCCCTCCTTCAAAACGCCACAAGATATATGCACACATAAATAAGAGACACTAGATACAGGCATAAGCTATTAACACACACAAAGCATACACACGCAAGATGTAGACGTGCGCAACGTATAGACACAAGCACGCCGAAAACTTGCACCAGAGAGCCAAGTCACAGCGGCACGTCATAGCGGTAGAGAGGGGAGGCTCCCCTCCTTCAAAACGCCACCGTCGAGATGCATGCACGCGTACACCACATAGAAACATGCAGGCACGACGTAGACATAACGTGTACAAATGCCTTTGCATGAGAGAGCCATGCCATAGCGGCAGAGGGAGGGGGCATCCCCCCCTTCAAAGACGTCACCAAGACACACTAGCAAACGCGAAATCTAGATACAAAAATATCATTGTTACGGGGGGCCATAGTAAAACGGGACCAAATATAGTCAGAAAAAAATACGTACATATACAGGTTTTCATGTGTACCGTAGGTCCTATTTACTGTGGACCCCCGCAATAATAGAGACACGTACAAAAATAACTTGCACCAGAGAGTCGTGTCATAGCGGTAAAGAAGGGCCCTCTCCTCTCCTCTCGTCCTTCAAACACCACCAAGCACCAGGTGCACAACACAAGATAAGAGACATATTATACACACACACACGCACATCGCGCTGTCGGCTCTGCTTACTGCATCCCAATGCACTGCAGCATGCAGCATCATTTTTTTTTTAGTCTTGTGACCACGGAGCTCGTACCTCTCTAGAATTGAAAGAATCGGCACGGACACTGCTCGTGCCGACGGATAGATGTCGACGGGTAGAAAGAACGGATTAACGTGAAGAAAACACGCAGACAACTTTCACTATTAAATATGACCAAATTTTGTTAGTAAAAATAGGTAAGTATATAGGTTTTTATGTATACCGTAGGTCCTGTTAACTATGGACCCCCGTAATAGAGAGTCATTAGAGGGGGGACATCGCCTCCTTCAGATGCCACAAGATGCGACATGCACACACGCACAATACAGACCTAATACATGGACATACGTACACGGGACAACTCGCATCAGAGCGTAACGGCATAGCGGCAAAGGTGGACCATTTCCCCCTTCGAACAGATACTACAGCGATCCATAAACGTTTACGTGCACAAGATAAGTGCCTAGAGCATTGACCGTCGGCCATACACCCAGTGAGTTACCGTTGCCCATTGGTTGACCAGATGACCAGCAAGCGGAGGCGAAAGCAACAGCGAGCCGCAATCATGACAGCAGAAAAAAACAGTGATCGATACCGAGTGCACGTATAGGCAAAAAAAAAAAACGTGGTGTCTTGTTTTAAAGCAAAAACGTAAAAGTTGTACTTTGTATATATATATATATATACCGTATTCTCTGTCATACTCTTTACTCATCAAAAGACACCCAGCACGACGCGAGCCCGTACCGATCACTTATCCCGCTGTCATAAAAGCACGACCGAGACCTACAAATAACGAAAAGTGGCCACGAAAACAACGAAACCAACGAGAAAACAGTGAACTAGTACGGGTCTGAAAAGGCGTGATACTAGTATTATTACGGGGGTCCATAGTTAATAGGACCCATGGTATACATAAAAACCTATATATTTACCTATTTTTACCAACAATGTTTGGCCCTATTTTACTATGGCCTCCCGTAATATTACAAGCACACTCTGTCCATGATTATAAGGGCTATTTTGGTGTTAATTTCAACACCAATCGTTCCTCGTTATTTCGGACAGAGTGGCGAGCACTCTTACGGGGGACCGTAGTAAATGGGACCAAATATTGTTATTACTAACAGGGAAATATATATACTAGTTTTTTGGGTGTACCGTAGGTCCTATTTACCATGGTCCTCCGTAGCAAACACTTCCACGCATCCCTCTGGCCGGTAAATACAGCAGTCCACGTACGACATGTAATATTGACATCAAGACGGATACTGCTCTGAGACCGACGGGAGTGCGTACCTCGGGAGCACAAGAACCGTTCGGGTACATACATGTATCCTTTTCCAAGACCGCAGTCCCACTTTGGGCGTAAACAACCTACTGTATTAATATTACAGTCTGAGTGGCTTGTGCCCTTTTAACGAGACTGCAGTTTGCCCTTAAGGGAAAAAAAAATTGAACGAATGACGGGTCCTTTCGTAGTATTACGGGGGTCCATAGTTATTAGGACCTATGGTATACATAAAAACCTATATATTTACCTATTTTCACTGAAAATATTTGGTCCTATTTACTATGGTCCCCCGTCATAGACATTTTCCTGACAGAGCGGTATAAGTACAACTGAAAGAAAGAAAGAAAGAAAAAAAAACACACACCCCACGCACACAGACACATTTGGCGAGGACTGACCCTGAAAAGCGCCCATTGCAGGAAGGCGACGAGGACGGCGCAGCCTGTCTGCTTGAGCCGCACCACGATCGCGCAGAAGGAGCCGACGAGAATCAGGGTGCTCCTTGTTCTCACCGCGAGGTCCTGCAATCCCTCGGTACCAGCGGGTACAACGAGGGCGAAAGGGTAAAAGGGTACGAATGATCATGATGGGAGTGATTGAATATGATGATACTGATGATGATAAACAATGATGATAGTGATAAACAATGATGATCGTGATGATGATGATGATGATGATGATGATATATGATGATACTGATGATGATGATGATGATGATGATGATGATGATGATGATGATGATGATGATGATGATGATGATGATGATGACGATGATGATGACGATAATGATGATATGTCGATGATGAATGATGATAAGCAATGATGCTAAATAATGATGATGGTGACGATGATGATGACCATAATGATAACGTCGATGATTACGATGATGATAATGTCGATGATGACGATGAAAATGATGATAGCGATTGTGATAAACAATGACGATGATTTCTCACATTAGCCACGTAATTTCTCGAAAATCAAGCCCATAGCGAAAAAAAAAAAAACAGCCGAAACAAAAAAGGCGTCTCGATGGAGAATAAAATCTACGAGGGATTGATGATCGATGATGCAAGTGGGGACGGGGGGCGGCGGTGCCTACGTACCGCCATTAACGCCTGAAACGCCCTACTGACCCCTTCTTTTCGCCTTCAGAGGATCATGCCATCCTAACAATGAATACTGTACCACAGTGACGCCCCCCCCCCCAAAGCCTTTCCACGACCAAAAACAATAGGAACTGACGCCTGTCTTGCGCGCCCCAAAAGGACCACACTAGTGTCCTTGCCCTGCCCCCCCCCCCCCCCCCCCCCCCCCCCCCCCCCCCCCCCCCCCCCCCCCCCCCCCCCCCCCCCCCCCCCCCCCCCCCCCCCCCCCCCCCCCCCCCCCCCCCCCCCACCCCCCCCCCCCCCCCCCCCCCCCCCCCCCCCCCCCCCTCACTTGAAAAAAAAACGCCTTCCCGCTATGACTGCAACGCGCATTAACCGCTGTCTTGCTCGCCCCGAGGCCCGAGGTCCACGATACCACTCCCACCCCCCGCCAATCTCAAAAATAAGCCTTCCCACTACGGCTACAACGACACACTGCCTCTCCATGCCACGATAAACCTCTTCCCTCTGCTACTACCGTGCTACGCAATACTGGCCCTCCCGCCCCTCCCACCCCCCCACGCAAACATCCTTCCCTCTCCGCCTACAATGCCACACTGCTCCTGCCCCCCCCCCCCCCCCGCAGCGTAAATCCTTCCTACTACGCTTACAACCCGCATTGACCCTCTCGTCGCCCCTCCAATAACGCCTTCCTATTATGGTACGACTGCAGCGCCACACTGACCCCTTTTTTGTGCCCCCCGAGGTTCACGCCCGCGGCCTCCGCTGCGGCGGAGGGTTTATCCCCAATATCCGAAAGGTGGCCAGGATGCCCCGCCCCCGCCCCTGCTCCCCCTCGCAGACTCACAGCAGCAACCGCGCCGACCCTCGGGACAAGGGAAGACGGTGCAGCGCGCCGTTCGGTTCCATTTCCGGTGGCATCTCGCCCCTGCTTACTCGAGGGAAGAGCGGACCCCCCCAACTCTCGCGTTCCCCCGCCCTGTCTCACGTTTTTGCCCTTAAAGCCTCCCTCCCCGGACGAAAAAAAGCCGTTATTTTCGCATTGAACTCCCCGTTGGCCTGCGGCTACGGGCTCAGCTCGGTCTTCCCCTTCTCCCTCCCCCTCCTCTTCCTCCTCCTCCTCCTCAGTAATTTCATCGTTATACTCAGTCATGGGTGTTGGCGGTGTCGGCGGCGACGGCGACTTGGCCGAAGCCAGAGGACGCCTGCGCTTGTCTTTTTTTCCTAACCGCGGCGCGGCTTGCGCCTCCGGCGTGCCGCTCCGCAGAAACCGGAACATGGTCGCCGGTAAGGTGTTGGTGGGGGTGGCGGGGCTGGTTGGGGTTGTGTTGATGGTGGTGGCGGGGGTGGTGTTGGTGTTGCTGATGGTGTCGCTATTGCTGTTACTGTTGCAGCTGGGAAGGGACAGCAGCAGCATCATAAGCGAGTGAGCGAACGAGCACGCGAGGACGGGATGGAGTTACAGAGAGTTGGAGGCGGTGCCGGGCGAGAGAGACAGAGAGAGAGAGAGGAGCACGACAAAATGGGGGGGGGGGGGGGGGGGGAGTGGAGGGGTGTTGCGCGCTAATTTCCGCGTACAGGAGAAAGCAGCAGTCAGCATATTGAGAGCAAAAACAAAGAGAGAAGCGTACGCGAAGAGGACGTGTTTCGCGAGACGTTTTGCATGACATCGGCTTGGGCATGTACGTCCTTGTGTTGTCCTCGCGCTACAGATCGCGATGCCGTCCACGCGTCTGACGGACCAGATGACTGCGGCTCTAACAGCGCACAGATCAATATGGCGGATCTGCATCATCTGTATCTATACGTTTCCACGGGGATGACTTCTTACAGGGGAACATCTTAAAATCAGGACCACATACGCACGCTTGGAAAAAATACTGGCACATAAATATTTTGGTGTGTGTAATGAGTCCTGATTACAATTGTCCCCCGTGATACATGATCTGTACATGTTTTCGTAGTACATACCATTCTGGCCAGGAAGCAAGGTCCACTCGACATTCATGTCAGAGTCCGAACGGGGATTATATTCTCGGGGTGTGCGGTCATGTTATTGTCGCGTGCTCGGGCTTTGTGAGTGAATTGGATTCTGTTCTGGGGCGATCTGCGTGATCTGTGCACTGATCTGTGTGATCTGTGCACTTTTCCGCGTGTGATGATCTATAGGGTATGCATGATACGAATATATACACTCCGGAATGTCCCCAACCCACTGATCTGTACGATGCAGGTTCAGGCCGGCGCGTGTGTGTGTGCATTTTTTGCAGGCGCTAGCCGCGCGGTCGCCTCTCGGTCCATTGCGACTAGCGACGTTTTCTCGATACACCTCTCGGTTGACAGACCTCTTCGATACACCTCGTCGATAGACCCTGGTCGATCTAAGCTGGATGACTATCTTGGTATAGTCGATAGCCAGCAGGAAAAAAAAAAAGCATGAGGTGGCAACCGCGCAACAGCGGCACGCGTAGGGTGCAGGATACTGCTCACTCGTATGCACAGGTGTACCACATCGAACACATGCAGGTGTACACGTTATGATGTCATGGTGCACTCCACACGTTTGAGACGCCTCAGCTCAACCAACCGAAAACGGCCGCGCGCCAGCACGCCAGCACCAGCACCAGCAGCCGCGATGCGAGGCGCGCCGCCCACATGCGCGTCGAACAGAACGCGGGCCTTTCGAGAAAGCTGGACTCGCTCGTCCAGCAATCTCCTGCTTCTGTACGACAAACATTATATATTTTTTATTTTTGCGTTCGCTTCCCAAAGAGAATGGAACATCGAAATCGAAATGAAGAAACGAAGAAAAGACAAACAAACAAACAAACAAACAAACAAGGCGCTGATGGTTCCCTGGCCCAAACATGTTCCCCTTCGTTTTTTAGGTCCCAAGAAAATGATATTATTGGCAACCCACTGCCATAATTAAAAAAAAAAAAAAAATGACGGCTGGAGGTCGAAAGGCAAAACGAAAGCACGAACAGTAAGAATTCAGAATGTCCTACTGGTCAGCGCAGCCACGTCAAAACATCACATCAGGACCGCCGTACACAGCATCCAACCCACAGCTATTACGGGGGTCCATAGTTAATGGGACCAAATTTTATTAGTAAAAATAGGTAAATATACACCTGGTAGGTTTTTGTGTGTACAATAGGTCCTATTAACTATGGACCCCCGTAATAGCACGGCAACACAGCCGCACAGACCCCCCCCCCCGTAAACAGCCAGCAGGTGAGCCACAACACCAGGCCCGACATCCTCGGGCCTTCGTCTCCCGGTGCTCGAGCCAAAGCGAAAACAGCTCGAGGATAATTTAGGATGATGCGCTCGAGAACGAGGTTGGGAGTTCGTTCTCAGTAACATTTCAAGTTTGATCCCGGGGCGTCAAACGTTGGACGCGCCACCACCTCCATGGGAGGCCCAACGACCTCCCGCGATCGAATCGTCGCCGCGTTTGCCTGATTCTCTGGTGCATCTGTGTTGCCGAGCTCTAGATTGTCGGCATGCGTGCACGGTTATGAACTGTCCTTAGGTTGTGCTCTCCGTCGTTTTTCGCCTGGATTTCTACGTTCACACTTCGACTGCGCTCGGACACCTCGTCTAAAAATTCTCTCGAAAACGAAGGCGTTTCCATTCTCGATTTTCGTATTACGATTCTGTTTGGATGCGCCTTTTATCACCTTCGCCTTCCTTTTCTCGAGGGGTGGTCACCCCTCGAGAGTGAATATCTGCGGAGGTTTGGTGCTTGGCGCGCAAAGTTGACACGCTCCAACTCGAACCCAATCCCTATGCCAGCCAGTGGTCAGTGCTTGGATGCTTGGCTTGCTGAGACTGTACTGCTGTAGGTTGACTCGGCCGGCTTGAATGCTGTGCTTAGAAAGACTCCGATACGTAGGATGCTTCGGCCGGCTCGGGACCCGCATGTAATACACCCTTGGCCAATCAGAGCGCCCAAATAGCTACGTACCTAAGGTAGATTCACCATCAACCCTTGACGACTGCTCGTACGTACAAATACTTGAATACTATTACGGGGGTCAATAGTTAACAGGACCTATGGTGTACATAAAAACCTATATATTTCCCTATTTTTACTAACAAAATTTGGTCCCGTTAACTATGGACCCCCCGTAATATATATATTACGGGGTATATACCATATTGAAGAGGACCAATATTGTCATTACGGGGGTCCATAGTTAACAGGACCTATGGTAGAGATAAAAACCTACCTGGTATATATTTACCTACTTTTACTGACAATATTTGGTCCTATTTGCTATGGTCCCCCTTAACAGTAAAAATAGAGAAATATCTACCTGGTAGGTTTTTGTGTCTACGTGTTTACCGTAGGTCCTATCTAATCTTATGGTCCCCCGTTATATTAATGCTACTCACTCAGATCCGGGGTCCGGGGTCACATAGCAGGCTCACCCTCCCCCCCCCCCCTTCCCCACTATGCTATAGGTTCCCGCCTTCATGTTTCATCTCGAGAAGACTGCAGCCCTTCCTTTCCTCGTCTCGGCTATTGTTTATCACGAGTAGCGTCGATTTGTTTCACATACTGCTGTAAATACTGCTGTGTATGTAGCATTCGTAAAATATGATTCGTGTATACCGGTAGCAGGCACGCAAAAAACGTGCACTTGCGTGCTGGCTTGGCTAGAGGCTCGGCTCGAGGCTCAAGGGCTTTCGATTTCGACAGCAGCAGCACTGAGTCAAGAGTCCCGAACACACGAAGCAGAGCTGGTGACTAATAAACGCAGCGCAGCACAGCAGTGAAGAGAGGAAGCAAGGCAGAAAAGAGAAAGAAAAGCTCCATCCATCCCCTTTAGTACCGCAGTCCCGATTTGGGGACAAACCACTCTAGTTCCAAGTGATTTGTCCCCGAAATGGGACTCCGGTACTAAAAGCGTTGCTCCCACAATCAGCAATGAACCTGCTTTGTCTCTTGCTTGCTTGTGTGATGAACGAACTTGAAATTATGAAATTATGAAACAGGCAGGAATATTTACGCTTCCGCCAACGTCATCGCGCGCAGGGACGAAGCCATTGATACGCCCCACGACACCAACAGTAGCACACACCTGTGCGGCCGGGGTGCTTGTCCCTCTGCGCGGCATCCCCCAAGTGGTGCAACCGATCCCGAACTAGCAGGGACGAAGCACAGCAGCAGCGGCAGCAGCAGCGGCAGCAGCAGGAGCAGCAGGGGTTGTGGTGGCCTCAAGAAGAAACGACGCATTCGTGTTCTGTTTCGATTTTTCGACAGGATGTCCGCCAAGTGGAAAATGGGGGTTTCCTCGTCAAGTGATTGCGGTTCTGAGGACGAGAAGTCCCGGGCGCGTCCACACTCTACGGATGAAACGACCGTTATTCCTGATGTGCACCTTGTTCTGCCCCTGTTCAAGCACCTACTACAGCAGGGTACCACAGAGTGGTAGTCAATGGGAAGTCATTCCCATTGTTTTTTAGCTTTCAATCGGCAGGGAGTTCATTGATGTTTAAGAGGCATTCCATCTTCCGGTTCCGAGCACACAAAATGAAACGGCCCAAAAAAAACGTTTGAAACATACGACGCTAACAAAATCTAAAACCGCCGAAACTCGGAACATCAGATCAGAACAACACCAGAACGGAACATTGATCTAATTTGTCAGATCATTAGAACATCGACAACTACTCATGACTGACAGCCGACAACGCGCCTGTATCCTTCACGAGAAACGTAGGACCGCGCAGCGAAAAGTGTATGAATTGAAGGAAGGTATTACGGGGGACCAAAGTAAATAGGACCAACTATATTGTTAGTAAAACTAGGTGAATACAAGGCTTTCCTTCGGAGTGGGTATTCCGTCGTTTCGTGTACATATAACTGCAATTAATTGGCGACATAGCCCAAAGCCAACCAAACTATTAATAAATGTATTTGTGTAAGAAACGGTGAAGGATGTAATAATCGCGTTTATTTATGAATGTAATGTGAAACGTAAGATCGGGTGACGCAAGAGTAAGAATGACATTCGTCTAATAATAAGAATAACATCTTTCACCAGTGTGGGGAGAGAGTGGAGTAGTGCTTGGCATGTGGATGATATACAACATACAGGCTGTTGTTTAAAGGAAGGTCTGGGACAGGAGAGAAAGCAGCAGTGCCGGCAACGACAACGGTTATGGAAATGTTGTATAGTTGCTGGGCGGCCGCGATTTCGATGTAGCCAGCATAGGAGTTTGGATGAGACATGATATGTAAATAGTCTTCAAGGATGCTGTAGTAACGAGGCGGGAGGGATCTGTTCGCTGTTGAACCCGTTGGATATGTGTAGGAAGAAATAATCGTGATTTGGGAAATGTGGGAAACGATTTGTTTCCTTTCGTTCGTCCTGGATGGCGACAATCTGCTTGGCGTACTGCTTCGGAATTCCGCGAAGCCCTGGAGCAGGCGAAATGGAAGGGAGTATTTTTGCGCTTGATGATGATGTCTCCGTCTTTGATGGTGGAGTCCGTCAGGCGGCAGTTGTAGCACTTGCCACGGACCTGGTCGAAGTAAACATATGGGGTGCGCGGGGCGGGAGTGGCGTGCAGAGAATGGCGGGGGAGGGGGAAGGTGGGGGGGGGGCAGAGTTCATTATTTGTACTACTCTACAGCGGCACAACAGCAGTACGTAATCGCTTGCTATACGACGGCAGCAGCAGCAGCAGCAGCAGAAGCAGCAAGTAGTACGTAATTTCCTTGACGATACAGAAATATGTACACACACAAGTGTAGTACAGTACACACACAGATCACGTGCAGCATGATGTACGGCAACAACGCAGCAGCACCACAAAAAAAATCATTGACGATACAGAAATATGTACACACGCACAAGTTTAAGTGTAATAGACACACAAATCATGTCCAGCATGATGTACGGCAACAACGCAGCAGCGCCACAAAACGACCAGGAAACACCATTATCCGAGTACATACAAATATTCAGTGAATATTGCGGCAGCACTAAAAGCAGAGCAGCAGCAGCAGCAGCAGCAGCAGCAGCAGAAGAAGCAGCAACGGATCGCCACAGCGTTGGCAGCAGCAGCATAGCAACGATATGAAAAGAAGGGAGAAAAAAAGTATGTACCCCGAGGCCGTCCGAAAAGTATTTTTGGTACCTCACTATAGACCCACCTCCGCATGCTGTACGGCAACAACGCAGCAGCAGCATAGCAACAATACGAAATACGAGAAAAAGTAGTACGTACGCAAAATGCAGGAGCAAAACGACCAAAATATTTTTTTTACGTATCAAAAAAAACATTTGGGTACAAAAATGGCCAATAAAACAATAATCCGCGTTGGCAGCAGCAGCATAGCAACGACATGAAAATAAGGAAGAAAAAGACGATACCGAAATCTGTACAAACACAAGTGCAGCATGATGTACGGCAACAATGCAGCAGCACCACAGCAGCAGCATAGCAACGATATATATGAAAATAACCAAGCCAAAAACGAGAAATTGCAGTACGTGCGCAAAATGCAGGAGCAAAACGACAAAAATATTTTTTCACGTATCAAAAGGAACCATTTGGGTACAAAAACGACCAAGAAAAACAGTAATCCGAGTACATACGTACGAACATTCAGTGGATATTGCGGCAGCATTAGCAGCAGCAGCAGCAGAAGCAGCTACAGCATTAGCAGCAGCAGAAGCTGCAACGCATCGCCGCAGCGTTGGCAGCAGCGTTGGCAGCAGCAGCAGCAGCAGCAGCAGCAGCAGCAGCAGCATAGCAACGATATGAAAATAAGGAAGAAAAAAAGCATGTACCCTGGTATGCCGCCATCGCAAAACCTACGGAATTGACGATCCGAAAATATGTACGCTTCCAGCATGATGCACGGCAACAACGCAGCAGCACTACATACAGCAGCAGCAAGTGCAGAAGAGCAGCAGGTGCACAGCACGGCAACAACGCAGCAGCACTACAGCAGCAACGAGTGCACAGGAGAAGCAGGTGCACAGCAGCAGCAGCACTCATGGCGTGGCGCTGACAGCAGCAGCAGCAGCAGCGGCAGCCGAAAACGAGCAAAATGAGTACGTGGGGTCACCAAAACATGTACACACAGAAATCGTGTGCTTCACGTCCCGCAAACAGTTGTGCATGTGCGCGTTCGCGTGCACTGTGTGTAAGGAGCCGACCCAACGCACGAAGGGGAAAGAACGAGCATGGATGAGTAAAAAAATAAATAAACGCTTTGACGTAGGTTTGTATGCAAAAAGGCAATTGAAAACCCCGAAAAAATGTACTGGCAACATACAGCATGCACAATAGACATAGACACTCACCACTGTCAGCAGTCTCGAGGGAGTACGAGACAGTCCCTTCCTTGATCGGGCGAGCACAGAACTCGCAGTCGGTTGCCCTGTCAGGATGATCCCGCCACCACGCACGTGAGATCCTGCAGGTGGCGAAGGCCACGTTTTTGCCGGAGTTCTTGACCAAGTGCTGGTCCGTGCACTGGTCGCAAACAACAGCCGGCACCAGGTCGGTCTTTGTCGTTGCCGCTCTCTTGCCAGAGGGCGAGGACCACGCGCCTCTCGACGAGGGGGAGGTGAGCTTAGGGGGCGTGGAGAAGGGAGAGGCGGGGGTTGCAGCACCAGCAGGTTCGCCACCGACAGCAGCAGCTTGGCCGCCGACAGCTGCACCTATCTATGCCGTTCGTCGAAGGGGAGACGCCTCTTTTAGGCGCCGTGCGAAGAGCTGTTTATTGGTTGGCAGTTTGCGGAAGAAGAAAGAAGAAAGGTTGTTTGGCTGTTTGGCGAAGAAGAAAGAAGAAAGAAGGTTGTTTGGCTGTTCGGCTGTTTGAAAGAAGGAAGAAAGGTTGTTTGGCTGTTCGGCTGCAAAGAAGAAGGGCTGTTTGCGAAGAGCTAGCAAGTGACAACGACCTCAAAAATCGTAATTATAGTTGTATTTATATAAGTTTTTGTGTACATATACCATATATTATAGGGTCCTGTTAACTATGTACCCCCGTAATAGTTCATTTTTATCGTCACTTCCAGTTTCCAGCTTAACTCGTACGAGCAGGAAGGAGGAGATTTTACCGTCAGCGATCTTCTTCTGGGCAAGCCCTGGCCCTTTCCCTTCCCGTTACGTGCCTTCAATTTTTTTATGGCGCATAGGGTTCAGTAGCATTCCCACTATACTCGTCCATGTTCATCGAACGTTGCGAACTCACGCTCTCGCGCTTTCCGCTAATAAATATTTAACCTTAAATCATCGCAATAATGTCAATCTTGTTTCCATATATTATTGTATGGCTCTCTTGTATTATATATATACTTGCATCGCGGGATTATTCATCGGGATACGATTTATTTGATTTTGGCTGAAGTCAGTTTTCGGGCTATGTATGGAGAGATCCTTAAGTGAGGAGCCTCAGAAAAATTAGGGTGAACCTTTACGATAATCGTAGAACGCCTGGGTACTGTTTTTGTCTTGGGCCGTTTGACGAAAAACTACAGCGTGAGGTACGCCCCATTACTTATCAACTTCGCTCTTTTTCTTTCTCCCCCCTCTTAAAATAGTCGCAAATCAGACCCGGGGTCACAAATCCTCCCCACACCACCGCGAGATACGTGCCTTCTATTCTTTATCGCGAGAAGAGAGTACAGCACTTTCTCCCCTCTCCTCGTCGACTCGCGTCGAGTTTCTCGTTTCATGGCGATTTTTGGCGGGTGATTACGGACTGGTTTGGACTTTCCGTGCATGGGTTTATAGAAGACCCTAGTATATTACGTCGGTGAAAACCTATAGGGGGGGACTTCGGAGGGAACAAAACATAAAATGCCCCAAAATGATCCTGCCGCCGATCGATCGGTTAAAAAATAAGGGGTGCTCCCTCTCACCTCTTCTTCCTGCATTATCGACTCACTCCTCCTTCCTCCATATCGCTCACACGGCGGATAACGGGGGGCGAAACACGAATAGAAGGGCTATAGCTCGTCGATCAATCGAACCCCATGCACCATACATTCACCGGCGCAATCAAGCATGAATATCGTACGTGGCACGTACGTATATATATACCAGTAAACACAGTAAAAGTACGGTATAGTACTACTCGCGAGGGGAGAAAAAAAAATCGGCAGACCAAACAAACAACAAAAGGACGACAAAAAACTACCATCCGCTCAGGAGAACACGAAAAAAAAATAACGGAGCCGCCGTCACCACCATGTCGAAATTGAAAGCAACCTATCGATAGCGGGCTGGGAATATTTTCTCAAAAAGGAAATACCAGGTAACTGTTACTGCCCTCGATGAAATGCATTCGAGCGCTGTTCTCAGTTTGCGTGGGTTTTTTTTTTTTAAGCCGCGGTTGGAGCTGGTGAGAGTGTCGAGAGAGACCAGTCGGCACCGGTACAGACGGCACTCCAGCAGGCGGGGCTTGGCTTAGACTGAATGTCTGTTTTTTCCCCTTCAAAAACGAAGAAAAAAAGGCTCGCGCCTCATTGATAAATACGAACGGTTACTATCTTACGGGACAGAGTGATATGCCAGTGCAGCAGTACGATAACACGGCGGGAGCAGGACGCCCCACCCCCCAACAGCCACCAACAGGTTGTGGCTTGCCTGGTCCATACATACGGCGGTAGTGTATACGGGAAGTCTGCCGATATCTACATAATATCGCAGAATGTCTCCCCTCGCCTCTATGAAGAGCTCACGGCTCACGGCTCTGGTTCCGAGCGACGACGGAAGCCGGAAGCCTACCCGTCCCTACGTACGGAAAGACGCATTTCCTTTTTTCGAAGCATGCTATCATAACGCCATGTAGAGTCCAGGCGGTGGTGGGTCAGTATAGATACAGTTTGCAAGAAATATAATGTACTCATTTTCTGAAATCGAGGAGACGAAAAATACGACGGTAGAAAAATGATCGACAGACGAAATAATAGACAGAACATGTATGTACCACACAGAAGATCCCAAAATAAAAGCGAATTATGATGTCCCCAACAAGCAGTTACAAAGTAATCTACAGACGAACTATTAGACAGAAGGTGTCTGCACCACACAAAGGATCGCAAAATGAAAGCGAATAAAACTTGTTCGTGTTGTTGGTAGCAGTGATGCACCAGACTCGTTCACAGCCTACTATTACTATTACTAGAAGAGTGGACATAACGAACGTGACAGATCTACGGCGGCACAGTGGTCTGCAGCGGGGTTTCTTGACATTTACATTACGCTTGTACGCACGACGGGTCCAAAATAATCGACACTACTACCCGTGGTCGTACTGGGAGAGGATATGGAATATTCGTCCTGGCTCTTGGTTTTTTTTTTGCTTACCGTGTGAAATAAACCCAATTAATTGCACGGATACATGCAACCACGTACGTATGTTAAGATCCCGGGTTGCGGGACACTTTGTATCCCTGGACAGGTCTGCCTTTTAAGTCGGTAAACATTGCACTCACATGTGTTGTTTGCTTAGCTATAGAAGAAGAGCAGTTTTTATTCCTTTCGCGCACGCGGAGACTGAGAGCAAGCTCGTGCTCCTCTGGAAAACCCCTGGTTTTCCATCTAAGATACGCCTTCCAAGTACTATAAATACGTTCCCAGTGACTAAACCCAGGTAGTTACCGGGCTTTCAATCTCATACAAGACCATATCTTAACACTAGCCCACTCTGATGAGCCGTATATGCAGAATTATGGGAAATTCGTGGAAACCCCGATTCCACGAACTAGAACATGAATCGAAGATGCGGCTCCTCAAAACCCACTCCCACACCTCTGAACGGCGAGGCAACGAAGCCGGCAAAGTACGTAAAAAAAATAAATAAAGGGAAGACCTAGCCTAAAGGGGCAGGAAGAAATCGTCGATGAAAGCCATCGCCATACCGCCCGCACGGGGGGGGGCGAGGAAGATGCACGGAAAAGCGAAAAATGCGTACGGGAACAAAAAGAAAAATAACACGGAGGACGACAAGAACCACCTATACCCAGTCCATCACTCTGGAAGCGCGTCCCAACACCGAGCGGGGGGGGCAGGACAGAATACGCAAAAACACATCCCCGACCCAGTTCAAATATATAAAAAAAAAGAAAACACACCAGAAACATATCGGGCAGAAAAAATTTCATCCCCCAAGGCCCAGGAAGACGACAAAAAATAACTAAATAACGAGTGCAGTCAAGACGCGAAATTCAGCTATCCACGGCGGCACCTCGAGATTCATCTACGTTACGCTGGACCCCCCCGTGTAAACGCGCTAGCCAAGTGAATTTGCAGACACCAAGAACCTCGTACAGCTCTCGTCGAAGTCGTGTAGCGCGCCGGAGAAAGAGGAAGCTTGATTGGTCCCGGGTCGTCCAAAAATCGAACCAAATATACTCCATCCGTCGGTGTAGTTGCGCTGATTTTCCCGAGCCACCACAGACCGTCGTCGCCCTTGTACCAAAAGTGGGCCCCGTTGGGAAGTACAGTGTTGCTGTATCGGCGGAGTCAATCGGCGTGCGATACGCAACCATAGCCGGGTGCTAGAAACCGCTCGCCGTTACTCCGGGAAAGCTCCCGTTGTGCCGCGCCAATTCTCATTCGGCGATACAGGCGATTGGTTTGGCGGTGTTGGTTCGGAGTGCCGGCCCAGTAGCGCAAAATTGCGTGGCGAGAAAGCTGAAGGTCCATTTCCCGTTCCCAGGATGGCCGGGAAAGTCCCTTCCAGTGCGTCTCGTACATCACCGCGATGACGCCGCCTCGACCTCTAACCGATTGATGTCCAGTAATCTTTTCCACTTCGAGTCGTTCAAGAGGGGTCGAAACGTCGTCCTCGGTGACGTGGTACAGAGGGGATTTCTTGGAGAAATTGTTGAGCACGTATTGCGTCAACCCCGCCGGCAGATACTTCGGCATGTCGCCACGGTCGTGGGGGTTGGCACAGGGCCTGCAGCGTTGAACAGATACGCGCCTCGGCGCCGGGCATATCGGAAGGAAGGTCCAAATACAGGAGCTTTGCTCCGAGAGGAGATCCATCCGGGGTGTCTGCAGAGGAGCAGGGGCCAACTGCGAGAACTTTGTAGGGGCCCGTCCAGTTTAGGGAGAGTTTGGCCTTGAGGACCTTGGCGTCCGTGTCTGGTTTCGCGCCCTGGCGGATGGTGGTCGCCGTATTGTACACCCACACCCAACCACCAACGTCAAATTTGGGGACCGGACGCAGAGCGTCGGAGAGGGCGGAGTTGCGACGGTTCACGCGAGCGACAGTGAGGGCGTGGTGTTCTCGAACGATGTCGTACGCGCGCTGCTGACGGTCCGTCGCCAAGTCGCAGTAGGCGAGATGGTCGCGGGCCAAGCTCTGGTGGCCGGCGACTCCTGCACGTTCGAAAATCGTGAGTGGGAGGCGTGGGAGCCGACCCATATGTACCTCGTTGGGAGCCAGACCCGTGGCGGCACTGACGGAATTGTTGTACGCAAATTCGACGTGAGGGAGCTGTTCATCCCAGTTGTTTTGGAGCTCGTTGACGACCATTGCCAATATCTGGGCCATCGTGTGGTTTACACGTTCCACCCCACCGTTGCCGTTTGGGTGGTAGGAGCTGGTGGCAATTTTTCGAACCCCGAGAAGCTGATATACGGCATGCGAAAGCTTGGAGCAGAACTGGAGGCCGTTGTCCGAGAGGATGCTGCGCGGGCACCCCCAAAGAGGGATATACCGGTTGATGAGAATGTTAGCCGTGCCCTCAGCGGCAAACTCTGCCGCTGTGACGGCGTACATGGCAGCCCGGCGGCTGAAACGATCAGTGAAAAGCAAGATGTAGATATTACCTCGAGGCGTCACCGGGAGGGGGCCGAAGTAGTCGATGCTGACGGCGATGCCGGGCCCTTCTGGCAAGGGCAACGTGATGGAGGGCCACCGGACCGTCTGCCGCGACGTTTTTCGTGCCTGGCACTTTAAGCAGTTGCGTAGCCACCACCGAGTGCAGTTACTCATGCCGATCCACCAGTAGAAACGTTCGAGCATACGTAGGGTGCGCGCGGTTCCTATGTGGCAGGAAGCCGTAGAATGGCAAGCCTGCATGACCCAGGGGCGCATGAGCAGCGGAACATAAATGCGAATAGGCTCGTCGTTCAATAAGCAGGCCGTACGGCCCACCGGGCGTGGCGTATCCCACGCAGGAGGGCGAGACGGCTGTCGGACAAGTAGAACGATGCCCGCGTCAGTGGTGTGCAAGCGGCCTTTGGCGGCCAGCTCTTGAACTTCCGAAAGGGGAGAGCGCTGGTGGGAAGGGAAACCAGATAAGAAGTCGTCTGGCAAAACTTCCGGTCGACCAAGGGCTATGTAGCGCATGGCGGCATTGCACGCGGGCTCAGCCTGTTGTTCCCGAGCCCAGTCGGCGTGCGAATAGCGCGCTGCGGAATCATCGAACTGAAACTCGGCAGCTGCGCCGAGTGCGTCCAAGTCGGTCGAGGTGACGGGAGGTGCGTCAGTTGGCGGCGTAAGTCGTAGAAGAGGAGTTCCCACGGGCTCGGTGCGGTCGCGGCAGGACGGGATGGGTACCGTCGGGACGGACGAGGCGGCAGGAGTTGGGGCCAAAACGACGGGTGCGGGCGGTCGTGGCCGTGGGGCTCGCAGCGGGGTGGTAGCGCGCCGGGCTGATGGTCTAGGGGTCCCGCCGGGCCCGAAACCATAATCAACAGCAGGCGGCACGGCGCCAGCGGCGGCGGCTGTTCGTCGGCGCGTCCGCGATGAGATGCGGCCTGAAGACGGCAAAACGTTCGGGGGCGCCGGGTTGCCAGGCGGCGATGGGGTAGACGTGGCCGGATCAGTGAGCACGGCGGAATCTTCGACCTGTAAAGTGCTCGTCGGGGGAGGAGCATGCTGGGCGACAATCGTCGCTGCATCGGGGGCTTCTGCGGCGCACTGGCCTGAAAGGGAAGACGCGGCCGGAGCAGTGCTCACGACGGAATCTTCGACCTGTAAAGTGCTCGTCGGGGGAGGAGCGCGCTGGGCGACAATCATCGCTGCAGCGGGGGCTTTTGCAGAGCCCTGGCCTGAGAGGGAAGACGCGGGTCGTTCTGATGGGGCTCCTGCCTAGATTCGTGCTCCACTTGTTGGTCTGCTGTACAAGGCGCTCGATCCACATCGACGGGCCTTGGGCGGTGGGGCACTGAAGGGCCTGGAGCCTCAGCGGCTCGGCCCCCGTGAGGGGAAGCAGACCCTTCCACCTCTTGAGTCTCCATCATGCTGTGGCCGGAACAAACTTACTCAACAACAACAGGAAAGCAAACAAATAAAAACAGTGACAAACAACGCAAACCGACAAAAAAGCGGAAAGTCCTAAGCCGAAGACGCCGCTTGTTAAGATCCCGGGTTGCGAGACACTTTGTATCCCTGGACAGGTCTGCCTTTTAAGTCGGTAAACATTGCACTCACATGTGTTGTTTGCTTAGCTATAGAAGAAGAGCAGTTTTTATTCCTTTCGTGCACGCGGAGACTGAGACCAAGCTCGTGCTCCTCCGGAAAACCCCTGGTTTTCCATCTAAGATACGCCTTCCAAGCACTAAAAATACGTTCCCAGTGACTAAACCCAGGTAGTTACCACGCTTTCAATCTCATACAAGACCATATCTTAACACGTAGATGTTTGTTCGTGTTGGTTCAGCACAATACAGAACAAAATCCATATTCGCCGACAGCATGATGCATCGCAGATATGACTACAGCTGGCATCACTGAGGTCGCTTCTGGGCATTATATCTTCATGTTGTGGCATATCCTGACCCAGCAAAAACGCACAGCACACGGCACAGCTCTGCAGCAGCATGCAGCAGGAGCAGCCACACAACTCTGCAGCAACAGTGCATATATAGCACCGCCATACAATCCGAACCTCCAACCCGAGTACAACCCGCTTCTCGGTGCGGTATGAACTCGCAGCGATCACCCTGCGACAGCAGCAATGTCGGCGGCGTTGCGAGGCATCCAGCACTCGTGACTCAACCGACAGCCTCTCGTAGGAACTAGAAATGATCTACCACAATATTTCCCCCACTATATCGAGCACAGTGTACACGCAGCACAGCACAACCCGGCACACAGGCCGCAATTCCAACGCCCCACCCAACTCAAGGCCAACTATTAATAGCGGATAGTAAGCGTCCACACGATGGCGACCCACCCAGCGAACTCTATACGGTCCCAGAGACCGGACACGCTCGTGGCGTGACTGCTCTTTTGTTCTCAGCCTGCGCAGTCTTGCCACTGTTCTGAACGCCGCCGGCATTGCTGCTGTTGTTGAAGAGTGATGGCTGCGATTTCATACTATTACACCGAGAAGCGGGTTGTACTTGTTTGGGTTTGGGGTTGGGATTGTATGGCGGTGCTATATATATATATGTGCTCCTAGATAGAGCTGTGGCTGCTCCTACTGCTGCACATGCTGCTGCAGAGCTGTGCTCGTATGGTTAAGCCCCTCGATTCAACAACATTATCCTTGATATTGGACATGCTCTTCTCGTGTCCTCATATGGTGGAGCCCCTCCAGTGGTGTAGGGTATATGGTATGGTACGGTGTGGCATGGTGTGTAGTGTGGCACGGTACGTGATATCGTAAGTTGGTATGGTATGATGGTACGGTTTGTTTGGTGTATACACTACATGGAAAAATCACGGTATGTGGTTTAGGTGTGTTTGGTATGGTATGATGGTACGGTGTGGTGGTTGTATTATATGATTGAATATTGCCTGGTGGTATGATATGTTTCAGTACATAAGGTCTGTAAGAGTCGAATACGTCGTACGAATATCATCTGTAACGACCGTATATATCGATCATTGGAACGTGTTCGAAAAAATAAGCCATGCGGACAGACGCACAGACACATTTGCAATTACCGAAACAGAGACTCAGTTTGACAAACTGAGGGAACATTCTTTTTTTCTTCAGTTTATATTACTTGATTTTAGAACCCCCCCCCCCAACCCTGTCTGGGACTCGAACAAAAAATATGGGGTGTCGACTTTTTTTTTCGTGTTACACTTGAGTAGGTTCGATTTTTTTCTTGTGAAACGAAACCACTGCACCCTTGTTATTAATAGTGTGTTTGGGTAGCATTAACAAGGCGGCAAGTTTCAAAATGGGCGGGAAAACAGTTTTGGAGGGGCAACCTTGAAGAGCAGCATCAATACTATTAATAATTGTTGTTGCCCTCGATGAAATACATTCGAGCGCTGTTCTCAGTTTGCTTGTCTCTTGTTTTGTTAAGTCGCAGGTGGAGTTGTTGCGAGTGACGGGAGAGGCCAGTCGGGACCAACACGGACGGAACCCCAGAGTGCTGTGTTTGGCCCAGACAGAGCGTCTACTTGTTGACTAACGGTTCCACTTGTTATGCTACTCGGCGGGGACATATATCCAGCAGCAAGCAGCACACGAAGACGGAAAGAGCACCCGCACCAGTACCACAGCAATGGGATCGATATCATTGAGGTGTAATAGGGGTTGCAGGGCTAAATACAAGACTGTTGGCCAATGAAAAACGAAACCTGAACGGGGAGAGATCTCCAACAATCAGTCAGAAAGCTGACGACGCTCTCTTGGGTTATTATTTTTGCGAGTACCGAAACATATCGCAAAATACAAATAAAGGCGAAAAGTATAAAGTAATCAGCTAACTGCTGTTGTAAAATACCTACGATAGTAGTATGTAGTATGCAATTTTGGGTCATTCTTTTTGCGAGTACCGAAACATACGACGAGGATCGCAAAATACGAATAAAGGCGAAAAGTAGAAAGTAATCAACTAACTGCTGTTGTTGTAAAAGACCGACGATAGTTCGTATGCAATTTTTTAGTAGTAGTAGTTTTCAGGCTCTACTGCTGCTATAAAGTATGCGAGTGACGACGCTTTGTTGGCCAATGAAAAACATTTTGTGGGTTGTTACACATTCGACAGATTGATAGGCAAATAATAATAATATGTATTTTCAACTGGCGGGATATTCATTGTATTGTATGCGAGTACGGAAACATACGATGACGATCGCAAACAAATAAAGGCGAAAAGTATAAATTAATCCACTGCTGCCGGCGGCGTCCTACTGTACGGTATCCCCCCAAACCTGGAAAAAAGCCCATTTTTTGCCTTTCGCTGCTGCAACAGACTTGCGATAGTATGCAATTTTTTTGCCATTCGAGACACAGTAGTACTCGTAGATAATTTTGCTGTGGCACAAAAAGTAACCCACTCCTGTTGTTGTACTGCAAAATACCTCCTATAGTATGCGAATGGAAACGCGAAGTACACCAAAAAAGCATTATTTCAGCTCGTGCCACGATACACGATAGACGCTCGATCTCGACAGAGACTCAGCCCACGGACAACCCGCGCGGTGGCGGGCAAGATCAACTGGTGTAGATGACGGGCTCGAAGAAATGAGGTGGATGCGTGCTCTAGGGGGCAAGAGCTTGCCGGCGGCGTCCAACGGTGTCCTCCCAAAACTGAAAAAAAAAAAACATTTTTTTGCCATTCGAGACGTTTGTTATACTGATTTTGCCATTCTGTTTTGATACTGCTTGGATACAGCACTCTGCAGTACAGCAGTACTCGTCGATAATTTTGCTGTGACACAAAAAGTAACCCACTCCTGTTGTATTCTAAAAAACCTGCTATAGTATGCGAATGGAAACGCGAAGTACACCAAAAAAGTATTATTTCAGCTGGTGCGACGATACACGATTGACGCTCGATCTCGACAGAGACTCAGCCCACGGGCAACCCGCGCGGTAGCGGGCAAGATCAACTAGTATAGATGACGGGCTCGAACAAATGAGGTGGATGCATGCTCTAGGGGGCAAGAGCTTGCCAGCGGCGTCCTACGGTATCCTCCCAAACCTGAAAAAAAGCCCATTTTTTGCCATTCGAGACGGATGCAGCAGTATACTGTAGAAGTACTCGTAGCTGAGATTTTTCATCTATTTCGTGCACACCAGCGGCCAATGCGCTGCACTGAGCGTGGGACCCAAGCGTCTGAGCCAACTCTTACTCTTGTACAACAAGACGGCACTACTACAGCAGTAGCAGGCACCTGGTCTGGTGTATAGCCGTCTCTCCAACTCGGTATGGGATATAGGATATGTTGGTGGTATGGTATATGGGAATATGGGATGTTGGTGGTATGGTATGTGGGAATATGGGATATTGGTGGTATGGTATATGGGAGTATGGGAAAACCACCGGATGTGGTATGGTATGTGTTGACGGTATGGTACGGGAAAAACACAGTAAATGGTATGGTACGTTTGTGGTATGGTACCATGGTACCATGTCGTGGATGTATTATATGGCTAAATTTGCCTGGTGGTATGGTATGTTTCAGTATATAAGGTCCGTAAGGGTCGAAAACGTCGTACGAATATCAACTGTAACGAGCTTATATATCGGCCATTGGAAAGTGTTCGAAAATATAAGCCTTGCGGACAGGCAGACAGACAGACAAGATTGCAATTACCGCAGCTGAGACTCAGTTTATAAAAAACAGGTACTACATCATTTTCAGAAAAAAACGTCCTTTATTAAAGACAAAAGTCGTCATAGACAAAAGCCATTCTGATAAAAACATAGGAGATCGTTTTGAGAAAAACAAAAAAGTCATTCGTTTTAGAAAAACAAAACACTATCTTCCGGGAAAATATGAACGCGTGCTCTCGCCGCTCGCTACCTGCAGCGTGCACCTTTTGCAGCACCGTCATAACGCCTCCTCCTGTAGTAACCGTTCCGTGCACACATTACGCTACTACGGCTGTTGCTGCCACTACTACTAATATTCCAACTACTCACTACTGTACGATGATCGATGGGCAAAACCGATGCCAATCTCCCCCCGAAAAAAAAAGCGGACAAACCAAAAGAACCACAGACATACAACCAACCAACCAACCCACCGACAGACCAATCAACCAACGAACATACCATCTCCACAAGGAACAATCATCCTTGTCTAGGCCAGAGCGAGAGCACAACGAGCACCCCGGCACGCCACCGAGACAGTCGTCAGCCTCAATCGAACTCCTATCAAAATTCATCAAACTACATCTTTGTCCAACAAGCACCACGCCACATTGCGTCGCACCTTCTCACCCCGGCCCCCCTCCCGCCCATCCGGACTCCCACTCCCCCCCCCCCCCGCCGCCCAACCCTCCAACTCCCTGTCAATCGCAGGGCTTCAGATATTGCCGTGATGGGCTTCCCGCGGCCAGCCTCTCAGAGAAGGGGACGGAGCACTCATGCCATACACAACCGCAATCGTGTGAGCGGGGGGGGGGGGGGGGGGGGGGGGGAGGGCGAGGACGCTATCCCTTCTTCTCCGCCCCTTCATATTTCCCAAGCATCGTTCACGTACCGGTATAAATGCCCGTCGCTCAAAAAAGCGTCGACATGTATGCCCGCCCGTGTCCAGGCCACCAGAGAGCAGTTATAGCCACAGCTTGCACCAGGAATAGCCAAAACCGACGACAGCGAGGATCCTCCTCAAGAACAAGCCATAAGCTCTCACGATCCCGTGACATGGAGACACGCTGACGTCGATATCTTCGTGGTCTCGTGTATCAACACCATGATAAGCAGTCATGTGCGTACAGCTGTTGCGATTTCCCGTTCGCAAACACAGGCGAATCACCCACTCAACTTTCGAACGCATCTGCGCTGGTCCTCGCTACTTCAAAAAGTAGCAGCACCACGACCTGTCCACAGAGTATCTCCCCCCCCCTGCACCGCCTGAGCCCCTTCGTGCAAACCCTCGCCTTGTCGTATCGAGTTTGCTTTTTATCTACGTCAAAACAAATAAGTGCAGTTTGTTCCCAACGTTCCCCTTGCGCGTAAAAGCCAATTTCGCCTCTAGCAATCTACACAAAACAACAGCTAGCACGCAGCAGCAAGCAACAACAAGCCGCACCAACCAGCACCTGCATCCGGGGAACACAAACACACAAGTCCCAGCGTTTCCGAGGTGCGGTGGCCGAAATCGGTTCTCGCACAATACCTCCGCCATAAAGAAAAAAAAAAAAAGCAAAAAACATTACGAACAGAACTAAAAACGACATGCACGAATGCCTCCGCAAAAACCTACAAAATTAAAACCAAAAATCAATCAAAACACAAAACCGAAACCAACTAAACCTCCCAGAAGAGTGACTCAATGGCCTATGCATATACTACTGCATGAGCAGAAGAGCACACAAGCACAACACCACACAATGTCTTCCTCAGTCCTTCGTCTATCTCTTCATCTCCCACTACCTCTCTTCTACGTGTCTCTCATATTTTCTCATTTTCCTCTTGGCTCGGTCTCCCTCTCTCCCTGTCTCTTGTCTGTGCCTGGTATGTCTTTCCTTTCCTACCTCTCACGAGAGAGCAGTGGTACATACGTGACTTTTTCGTTTTTCCGCGTGAATCGTAGCAGCAGCCTCAACAACGGACAGGACAGGACAGCAGCAGCAGCAACAGCAACAGCAGAGACAACAACAACCAGCAACGACAACAACGAGAAACACAAACGCTACCGCTTACGATGGGCTCTCACATGCTCGTTCGCGCGCTCGTCGCCCGCAAGAAAGGGGAAAACAGATAACATAAACCACAGAAACACCATAAAACCAACAAAAAAAAACTCAACGAAAAACGAAAAAAGGTAAAAAGGAGAACCGGCAAGGCCGACGAACCGAAACGTAACGCAACGAATTGAACCGAAACGAAAGGAAACGAAACGATGAAAATCCACGAAACGTAACTATACGATTCCAACCGTAACAAAACGAAGCGTTACGGGGCATGGATGTCCCAAGCGAAACGAAACAAGACGAAAAAAGCGAAACGAAGCGAAACGCAACGAAATTAAACGAAACGACAAAAAAAAGGAGAAGAAAAAACTCTGAAAAAGAAACCAAACAAATAAACAAACAAACAAACGGACCATTGTCTCCTTCGTGGTGGTCTGTGAGAAAAAAAAAAGAAAATTCGACTGGTCTAGGTATTGCCTCAACGCTTTGTTTTGCTTTGGATGGAGAGGGGAGTTGGAGGCGGGAGCGTCGGGTCGGGATACCAAACGAGGGGGGGGGGGGGGGGAGGGATCCTCGTGGGGCGGGGTTTGGGGGAAGAACATAGATGGGGGAGGGGGATGGGGGGAGGGGAGGGAAGGGGAGCGGACACCCGAATTATCGTTGCTGATTCGTAGGAGGAGGCGCTTGATCGGCTCCACTACCGCCCCGATTCTTCTCAGCCACGCTGACAAGGTCGAGGACCTGGCGAAGGTTACCGGTAGCCACCAACCATTCCTTGCAAAAAAACAAAACAAAGCGGGAAGGTAGAAGGGAGAGCGAAGGAAGCGGCGTGGAAAAGGTAGGAGCAGAGCAGGGGGGGGGGGGGGGGGGGGGGGGGGGGGGGGGGGGGGAGGGGGAAGGGGGGGGGGGGAGAACGTTAGACAAGGAAAATAAGTCGCCGACAGCGCCCCAACCTCTCTCCCTCCCCCTCCTTCTCAATGTCGGCGATGCTGCCGGTCCGTAAAAGATAACTTCACCCCCGCGGCAAAAGGCAAGGCCGGGATGGGAGAGAAAAAGTAGGGTCATCCGAGCACATCGTATCATACGTGCATACGTCCGCACACCTGATCGAATGTATGTAACCAATGCCACCGTCTCTCGGCCTTCGTATGTCTCAATGTCCGGGTCTTTCTGGCACTCTTTTTCTCTCTCTATGCCTTCCCCCCCCCCCCCCCCCCCCACGTTGCTCCGTCTCGAAAAGGGATGCACGGTCAATGGTCAAATGAGTACGCCCCTCCC
The DNA here is from genome assembly GCA_031763025.1 of Macrocystis pyrifera. NCBI lineage: Eukaryota > Phaeophyceae > Laminariales > Laminariaceae > Macrocystis > Macrocystis pyrifera. The sequence continues at coordinate 4,900,239 of JASSKH010000029.1, forward strand.
CCACCCCCCCTTTGTCTCCCCCCCGTCCCCGCCCCCAGATATAGCAACATCCACAGAAACACCCCAATTTCACCCAACCCGCCCCACCGCCCCACCCCACCCCACACCTCAAACCCACTCCACCCCTCCCTCATCTTACCGTAAACCTTCCCCTTATGCAGTCCTCCAGCTCTCGATTTTGCCTGGGAGTGAGGCCAGCCTCCAGTATCGCGTCATGCAAGCTCTCCACCGCAGCTTCTCTGGAAAAATCAGACCGCCATTCACAGCAACCATTTTGATGAGGAGGGGGGGGGGGGGGGGTGGGTGGGAGCAAGTGCGTTTTAAATGTTCGACCTCACCCGACCCCAAGGTAAGGGGTGTCAGGGAAGGTGGGGTACTTGTGTGCGTGCTCCGTTTCGCCTTATCAATGCCTGCAGACACTCTTATTGACTGTCTGGCGCTTTACTTCTGCCCATCTGTATCTGCCTTTGTGCGTGCACCCGTCTCTCTGTATATCCGTGTCTTTCTTTTGCTCGCTCTCTCTCTCCATATATCTCTCTCCCTCCCTCCCTCCCTCCCTCCCTCCCTCCCTCCCCTCTCCTCTTCCCTCTCTTTTGTCTCTCCCTGTGCCTCTCCATTCAATGAATCCATCCCACTCCCTCATTTTCAATGCCAGTGCAGTCGCCCTGTCGCCAAACCGTCACCGCCACATCTGCATGCCCCAACAGACAATGCATGTCAAGACAGATCACGATCTGTAGACAACGATCTAACATCTGCCTGGTACTCATTAGATCCTCAACCGCCCTTCTGACATGTTGTGCGGAACTAGCATACCACAGATCCCCCAACACACTAAACACGCGCCAGATCATACAGATCATACAGATCATACAGAGCATACAGCTCATACAGATCATACAGATCATACAGATCATACAGATCATACAGATCATACAGATCATACAGATCATACAGATCATACAGATCATACAGATCATACAGATCATACAGATCATACAGATCATACAAACCATACAGACCAGGAACTTATCTACCCGAAACGATCCAGACCATGAGGTGGGGATACGATCTATCTGATCTGCCTCAAGTGCGAAAGGTAAACGTTACACTTCGACGCAGCCCACAACCACAGCTTGCGCTAATGCAGTGGAAACTCCGGTCAACCCCCCTGCCCGCACCCTACCCACGCGCCAACCAAACCCTCTCCCCCTCCCCCCCCCCCCCCCCCCCCCACCCATTCGACCCCAACTCCTCCCGACTCCCTCCCCCCCCCCTTTATGCGAATCGCCGAACACCTCACGGCGCTTCGCAAAGCTTGGTGCAAGCAATGTCTGCCTGGTCGGTGAAAACCCGACGTGCTCCGTCCCGGCGTTGTAGGGATGCGAGGGTCTATGGGCATACGACTACGGCCATGCATGATATCGCGTACACCCCCCCCCCCCCGCTCCCTGAGCGCCCAAATGCTGCTGGAAGTGCATCTATTAGGGGTAGGAATGGTTCTCCGGCTCAAATTACTTAGGCAAGCAACAAACGAGTACGCCTCCCCCCCCCCCCCCCCCCCCCTCCTCAGTATCCCTCCCTCACCTCTCTTGCAAAACCGCTGCGTACTCGGACGGCAGCCCAAACGGGTTTTCCGCCGGTGGGTCCCTCGGGCTGTCGGGAGGCACAGGTACCGCCAGTGTATAAAACTGCCACCATCACCACCACCACCACCAGCAGCACAGCCACAGCCGCGGTCAGAACGCCGCCAGAAAAAATAAATTGTTTGTTCGAGGAGAAGAAAAAAAAAAAAAAACGAAAGACACGACAAAAATGACACAAAACAATTCAATAAATAAAGCGTGATAGGCACGGCGAGGGCGAAGGAGGAGGAGGAGTAGAATCAGCGATAGCAGTAGAAGGAGTAGAACCAGCAATAGCAGTATGAGCGGCAGAAGCAGAGGCAGTAAGTAGCAGCAGCAGCAACAGCACAAGCACCACCAGCAACGACAGAAGCAGTCGCGGCGGCAACAGCAACCAGCACCACCAAGCCGCAATAGCAGCAGCAGCAGCAACAGCAACAGCAACCACGCCAGGAGCAGGTGAATGGCGCATCAGGGACAAAAATAGAGCGCAAGGCAAAACATCTACAACACCAAGAAGCAACCCCAAACCAAACACCTACACCACCAAAACGACACCAACACCACCAATCCATTACTTCGCTAACAGCAAAGATGGTCAACACGATCAACGGTCAACTCCACGGATCGGAGTTTCAACGGACCACCTACCTTTCCTTATCTGCTCCGGCGGCACGACCGTCACCACCACCAACATTAGCGCCAACATGAAGACAATGCGAATATTTCGTTCTTCGCCAAAGGTCAACACGCTCAACGGACACCTCAGCGGGTCGGAGTTTCAACGGTCAACATCCCCCTTACATGACTACGGCCATACATGGCGCATGAGTATATCCCCCGCCCCCCGCCCCCTCGAAAGGGATGCGTGGTCAATGGTCAAACGACTCAGGCAAGCAACAAGTGAGTACACCCCCCCCACCCCCCCACCCCCGCGCGCCCCCTTACCTGCTCGGGCGGCATGATCGCCGGAGACAACTCGTGGCTCGGACCCACCAGGCCACCTTTACCCCCAGGAGATCGGCTCTTGCCTCGAGTCACAGAGGTCGCCACACCACTAGCACCAGACGATGTGGGGGTTCGTTGGTCTGAGGTGATGGTGATGGTGGGGTGGGGGGGGGGGAGGGAGCAGGAGAAGGAGGGGGAAGAGGAGGAGGAGGTGGTGGTGGTGGTGGTGGTGGTGGTGGTGATGGTTGTGGAGGGGGGGGGGGGGGAGATGGTGGTGGTGATAGTGGTGGTAGAGGTGGTGGTGGTTGGAGGGGGGTGGGGGGGAAGCAGGAGGAGGAGGAGGAGGTAGTCGTGGTGGTGGTGGTGGAGGGAGGAAGAGGAGGAGGATGAGGAGAACGAAGAGGGGAAGGAGGAGGGGGAGGGGATGATTATGGTGGTGGCGGTGGCGGTGTTGACCGGGGTGGGGGCGGGGGGCGGAAGATGAAGAGGAGACAGGGGAGGAGGAAGAGGAGGAGGACGGATAGGAGGAGAAAGGGAGAGGAGGAGGAGGAAGAGGAGGAGGCAGAGCAGAGCAGAGCAGAGCAGTCAGAACGAACAAAAAAATGAAGTCATCCATGCACCAAGTTATGTACCGTAACACCATCAATAAGCCAAAAAGTGACCAACGAAACAACACGACAGTGGGTACCTTGGTACACAAGACAAAATGTCAGGGGGGTACGCACAGCGAAAAATAAATAAATAAATAAATAAATGAGCGGCCCACCTGCAGACAGCGAAGGAATGCCCATCATCGAAGCCTCGACGGGACTGCCCCACAAGTTAGCCGGAACGTCCTCGCCGTCGCCGAGGAGACCGGCCCGCATCAAGTGTGCCTGACAAACACAAATACAGCACACAACAGGCGCGGATTCATAATTCAGACGAAGTACGGGGAGCGCGGGGGGGGGGGGGGGGGGGGGGGGGGGGGGGGGGGGGGGGGGGGGGGGGGGGGGGGGGCAGAATCCAGCGAAAGGGGTCCGGGGTCCGAGGTCCGAGGACAGGGCTACGGGACAACCACTCGAGGGATAGAGAACAGGAGACAGAAGGACTGGATAAAGGAACAAGGTCGGGGGATAAGGGAACAGAGGATGGGAGCCGACGAGGGAAGGGAAGGGAAGGGAGGGTCAAAGCCTTCTCGCGATAAAAAATGCGACGCAAGAACAGCAGTGGTGAGGAGGGAGAAGGGCCTGCTATGCTTTGTGACCCAATGGTTGATCTGAGATACCACTACAGCAGGAAGGAGAGAAAAAAAAACAAAGAGATCGTGGACAGGGAATGGGGGACAGGAGACAGGAGGAGACACTAGGGGAAAGGGATGAGGGGATAGGGCACGGAGGACGACAGGTAGGGGACAGGGGAACAGGATGAGGGGATACAGGAAAGGGATCAGGGGATAGGTGAAGGAGAACGAGATGGGGGACAGGGAATAGGGGCGCAGGAGAGGGGGAGGGGAGGGCAGGAGGGACAGAGGAAGCGGGGCGTTCTTCGACCGTTGGTGAGTCGACGACGATGACGACAAGAACAAGAACAACAACAACAACACAATGAAAAAAAAACTAAACAGACCGCTGGGCAAGCAGTTCGTACAAAAGCAACCTAACTGCCAAAACTTCTCTCTCCCCGACGGTGGAAAAAAATCCAAACCCACCCACCCAACCACCCACCCGTACACCTACCCCCCAGCCCTCCCCCCTTTGGCTCCACCCCCAATCCCACCGACCCAGGGACCCACGGGCCCACGGGCCCACGGACCCACGGACCCACCCACCGACGCACCCACCTTGTGCCTAGGATAGCAAGAGTTGTAGGGGGCGAACTGGCAAGCGCGGTTGTCACCGCTAAGCACCGGCGGCGTTGCGACAAAGACAGGGAATATGCACTCCAAGGAGTTCGTCACGGTAAGGCGTCGGCAGCAGGTCACCAGCTGCATGCGCTCGCACTCCTCCACCCGAACCTAAATTATCATAGATATATGCATACCGTATACAGGTTTCCAATAGGAGGGGGGGGGGGTTCAGGGAACTGGGGGTGGTGTCATCATCTTATTTGTATGGATGGTTCTGGAGGTAAGCAGGCGTGTGGGAAGAGGGGTGGAGAACGGGAGAGAGGTGGAGAGATGGGGGGGGGTCGGGACGAAGGTGTCAACATCCAACCCACCGGTTGACCAACTACCAACAATCAACCGACGAACCAACGAACCAACCAACGATCCAATCGGCCAACCAAGGAACCAACAAACAAAACCAATAACACACGGACTACTCAATCCACCACACCAACGAACAAAACCAACAACACATCGACTACTCAATCCACCACACCAATCCAATCCATCGAAACCAACCAACTGAGGCGTATAGCGAACGAGCTACTATATCACGGTCAGTCATTGGCAGCTATTACGGGGGACCATAGTAAATAGGACTACATATTGATAGTAAAAATAGGGAAATATAAAGGTTTTGGAGTGTACCGTAGGTCCCTACATACCATAGTCCCCCGTAGTAGCTACCCCGGTACATATCGCGGCTGAAACACACTCGACTATAAACTACAAGCTCTACAAACAATTACGAGGGTCCTTAATAGTTAACAGGACCTATATTATACATAAAAACCTATATATTCACCTATTTTTACCGACAATATTTGGTCTTATTTGCTATGGTTCCCCGTGATACCAGTAATGGCGAAGGTAAGTCTTCGGGACAAAAATATGCTGCGCGCACCTAGGGGGGGGGGGGGGGTACATGCTTCTCGGCTTCATCGTGGAGTCTGCTTGCTACGCCCCTCTGGGATACAACCCGAACCCTAACCCCCGCCACCTTGGAACTTTTCTCGGAACGGAAACGTAACGACCAGGCAGGGGTTTTAGCGCGGGCTATCATCAACCAAGTCGCGAAACACGACTGCTAAGAGTCTCATGAGCACACACCAGTCGGACCGATCGCGACAGTGCACTCCAGCGACCCGACGACCAGGCAACCCACGGACCCACTAGTCAACAAAACCAACCGATCGACCCACCAGTAAATCAACCACAACACAAAAAAAACGACCAAATAACCTCTCCCGGGAGGCTATCTCCACCGCTCCGGCTCCTCTCGGGGGTCAGGTCGGGTCAACGTGCCCAACTGGGCTAAATTGGCACACGACACGAAATTGGAACGTGGAAGTGTGGTGAGCTTAAGCTTTATTTTTACCATGCCGCCGGAGGATAAAAAAAGAAAAAGAAAAAAAAAAAAAAGACTAAACAACACAACAAGCTGCTACCCAATCAACCAATCAATCAGTCAATCAGCCGACCAATCAATCAGTCAATCAACCAACCAACAGAGGTATTAAAATCGCAGGAGCTTACAGCCTCGACATCTGCACAAGACAAGAATCGACAGGGCGCGCTAGGCTAGACTAGGCTACGCTAGGCTAGACTAGGCTAGCGGGCCGACACGCTCGACAAGGCTCACCATCCCAGCGGCCGCGCCGATGACGACGGTGCAGTCCTTGCAGCCCATCACCGTCGCGAACCGCACCGCGGTCAGCACGTACACGTACGACTCCTGGCAGTAGTTCACCTGGAGGTCCCTGCCCAGACCCAGACCCAGACCCAACGCGAGACACGGAACGCAGAGAGATGGAAATCAAGGCTCGCATCGCGTCGAGGGAAACATGTGCCTATCTACCGCACGCACTTCCTTTCTGAATACTCTCACAACTCACGCAGATGGTCGATCCCTACGTCATGGTCTACGATACGTTCCAGATCAGGAGAGGCATGTTCCTGACCTGCATGATCAATTTCTGGGGACGCTGAGTACTATCGAGGTGAGAGCAAACATTCAAGAAACAAAATAACAAAATAAAATAAAAAAAAAATACAGCTGCGAGATCGAGGATTTCGTCGAACACCATCTTTGCGGGCTGTGTGTGATACTGTTAATAGTGATACTTCGATCGCGCGTACCATTGGTTTCATACGGCGTCATGCCGGGTATACAGCGCGTGAGTGAGGAATATGTGATACGTGTGTACGGGAAGAGTTGACCAATCGGATCAAACACGGGTTGTTGTACCCGCATCGTCTACAGTTCTTGTGCCGTCGAAGGTGACTCGCCACGAGAAGACACAGCGAGGCAGACCCATCAAGACAGACCCAAGGCGCGATGAAAAGAAAAAAAAAGACTGGTGTAGCTTCAGGACCCATCACACGATACACACAAAAACCTACCTGGTATCGTACCGGCACATTGCAGTACTTTTGCCAAGCATAGATCGTCCTGATAACTACCGTACAGTATCTATGCGCCCTCCTTCGCGTATAGCTTGTGTTTCGCCGGCTGGGAGTCTCATCACCTGCATAGTCTACAGCAGGAGGTGTTCCCTGGGTTTGATCTGTACTACGAGTACAGATCCTTCACAACACCTCAAAGCGGCATATTAGGATCTACATGATCTATCTGTAGATAGATATATCCTGATCGGCCCGAGGTGTCGAATGGTTCCCCAAGTCCCGGTACAGCAATATAATGTTTTCGCTGTCGGTACAATATATCGGTATCTGGCTGGTACTGGTATACCAGGGACCGGGTAAATGCGGATTTGCTCTTTCGCTGCGCCTGCTTGTCGGTGTATTTGTTCGTTCATGTTTCGATCATTTTGATCGATTGCTGTACAATAGACCGTCCCTGGTATCTGGTAATCGTGCATGCGTCATGTTTTCCACCAAAACCAACCAACCCAAAGAAAACAAACCGAGACAGGCCACACCATGCCAAAAAACATCCAAAACCAAACCAAACTACATTGAACCATCTTCAATACAACCAAACCAAACCGAACCGAAACGCATCGAAACCAACAACCAACTAAACCAAACAACCGCAAACACGGCCCACCCAAAAAGGCCCTGACGCTTCAGCGTTGTGTACCAATGTCGTAACCGAACTAAACCGAACCAAAACACAACAAACCGAACCAATCAGAACCAAACCGATCAACCGACAACGTAACCAACCGATCGACGAAGAAATTAACCAACCAAAACAACCAACCAACCACACCGAACCAAGCCCAACCAAACCAAACCACGCCAATCGAACCGCACCAAACCGAACCAATCAACGCACAGACCAATCAACCAATCCACCAATTACTACTGCCGTCGCTTGCGTCCTCGTACGTATGTTCTGCGGGGAGGGTGTGGGCGAATCAAAATGATTAGGTATTCACTTGAGCTATTAATAATGCGGAATAATTTCTGCGGTTTTGGCCGACCATCCACCCCAGCAAAACCGAACAAAACCGAAACAAACCACCCCCAAAATCAGAAACCGAACCAAGACCAAACCGACACCAATCCATAACCGAACACAACCCACGCTCACCTCAAAGGGCCAGATGCTTCAGCGTTATGCACCACGGTCGTACGGCAGGCGCAGTTGACTAGGAGGGGCGCGCAAGGCAACGCGGGGACTATCACCCCCCCCCCTCCCCCCGCCCCCGCCCCCACCACCATTCCCATTCCCATTTCCGTTCCCATTTCCATTCCCATTCCCATTTCCGTTCCCATTTCCACTTCCCAATTGATCGCCGTTGCTCAGTGCCATCTGTCATTATTAAGGTATCATGGCCGAAAAAAAAAAAAAAAAAAACGGAACAAAAAATATAAAGGGGGGGGGGGGCGGGCGCGCAGAAGAGGTTGTATATAAACCCTTTTGTTATCTCAAAACCCTACACTAATTTCGGGTAATTTTTCCAAGTATCTTGTCCACGAAATAGGTATGGTGATATGAAGGTATTCGAGACAGAAAAGGGTACACGATGATATAAGAGGTATGTGGACAAGGCACTTCTGAGGAATTAGTGTAGAATATCTAAAACAAAGGTTATGGGGATGTCAATACAAGGTGAACAAAGGTAAACGAAACTGAAAGGGGTGAAAGGCAAACACTGAAAGCAGAACCAACACCCGACAGAAGGGAAAAAAAAAAGAAAAAAAGAACAAAAACGACGGTCTATTACGGGGGTACATAGTTAGTAGGACCTATGGTATACATAAAAAACCTATGTTTACCTATTTTTACTAACAAAATTTGGTCCCGTTAACTATGGATCCCCGTAATAGTTGCAGCCATCGCCGTTCCCAAGGCCGATAGGCCCTTCGCAAGCCCCCTCTACCCTCGCCACCAATACCACCACCTCATCACCACCACCACCAACGAAATTCCTCCCGCCACCACCAACGCCCTTCCTCTCCTCTCCTCTCCCCTCCCCCCCCCCGCCCTCCCATCACCTTGGCCAGAAGCGGAGGCCCCCGCCCTCCCCTCCCGTCCCCCCTCGCCGTCTCCACTCCCCTGCCCTCCCCCCCCCCCCCCGCCCCTCCTCTCTATCGCTCATTCTACCCCTTGTCTCTACCGCCTACTTGGACATATACCACCCCTTTCCTCTTGCCGCTCCCCCTTCCTTCTATTTCTCCCCTTACCTCCTCCCGGCTACCCTACCACTCAAGCCCAACCTCGACCCCCGGGGCAAGTTTCTCTCCCGAGGTGGGGCAAACCCTGTGTTCTCCTTTTGGATCAGCGGTAGAGCAGTCGAGTCCGTAGGGCAGAAGCGTGCGTTCAAAACCCCACCCACTCCTGCGTGTTTTTTTTTTCTCTCGCTTTTTGTTTTTATGGGTTGGGGGTGAGCCGAGTGGGAAAAAAGTCTCGGATCGGACATCATGCCACGAGGAGAGCTGCTGTATTGACGTGCGAGCTACCGACCACGAAATCGAAAGTTGGTTTGGTCAAGTCGTGGAACACTGCTGTCCCTTTTCCTTCCCCCGTGAGAGACAGATGGCGGCCACAATAGGCCGAACGGGAGGGGGATAGCAATAGGACAGAAGCAAAACGGTTTCATGTGATATCATCGACAATAAGAAAAAAGGGCCCCGAATGTTGGAGGTGTCTCTCATTGGGAGTACATAGAAACGGTGCTCAGTCTCGTAAGGCATGCGTGGTGAAGGGTCAACAAGACTAAAGTAAGGCGAGCAACTCTATACTATTTAATGGGAGTAGAGACGGTGCTCCGTCTCGAAAGGGATGCGTGGTCAATGGTCAAAAGACTTACGGCGAGCAACAAACTAGTACCCCCCTCCCCTCCCCTGCCCTCCCCTCCCCTCCCCTCCCATCACCTCTTCGGCACCATGGCCAGAAGCGGGGGTAGAGTCCGCCAGAAAAATGGAAGATGGTGAGGGAGGTACGGGATAGGTAACCTCGTTAACCGTGAGCGCGCCGGTCAAGAAATCGGCGACTTCCGAGATTGGCACGCGTTCCCTTGACCGCCTTTAGTTTTTCATGCACCACAAGGGTTTGCATATGGGACAGGAAAGGCGGGGGGTGGGGGTGAAAAAGGTGAGCGCAATCAAAAAGAAAGGGGAAGGGGAGGAGGAAGGAGGGGAGGGGGTGGAGGGAGATACAGGGAGAAGGAGAGAGCACGAAAAAACATCACGCCGCGAGTCCAGCCAAGCGAAGCAAGCCGAGCCAAGTCAAGGCAACCAAGAGATCCAATCAACGCGGGGAAGGCAGACTACAACACGCAACCTAATTGAGGCAAGAAGCCCGGTCAAGCCAGACCAAGCCAACACAAGCCAAAAACCGTCCGAGCCAACCGAATCAAGGCAAACCCAGGGCGAGCGAGACAAAACAGACAAATCTCCAACCGAGGAGAAGGGGGGGGGGGGGCAACAACTTCAACATCTAAATAAAAAACCTACGACGTCTACAGCATCGGCAAGCATCTGCAACGCGCCCACTATCACCGTCTAGACCACCACCGCCAAAAACACCAACACTCCCCAATGATGACACCGAGGACAACATTACCGCCACAGCTACAACTACCTCAACATCACACCAACACCAACACCGACTCCAACACCGACACCAACACCAACACCAACACCAACACCACACCCACACCCACACACACCACACCCAACACCAACACCAACACCAACACCAACACCACCACCACCACCACCACCACTACCACCACTACCATCACCAGCACCACCAACACTACCACCACCGATATCGCCGCATCACAACCACTACAAACGACTACAACGTCTTCGCCCCCCTATCACCGCCGCCACCATATACCCTCAACACCTGCACCTCCAATACGAACGCCATCCGCCAACATGACCACCGCTAACCCCAACAACGCCACCGACACCGACACCACTAACCCCAACATCACCACCAACCCCAGCAACCACCGACACCACACCACCACCACCGCCAACACCAACACCAGCAACCACCACCACCACCACCACCACCGCCAACACCACCACCACCACCACCAACACCAACACCACACAACATCACCACACCACCACCACCACCACCACCACCACCACCAACACCAACACCAACATCACCAACACCAACACCAACATCACCACCACCGACACCAACATCACCACCAACACCAACACCACCACCAACACCAACAAGATGGACTCTCACATAGGTTGATCCCACAGCGGGCAGAGGTCTGCGAGGGCAACACCCGGTGCCCTCTCCGTGTCGAGGCTAGCCCCCCAGTCATCAAGAAGTCTAGCGCCTCAAAATCAGACCTGTGCGACAGCAAGCGGCAAAAGGCAAGGCGGAGAGAGGGGTCACCAAGACAACGAGACCATAGAGAGCAGGAAGGGGGTCATCGAGATAACGAGGCCATAGGAGAGGAGGAGCTCGTGAAGACCAAGGGGGGCATGTAGAGGAGGAGGCGGTAAAGGTAAGGAGACAAAAAGGAGGTCAAAGAGAAGGAGGTCACATATGAGAGGGGCACAAACAGAAGGAGGCGATGAAGGTGAGGAAAGGCATAGAGAAGGAGGGTAACATAGACATGAATAGGACACGATAGAGATAAGGGGGCCATACTGAAAATACAGTGAGGCCACAGAGAGGTAATTTATATCAGGAGGTCAAAAACAAATGTGACAAGCTCCCCAAGAAAGGTCATACTTAGCCGGTTATACTCGTACAGAGAAGCAAACCAAATAGAACAACGATACAGGGAGAACGAGGACGGCAACATAGCGAGTACCCTTCGATATACAAGCAAAAAAAAAAAAAAAGAGACCGGCGTCGCATAATAAAATACAAACAATATACTGACAACTGCAAGTTGATAGACCGTGTCACAAAATCTCACAAGCGGGAACTGATACCGCCCCTTCCCCATCAACAAACACAACACGCTCTTGCCACCCACGAGCACCCCCCCCCCCCCCCCCCCCCCGCATCTCCAACCCACATATCCTCAACCCGCCCATCCACACCCCCAACCAGTCCGCACGCTCTTCCATCTCCCTTACCCACCCGTCCACCCCCTCACCGCCCTCCACTCGCCCAACCACCGGCCCCCTAACCCCCCCCCGCGGAAAGACCAACCCGACCCACTCACTCACGCCCACCCACAGCCCATGGGATTGTGTTGGGCTTACCCGGCGTTAATAGCTAGGCGAGGTGCAGAGGTCTCAAGTGATCAGCCTCAGGAAAAACGTGTCGCAGCAACACCCCTCTTGTTGCACGTGTCGTTCAGCATTCCCGCCGATTGCTCCACGTGCGCCTCACCCACCCGACTATCAACCTCGACAAATCCGGCTCCTCCCCCCCCAACCCCAGACCCAGCCCCGCCCTCATCGCACCCCGTGCACCCAACCACCCACCCGCCCACCTACCTACCTCCCCACCACCCAACTACCCACCCACCCACCACACCCCACCCAACCAACCACCCCCCCCCCCCCCCCCCCCCCCCCGCCCTATCCACCACCTACCCCCACACCAGACCCCCACCCAACTACCTACCACTCACCCCCCTCCTCCCCTCGACCACCCACCTCGACAAATCCGGCTCCTCCTCCCCTGCCCCACCCGCAGCCCCGCCCCCGCTTCCCCCCCCAGTCGCCACCGCCGCCGCCGCCGCCACCGCTTCCTCGTCGCCCGTTGCAGTGGACAACGCGGCGGCCCCAGCCTCACTGACCGCCTGCGCCTGCTGCTGCAGCGTCGGCGACAGAGCAGGAGACGACGGAGGCTTCGAGGATGGGGGGGTGGGGGGGGGGGACAAGAAACGCCTCCCACCCCCCCTCCAACACCGCCTCCGGCTCCGCTACCCGTGATGGAGGAGGTTGATTGAGGGGTTGAGAACAGGGCGGAGGGGTGGGTGCTGGCTACCCTCAAGAGGTCGTGGAGGTGGCGCTTGATGAAGCTGAGCCGGTGGGCATCATCCGAGGTTCGCGTGTGAAGCCTCATCGATCGAGACCTGTCGGTGGCGGGCGGGTGTGAGGGGGGGCGGGGGGGGGGGGGGGGGGGGGGGGGGCGAGAGAGGGCAGGGGTGGCGGGGGCGTACTCATTTGTTGCTTGGTTTAGTCATTTGACCATTGACCACGCATCCCTTTCGAGACGGGGGGGGGGGGGGGGTGGGGGGTTGGCAATTGACCACGAATCCCTTTCGAGACGGAGCATAGTTCCTACTCCTATTAGAGACACCTCCAATAATTGGGCGCTCAGTATGTTTCCATGTATTTCATAGAAACGTTTTGCTGATAGTATCCCCTTCCTACAGAGGGGGCGGGGGGCAGCGAAAGGGTGGTCTGATTTGTTGTTTCTTGGTAAATACCTGTACACAGAGTCTAGTCTGATCTCACGAATATACCAAGTGCGATACAAGAAATATATTTGGACTATGAACGCCAGAATACAGACACATATACAGTGTGAAGCTCGAGGATCCTATTTTAAAACAAAAGCATCACCTGTGAGACCCAGGATTTTCGTCGAAACTCGCATCAGGTCTTTGCAAGCTGCGTATGATAGAACTAACTATTACGGGGGTCCATAGTTAATAGGACCTACGGTATACATAAAGACCTATATATTCACCTATTTTTACTAACAAAATTTGGTCCCATTAACTATGGACCCCCGTAATATCAACTCGTTCGGGTTGATCGGTGATACTTGCCCGGATACTTGCCCGGTGCTTGGCTACTTCATCCGTCTTTAGCTTCCTATATCTTCCTTAAGTTCATCGTCTTTGCCCGGTAGAGTAGCCGGGGAACGAACGCCTCTGGCTGTGTTCTCCCTCTTCAGCTTGCTACACACCCCCGGGATTTCAAGTCGAACCACAATCACGTAGTGGAAACTCGCACTTTCGAATATAGAGATACATATATACGAGGCTTTCCTTCGGGGTGGGAGTAAGATGGAATCGTTCCTTGCACCAATACGACTTTGTTTGGTTGCTTTTGGGCTATTCCGCCAACACATTGCGGAAAATCCCTAAGAAATCCAACCAAGCAAACTTGTGTTTTGTGTAACAAACAAAAATATTGTATCTTGGCAGCTATAATGTGACCGATGTGCGGGTGATGTAAGAGTAAGGCTTAAACGCGGCGAACGACAACAGGACAACTATTTACATATTTTTTCCGCGGCAAGAGTCCAGTGGTGCATGGCATGGGGATGATATGTAACGTATATTGATGAGGAGGGTTCGGTATGGGGGGAAGGCAGTACAGCAGTGCTCGCAACAACTACGGTTCGGGTTCGGAAAAAAAAAAAAAACGTCGTATACAGTTGATGCGCGGCCGCGATTTCGATAGGAGAGTTCCCTTCGGGTTCGTCGTGTAACAGCAATAACGGCGGCGGGCGACGCAAGAAAAGGCCAAAATCAATACGACTGAACACCCATGTATGTATCTATCCATCCATCTATCTATCTATCTATCTATCTATCTATCTATCTATCTATCTATCTATCTACCTATCTATCTATCTATCTATATTTATACATCGTTCGTCCAAAGACACCGTTTACATCGTAACTATTACTGTGAACATGGGTCCCTACGTACCCACATGCACGAAGAAAGCATTCACCTGCGTACGACCCGACCGACTTACCCACCCATCTACCCACCCACCCACCCACCCACCCACCCACCCACCACCCACGAACCACCGACAAACCCAGCAACACACCCGCTCAACCGCAACGCCCTGCCCAATTACTGCTGTACGATCGATGAAATACGCAACACTCAAAACCCGTGCAATTGCTGCACGTGACCACAAAACGAAAAAAAATAGCAAAAGTCGTATTAGTGTAGAACACGTACGTATGTATACCAAGCGTAATTAATACTAAAAAAGAGCAAAAGCAATATTATTCTGGCGACCCTCGCACGGCCAGACATTTGTGACAAATAATACGTACCAGGTATAGATTGTGTCGTGACAGGTGCCTGGTAGGTCGTACCTGGTGAGCAATCAACACAGAACACTAAAGAACACACCATCTGCCGAGCAGAGGCTTCCAAGGAGGTTGCTTGGGCGTCGCAGCAAAGCCCCTATCATAGCAACAAAACTTAGCACCGCCAACAGCGGCACCAGCAAGCAGCAGCAAGCAGCAGCAGCAGCAGCAGCAGCAGCAGCAGCAGCAGCAGCAAGCAGCAGCAGCAGCAACAGCAACAGCAGCAGCAGCAGCAAGCAGCAAGCAGCAAGCAGCAGCAGCAGCAAGCAGGAGCAGCAGCAGCAAGCAGCAGCAGTGGCACCACACAGAGCAGAACAGGATCTGTCCCCCTCCTGTGATGCTCTGTCTTGCGTTATCCCAATGTCGAGTTTCGAAAAGAACGACGTGAGTTTGCTCGATAAACCATGCCTCGCACCAAGATACACGGTACGTTCGCTGTAATAGTTGTCAAGTCACAATTTTCAATGATGGCGGAATGCGTGGCGAAAACACCGAACACACAAAAAAAAAAAAAAAATGGAAAGCAGCAAGCAGAGTTACAGACACATCAGTACAGCAGCAGCAGTGCAGCAGCAGCAGCAGCAGCAGCAGCAGCAGCAGCAGTAGTGCAGCAGTCGTAGGCAGACCAGAGCAGGACCCTCAACTCTCGATTCCCCTTTCTCCCGTACTCTTGCTTTCCTGACACACACACGTAGCGGTGTTTTGCTCTGTCCGCATGTCGTGTTTCGAAAAGAAGAACCCGTGAGCTTGCTCTCTCTATATATATTTAGGGCAGATACTTATGACAGCATGATAGCACGTACGTTTGTTCGCTGTCTACTGCCTACGTACTATCGTTTGCTGTCACACACAGGTATCAAGAGACAGCTGTCCGTGATTGCGGAATGCGGGAAAATCTTGACATTGGTGACGAAGTACATACGCGCTACATTCGTGCCGTGCGTACGTCAACTCAGATTCTGACGCTAAAAGCTAAAAGCCCGCCTGCTGCAGGCTAGTCGTGCTGTTCATCGTCGCCTGCTGTCAGCTGCTGACGCAAAAGCCAGCCTGCTTGGGTTTGTCGCACCGACCGATTGTGGTACGAACCGAAGAGCTGGCAAGTGACACAGACCCCAAATCCCGAAAAATTAGTTATATTTATAAACGAGGGTCGTATACCAGTACCCTGGTACCATGTATACGGGGTTCGTTCGACATGACGAAAACACACACAAATTCTACACGTCAGATAGATCACCTCCACAGATAGATTATATACAGATAGATCATCAACAGATAGATCATCTACAGATAGATCATCCACAGATAGATCATCTACAGATATATCATCAACAGATAGATCATCTACATATAAATCATCCACAGATAGATCATCTACAGATAGATCATCTACAGATAGATCATCTACATATAGATCATCTACAGATAGATCATCTACAGATAGATCATCTAGATCCCAGCCTGCCGTTGTAGCATGTTGTGCAGAATCTGGAGCACAGATCCAACCCACGAAAAACTGTGCCCTGGAGAATGCATTGTACAGCTCCCACGCGGCAGCATGATTTAGATCATCCACACCAGGAATTTCATCTGTGCCCTGACAGATACATATCACACAGGGGCAGATCATTGGCCTGTTCGAAGTGCGAACCATTCAATAGCCTTCTACTCGTACAGCAACAAAACAGACAGACAAAAACACAATAAGGAAAAAAAAAAACGGAAAAAAAAAAAAAAAAACAGAAAATACGTCATCGAAGAGTCACTAATATAATACTCGCCTCGTAGGCGAGAGAGGGGCGGAGGGGTACATGTGCAGCGCCGCAGCAGACACCCCTCCGGCGAAACCCTCGGAGACGAGGGGGCAGGCGGTGACACCACTCTCGACTGTCCCACGCGCCCCGGAGAGTGCACGCCTCCAGCCCTGAGTAGAAAACAGGAAATCGTATAAACAGCGTGGGTCATGACGCAGATAGATAATCCGGCAGGAAAGAAGGGAGGAGAGGGGAAGGACGGAGGGAGGGAAGGGGGGAAGGGAGGAGGGAGAAAAGCAGGGGGGAGGGGGTGGAGAGAGGGGGCGAGGGAGGGAGGGGTGGGGGGGGCATGATTGTGGAGGGGTGACCCAATAAAGGCGGAGTCGATCGAGAAAGAAGCGTAGATGCCACGATACCATACCATGCTTGGCCCTAAATACGGATCCAACACAAAATTTATCCTGCCCGCGATTGTCTGTATGAGAAATCAAGGGGGGGTCCGGGGAGAGGGCACGTAAAGAGAACACTGGGGAAGTCAGAAGGCGTCTCTGTAAATAGCGACAAGCGAGTGGTCAAGGGTGAGGGCATGTCCATCCTGCATTTTCAACATCGAATAGGACTCGGTCCGATCGACTACTCCAACACCACCACCACTCACAACCGCACTATTGGCAGTACCATCAACGACACCAAATACGACACTGAAGGCAAAACCAACATCGTCACCGTCATCAACACCACCATCCTACCACCCTCGCCATCAGCACCACCAACTCCATCAACAACACCATCACCACCATCACCACCGCACCCACACCATCACCACCATCCTCAGCGTCATCGACACCATCACACCACCAATGCCGACACCATCACCATCATCCTCACCATCACCACCAACACTCCCATTAACATCACCAACACCACCGCACCCACCACACCCACATCATCACCCTCCTGACCTGACCGTCATCAGCACCACTACACCACAACGGCCGACACCACCACCACCACCACCACCCTCACCATCAGCACCACCTACACCACGATCACCACTATCACCACCACCAAACACCACCAAACACCACCGCGTCCACCACACCCTACACCCATACCACCACCAACAACACCACCCACACCTACACCACACGCACACCAACAGCACCACCAACACCTACACCACACGCACACCAACACCCTCACCACCACTGCAATCGCCAACACAATCTCCACCATTCTCACCCCCATGCGACATTCACGCCGACGCCGACACCACCACCATCCCCACCACCAACAACACCAACACCAACACCGCCAACAACGCCCTCATCACCACACGCACACCCATACAGAAAACCACCCACACCGACACCACCACCACTAACACCAGCACCAACACCAACATCCCAACAGCACTCTCACTACCACCAACACCAACACAAGCAAACACACGCCAATCACCGACGCCACGAGACAACCATCATCACCGCTACCGCCCCCGCCACCGCCACCAGTACACACACCAACACGAGTACCATCACCACCGCCACCACCCACCACAACCAACACCAACACCACAACAGCCGCCATCAATATTACACCTTCTGGGGCTCCCTCCCAAGGCAGCAGCGGCCTCCTCCGAGGGCCAGACGCTGTCCGCATTGTGCGCCCGCTGAGACGTCAACCTTGACGGCCACCGAAACACACCAAACGGAAAGGAGGCGTTTATTTTTTGTGGATGCTGCACAACATCGGACAGAACAGACCCCCCTCCATTTCACGACCTACATTTTTCGGGGGCTTATACATTCCCGATCAATCGATATCGTCAACACGACCGACTTACTAGATCATGTTTCAACGGGTGCACATATATATATGTATGTATATGTATATATAAACACACATACATATATAGATGTGTATATATGTATATATACGATCTGCAATTATATACAGCAGTGGTAGATTATGTAGGTCCTAGTAGATCATGTAGATCTGTTTGACACGGCGCCTGCACACCATGTCGCAAGGGCGAAAGAGCGGAGACACATACTCGTGGACAAGTCAGATCGTCAGCTGTCCAACGCTCGAACAACCGCCAGAACGACAACACCAAGAAAAAGGGCGGGGTCGCAGCAAGGGAAAGAGACGGGGGCGGGGCGGACTCAAACACAACCGCCCCCCCCCCCTCCCCCCCCCGGCATTATGGTTTGGGTTCATGACGGGTTCCGTTGGGTGACACGCCTGGTTACAAACCGTACAACAAAAATCGTAACCCCCATATACTACAAAACTCCAAGACGTATGTCCCCGAAAACACAGTGTTAGTGTTACACCTTGTGGGTACAGCAGGGGTACCCGACCTGACAGCCGGTTGGAACAGGTCCGCTCTACGGCCCTTACCTCCGTCCCGGTTTTATCGTGTACCACTCTGTCTCTAAACATAGGGACGGTTTTGACATAATATTAGTACATCGAAGTTGCTTATGTTTGCGGACAGAGTGGTGGCTCCTATATAGCATAGGCGCCACAAGTCGTGACGAAAGCCGATTAAACCGCTCTTAACTCGGAAATTATCTCAAGGTCGGACGCTCTTCAATCCGGTACCCCCACTGGACACGAAACTCTCAAGCGCCGATAGCTCCCAATAACACCGTCCGTGTTCGTGTCACGACCTTGTTGGTGCATCCTTCTGGCTTTCATCGCCTTCCTTCGGAATGAGCGTCTGCCTGAGCCGGAACTGCCCGAACGGCCCAGATCCACTCCCCTCGCCACGAGCGGTGCCGACGTCTGTGTCCAGGGCGGACTCGTGGCCGTTCTGGGCTCTGTGTTCGCGTCGTTGGGTTGTGTGATCGATTGATATCGTACCGCTGTGCTGTAGCATATCATATATCGTACTGCTGTGCTGTAGCATATCATATATCGTACTGCTGTGCTGTAGCATATCATATATCGTACTGCCGTGCTGTAGCATATCATATATCGTACTGCTGTGCTGTAGCATATCATATATCGTACTGCTGTGCTGTAGCATATCATACCGCACAACACCATACGTCGAGGAAAAATAAAAGTTGAAACGAAACACGCCGATTCCCCTATAGAAACAAAAACCTTGCCGCATTTAAAAAAAGAAAAAAAAAATGTGTGCTACCATGTATACGAAAATCGCGTGTTGTTTTCTGAACAAAAGCCCTGCCGAAATTTCGAAACAACAAAAAAAACATTCATTCATACGTACATACATACATACATACATACGTGCAAACAAACGCCTTTTTTTCGCCCACTGCCGAGTTTCGAAAAACAAAATCAAAACACATTTGTTGCCCTACCTGCAAAACAACTCCATATACTCTTATCACCTAATAATGCGAAAAAATAGTTACAAAGTCTTCGACACGCGGCGAGGCGTGGCGGGGGCGAGTGTACTCGATAGGAGAAATGTACTCGATTTCATATATGGCCGTAGTCGTATGTCCATAGACCCTCGCGTCCCTACAATGTCGGGACAAAGCATGTCGGGTTTTCACCGACCAGGCGTGGCGGGAGGGGGGGAAGGGCGTTAACAGCCCGGAGCGACAGCAGTAGTCAATGACAGACCACAGGGAGAGAGACGGGGGTTATTGATGGAGGGGGGGGGGGGGGGGGGGGTGGGGGGGGGGGGTGGGGGGGGGGGGGGGTGGGGGTAATGCCGCCGGGGGGGGGGGGGGGGGGGGGGGGGGGGGGGGGTGGGGGGGGGTAGGGGGGGGGGGGGGGGGGGGTTCATGTCATACATGGCCACAGCGGTATAACCATGGACACTCGCATCCCTACTCCCCCGGGACGGCACGTCGAGTTTTCACTGACCCGGCATACATTGCTTGGGGGGGGGGGGGGGTGGCGGCACCTGTAGTTTGTCGAGTCCGGGTGGAGATGCAAGAAGAGGAAAAGACCCAGCTTGGACACGGGCAGTTCGATCGCCTGCACCTTCTCGTCGCCTCCGTCCTTCCGACCCCCGCACGCCACCTTATCCAGAGACCCCAGCCTGCTTGGCGGAAGATACAAAAAAAACGAGGCCAAAAAAAAAAAAAAACTCAAGACCAAAAAGCAAGGAGAAGTCAATGGATAACGCTTAAAAGAACTACGCATACGTCAACTAGGCAAAATAATCGGTACTACCGTAAAATGAGCTGGGACAAACTGGAGGGCAACCAAAAATACCCGGAAACATTTCGTAGGGTATACAATCGGAAAGGACTGCAACGAGATTTGAAACAAGTGAGAAAAAAATGGGGAAAGTATAGCTGTGGTCGACGTGCCTCTGTCTCGGCGCGCATCAACGCGCATCTATGTATCTTCACCACCGTGAAACCTAGGTCAACGTGCGGCCTGTATCAACGCGCGTTCGTATACCAAGATGCATGGTTTTGGAGTATGTCTCAACGTGCTCTTGTTTCTATTCCAAGCCGTCCTCGGGTATTACGACATGTTTTTTTCTCTTAACCTCTTTGCTACATGCCTCCCACCTTCTTCGCTCGCCAGGGTACGTACGTTCTACAGTGATACGGTCATTGGCAACATTGGACATCGGCCAACAGGTACTTCGCTGGGTGCTAACCCCAGTACCTCTACTCACGTTATCATTGCGCGCTGCTGCTGCATACCTGGTACTTATTTAGGACCTGAGATAGGTAGCAGCACAACTACACACCCCGTGCGCAGCACGAGCGATGGAAGCGCTTCCACGTAGCCTGCAAGTTATGACCTAGCAGGAACAACAATGATCCTACAGCTGCTCATGTGTCCTTTTAACTTACCCGAAACACGTAAATCTCAATGTGCATGCATCTGCTTCAACGAGCTTCTGTGGCAAGAGCCTGATAGCGTGGCCGGCAGTACCTGGGGCTGTGGAAATGGTACATGCAGAGCATCTCCCAGAAGAGCTTGGCCGACGGCTCGGACCACTGAAGCACCCGCCAGCCCTCAGTGATCCACGTTGTGTACCTTCAAGGAGACAACCGTAGACAGAGACAGACAGAGAGAGAGAAAGAGAGACAGGCAGGCAGGCAGGCAGGCAGGCAGGCAGGCAGGCACGCGGGCAGACACGCAGACAGACAGAGACAGAGTGAGAGCATGTCAAACCCACAAAACGAACGAAAATGCCAACAGGCGCGATTGGCACGATAGCAGGACAAACGGCACAACAACAAAAACACAAAACACGCAACACCAAACACGAACCACCGTGCATACACGCCGGGTGTATCACACAAAACACAAAAAACACAAGAACACGAAAAGTTAACACCAAAACGCAAAGCAAAAAACGAAACAGGGAAACAAATACCGCCACAGCAAATCACAAGAGTTCCAAAAGGGTGGGTAGTTTCCTCCTCAGCATCGCCGACAAAAAAAGTAACACCATTTCCCGCCCGCCCCGAACAAAAAACACTTCCAAACAGGCACCACAGCTGAGGTAAGCCCTCGATCAGCACCCCTACCGCCCCCACCACCACCGCCACCACCACCCTTGCCGCCCGCAAAGCATCGCCCTCGAAGCACCAATAAACCCGCGTGCGAGGCGTGGTCCAAAATAATCCCCCGCAACTGTTTAGGGTCTCCCGCCGATCGTGATGAGGAGCCCCCCCCCGCAAGCATACCGGGCCTCTGCGTCCTCATCAGCCCCCCCCCCAACCCTCACCAGGCCTCGCTGCTCGCATCAGGTTCCATACACTCATCAGGTCCCCCTACTATATTGATGTTCCCTTGCCCATATTTAACCCGCTCATGCTCACCAGGCCTCTCCCACCTTCTCAGCCCCCCCCCAGCCCTCACTCCCCCCCCCCGCCAGACACTCCTCAGCCTCCTTCGTCAACATCAAGTTTTCCTAGTGAGGTCCCCCCAAAAATCATCGGAGGCTCTCTCGCCCTCACCCTGCTGAATCCTTACCGGCCCCCCCCAGACCCGTCAGGCCTCTTGGCTCCAAATCAGGCCCCCCCCTTACCGGCGCGATCTAGAATAGAGGTACTACATTTCCCCCAAAATGCGCTAAAATGTGTTTCTGAATGACGGGGTTCCTTATCCCTGAACCGTCGGAATGTCAATCTCGTTTCGAAAAATGACGAAATTGTAAAGCTGGGCCATGGGACTGTATTCATTGGGATGCAATTTGAGTTTAGCTGAAGTCAGTTCTCTTACGAGGTATGGAGCTCCTTTTAAGGTCGAGTTGGAGCCTCAGAAAAATCAGGGTCGAACCTCTATTGTAGAACGCCTCTATACCCCTATGAGCATCCATTTTTTGCCTTTTCTGAGTCCCCCTATGATACGTACTCTTTTCACGTCCCCTGACCTTTACCGCCCCTCACCAACCCTTCCCAGGTCCCCCCATTGTCATCAAATGTAAGCATGAACCCTGCTATTAATAGGACTGCAGTGCCGTTTCGGGGCCAAACTACTTGGAATTTGACTGATGCGTCCCCGAAACTAAAACTGCGGTCCCGAAAGGGTTTAACACCTCGGACAGATCATCTATAGACCATCTACAGATAGATCATGACCTAGATCTTTCAAGGAAGATAGATCATCTGTTCCCGATCTGGTATAATCTACAGGCATTAAACAGTAGCTCATACTGCCGGGTGGGACCCCTACATACAATCTGCATCGTCTGCATGATCTACTGACATATAGGACATGCTTCCTGGGTTGAATACATCTATATGCTATCACGGGGGCCCATAGCAAATAGGACCAAACATTGATGGAAAAAACAAATACGGAAATATAAAGGTTTTCGTCTGTACCGTAGGCCTTATTTAGTATGCTCCCCCGTAATACACAGATCCTGCGCAACCTCTCGCTACGACCTGGCGAGGGAGAGAATGATATGCTGTAGACAGATAGATCATGATCTGCCCGTCGGAGCTGTCCCGGTATCGTTCCATTCTCAGGCCCCTTCACCCTTGTCGGGCCGGGCCGCCCCGGGCCCCTTTTACACCGCCCGGCCCTCTCACCGCCTCAGGTTCACATACCCTTACCAGCCCGCCCTTAACTCGTGGCCGATTTTCCTCATCCTCATCAGGCCCTTCCGTACCTTTACCTCCTCGCTCCGCAACGTAAACCTTGCCTCAACTTCTCTCTACTAAAACCCGATCTGACATCGAGCCCAGCCCAAACCCAACCCAACCCAACAGGTTGGCTAGATCCCACGCAACGTACTTGACAGCTGTCCCGAGTTAAGGGACACCAAGCCCAACTCTGACCGAACCGACATGAACCAAACCCAATCCAACCCAGACCGGACCCACACAAACCGAACCAAACCAGATCAAACCGAACCGTGAACCATACCAAACCAAAAATCAAACCAACACACAACCCAACACAACTGACCGCCCCCTTCAACCCACCTGACGGTGTCGGGGTTAGCCTCCCTCAAGGCCTTCAGCAGGACGAACAGGGGAGACGGAGCCCCTCCCCCCGGACCCATAGGCCGCGCCGGAGACAGCGGAACTCCCGAGGAGCGCAAGGGTAACACCCCATCGAAAACCTCGCTTCGCAGCCATAACCGCGACATCCTCGCCCCCTATTCACACCACCGAGGAAGAGTTACAAAACGACACTAAAAGGCAGGGGAAAATATGCGTTCCCCCCGTACTCCCACACCACTAGTGGAAACCCCCGGTCGGTATCCTCGCGGCGGTTGTCCGGAGGGGGTGGGGGAAATGGGGGGGAAGGGGCACGAAATACCCTCCGTTACCCTGCGTATGCCCTCTTGCCGCTGTCGCCTCCCTTTTTCTTTGGCTTTTTTCCCGAATTTCCGTCGAGCGTCAAAATAATCGCGACAAGCGATAGATTTCCCCTGCTTCCCCTTCCCCCCCTCCCTCCTTCTCTTCCTTCTCTTCCTCCCTCCTTCCCTCCTCCCCTGTATCTCTTTTCCCTGGCTCGTTTGCTCGCCCCTCCCCCCGCTTTGTTCCCTCCCTCCCTCCCCCCCTCCTTGCCGCTTTCCCTCGTCTTCCGCCTTCCTCCACAACCAGTCTCACCGACTCTGTCGCTGATGCACGACACACTATTTGCCGTGCGTTTTTCAAGGTTTGTACCAATAAACAGAAAAAAAAAAAGAAGCTCGCCCTTCTTTTTATCTCCTCCTCGTTCGTAACAAACCAGAGAAAAAAAGCGGTCTGACAAAACGTGTCGGCCTCCACTGATATTAAACCCGCCGCAAAAAAGAAGTTCCGCCGCAATATTCTCCCCGTCGCGCTCCCTCGCTACTCCAAGCTGACACGCACGTGTGGTCGAGCAAAAACGCGAACGCGTTAGGGCTGGGGGACAAGGTGAAGAAGGGAGGGAGATAGGGAGGGAAAGCGAGGGAGGGAGGGGGGGGGAGAGGCAGGTTGGGGGGGGGGGGGGGGGCGAGCGCGAAGAAAGGGGCGGGGAGCGGGGGGGACGGCGAGAAGGATGGAGGGGGGGGGGGGGGGGGGGAGGGGAGAGAGAGAGGGGGAAGGGCGGGTTGAGGGGAGAGAAGCGAAGGCATACTCCACGTTTTCACGACAGTGTATCGTTTTTGTTGGGCAACAGTTGAAGAAAACAGCAGCGCAAGCCAACGAACCATGCCAACAGCTCAACAGCAAACGCCCAGCCGCAACAAACCCTGAGGCAACCGCTCGAACGCTAGTGTTCGCGGCGGCAGCTCAAGGCAGCAGCTCAAGCGCAACAACAGCTCAGGAGCCCCGGCCCAACGCAACACGCCTGGGGATGGAGTACATCAGTATGAACCGGGACGGATCATATGGACCGTGCTAACTAACGTGATCGTGATGGACCTCCTGGCTGGTTGGCACAACAGTCCTGTGTTCGATACGATACCGACATACTGTAGTAGTGCTCCCTCTATAGTGCCCGTCGAGTACAGCCGGTTGCCCGCTATAGTGCTTGCTGTGGAATCGCTAGGCACAGATGGGGACTAACCAGTGTGGCAAGGAGCGGTGTACTGCCGGTTGCAAGTAAGTGCCGATATAGTTGGCTGGCGCACACCAGCGCTATAGAAGGACCACTACGACTGTAAACAAAAACACTGTACACAGAGCGGTCCAACTGTCGTTGATAGATTGATTCCGTTTAACATGTGCATGAAAAACACGAAGATGCTACAGGAAGGCAGGGCAATACACGTCCGATACCTGGTACGATACATCGAGAGTTTCGATGCTTGCAACTATCCAAACTGTCGATACGACATCTATTAATAGCACTGGTGGGTGCTAACACAAAAACACCATCATGATGGACCTGCTGGCTGGTGGGGCCAACAAAGAAACAAGCCAGCTTGAAGGGGTTTCGAGGTTCCACGTTTGACGTGCCAAAATTGGGGGGCTCCTGCCGCAAAACGGTTCACATCTCGGAAAAAACCATCGATCCACGCTTCATGACAGACTTATCTCGACCAAAGACATACATATACTTGGGTGTACAGATTCCAGATTAGTACCGATTTACAGGTATTAAATGGGAGCCGTACATATAATCTGCATGATCTGCAGGATCTACTGACGTAGGACATGTTTCCTGGGTTACATCAATGCTACACAGATGCAGCACAGCACCTCAGAACGGCAGGCTAGGATCTAGATGATCTATCCGTAGATGACATACTTCATCTGATATTTCCGACGTGTGAAACAATCGTGTACAGACCAAAATCGCCCTCATGAAAACGACCCGCACCGACGAGAATCCGAACTATTATTACGGGGCGGGGGCATAGTAAATAGGACCAAATATTGTTAATAAAAAAATGAAATATATGGGTGTTTGCATGCACCGTAGGTCCTGTTAACTATGGTCCTCCGTAATAATACCTCTGGCATATCTTACAGCACCCAATAGGACATGAAGTCGTGTCGTCGACCCTCGGGCATTGTAGTATACGCAGGGGAATCAAACACCGACCTACAGCTACCCCTGCAAGTACATCCTTGCACGACAACACAACACGCACGGCCGACCTATCCACCACAATTATCGATATCAATTCGTATACGAATAGTATGAATAAATACAGACACAGCAGTAGTAAAGAACGCCTGCTGCTGCAAGAAGAGACGGGAAATCAAGCTACTAATTGTGGTTCAGGCGGGACTTCGCATTGGAGAGAGGGTGCAGTGCCTTTCTGGACTACTAATAATAACGTCAATTTCACGACTCTCGAATTTCTCACTGCTGTAGCTTATTCTCCTGTATCACTCTCAGCCTGCCTTTTTTATTGCTGGACTTCACCTAAAGTGGGCTGCAAAGCTTCAGTGGGTGTATATTATATATACTCGTACCAGGTATGGACTACTGCCGTAACTACGAGCTTGAGCTCTATTCTTACCCATCCGCCGGAGGATATATATATATTAAAAAAAAAAGTAATCGGTCGAAGTGCAGCAGACCTAAAGCCCGAGGCAAGCAAGACGCGCTCGTCCATCATGAACCGTTACCGCTCGCAGGGAGCTGTGAGACGCGAGCCTGCGCCCAGAGGGCAAATAACGTATAACGTACACTACGTACTTTGATGTACACGCAATAACAATCTGCAACAGCAGCAAGCCTACTCGCCTCCTCATGAATAGTGATGGCACCCCCCCCCCCCTCAGGGATGCGAGGGTCTATGGTCATACGACTACGGCCATTTTTTTTTTTTTTTTTTTTTTTTTATCCATCACTTTTACTTCCCAGCCCACTCGTATTAATAGGAGGTTTTACCCTCGACGATCTGCTGGACAAGCCGTGGTCACAGGTGTCGTCCCTTCTTCCCCCCGGTACGTGCCTTTATTTTTTGTCGCGCATAGGGTTCAGCATTCCCACTGCTCGTCGATTTTCATCGAATGTAGCCAACTCACGCTTTCGCGCTTTCCGCTTATCAATTTTTTATGCGAGAAAAAAGTCCCTATGAGCATGCACTCGGTGGGACTTGAACCCACGAAATTGATCTTGACAGGCACGCGGACCACCTACCAAGCCATGCATGAGATCGAGTACATCTCTCCTACCGAGTACACCCCCCTCCCCCTTCCCCCTCTGACGTGAGAAAGCCCTGCCAAAGTACCCTGTAGTGAACTGGAGAGAGAGAGAGATAAATACGAATACAGGCTATGTTTACGAGGCCCTTACCCTTTCAAGGCTGGCAGGTGCCATGTACATCCAGCCAAGATTGTGGTGGGGCAATGGGTTCACCCGCAGAGTAGAACAAAAGAAGTAGTCTTGGTACTAATAGTACGAAGGTACGAGGTGTTTTCAAGTCGTCAACTATTAATACTAATAAGACAAGAGTAAAAAAATGTTGCCGACAAAATTATCAAATTACGCGACCGCTCAGCACCAAGCAGAACATGCACGGAACAGCCGGCTGCTGACCGATCCGGCGGGCTGCACGGCTGCGCGGTGCCACGTAGCGCTCGTACGAGACTACGGCCGCCGAACGCACGCCTTCGGTGCCACCCTACGAGACAGGCCTCCGACCTTTGCCAGGGCAGGACAAGGTAGGCCGTCTGCGGAGGGCAGCCAGGAAGCGACCCTGTGTGGCAAAGATGCAAGAAGACCGGTCTTTTTATTTGCAGACGCGTCAAATACTATATATGATTTATTGTATTTATTTTAGAATCACCTAGCGGTCAGTCAAGGGGTCAAACCGCCGTCAACTACAAAGAGCATCTTTGCTTGTACCCGGACGCATCAGCTCCCACCTCGAGCCAAGAAGAACAGAAACAGATCGAAGCGTGAACGCGCCGCCGGCGGAGGATCGGTCCGTACTCCGCAAGCGTCCTGATGAAGAGCCTAGATTTATGTCCGCGGTGTTCACGACTCCTCCAAGGTACTGGGTCGGCAAGCTCTACCGCCGAAAGGGTTGCTCTGTCTTGTTACGATACGTGTATTCGCTGTCCTCTCTTGGGTCACGATCATGGGTTTTCAAGGCATGGATGGCGATTCAAGAAGGGGACATATCGATGGTAAAGATTCGCACGTTGACACGTTGCGCGGTTGCCCGGTGATCCAGGACTTTTCACTGCTCCACCCGGCCGTGCTCTGTGTGATCTCCCTTCAACACCTACAACTTGCGGGAGAAAAATCTACCAGTAGCGGTGATTCATCAACAATAAAGCCGCTAAGAAATACTGCATGCACCGTTATTATGGCAAGTTTGCCATCCATCCACCCACTCACTGCTTGCTGTTCCTGTGCCGTCGCAAACGATTTTGTTGCACACTCGCACCAGGTGATCGATTCGCGTTTCACGATCTAGACATTTCAGAGGGCAGATCGATTCCTGATCCGTACGATCTAGCTCGTGTTGTCGAGTGGGAACCGCATATCCCGCATGATCTACTACTGCTGTAGGACACGTTTTCCTGGGTTATAGGCCTCGGGTCGACACATACACGTACGCATTTATCTAGCATAACATCTACTATAATAATACAAGTACCATGCATGATGGTACCTGGTACCAGTATTATTCAGTATCTCCAAACGTGTACAACTCAGTAGGATTTTCTGTACCGGTATACGAGGATGGCCTACTGCTGTACAGCACAGTAGATCGTGATCTGCTCGACGTTGCATCTTCTCCGTCGATCGCCTCGCGCGATACCCGTTGGTCCAATTGCACCAAAAAGCACTCAAGAATTGGCCCAGAGTAGATTCAGAATGGTGGGATACTCGACTTTTTTTACACCCTACGATACCGCCTGCCTGTCTGTGTTGAGCTATATGATATATACATCATCTCTGAATTCATGAAGATGCAAAGAGAATTAAACACATTCTCGGTCGGTGTCGGATATGTAATGTGAGTGGCGGCGGCAACCACTGGAACAACAGCATTAATTACAGCAACAACGCTGTTACAGCGCGCGACGTCGGGGTACAACAAGTAGCGCTTGCGGCACCGATAATAGTAGCGTTGGTGGTAGCTATAATAATAGTGGTGGATGGTGGAAATGGATAGATGTGGGTGGTGGTGATGTCGTAACAGAGCAATAATATGATGATGTTGGTGATGTTGTGGCGTTCTCGGTGTTCGCCGTGTTGGTTGGTGGTTTATGTTATTATTAATAGTGGTAGTGTAGTCGTGCTCGTGGCAGGCAGCCGTGGGGCGTTCTACGATAGAGAGGTTCACCCTAAATTTTCTGAGGCCCGTCACTTGAGGAGCTCCACATCTCACCGGAACACTGACTTCAGCAACAATCAAATTGCATCCCGATGAAGAATCCCATGGCCCCAAGTATATAAAAAAAGTCATTTTTGGAAAAACAAGATTGGCATTCCGACGATTTTGGCCGTTCAGAAATCATTTTTTTGCGGAAATGTGCTATTAACACCTCTATCGCAGAACGCGTCTAAGAAGTAAGTACTGTAGAAATTATACTGTTGTATAGTGTAGGCGAACACGCGGTTGCACCCCGTGCCTGATGTTGCCCCTCCCGCCTCCCCAACGAAAACGGTTAACGCAATGCAATGCTCCGAGGAAAGTATGTTTGGGGCTCGTTCATCCACCACTGCTGCGCCAGCCAAAGCCAACCATGAGCAGGAGGAGGCCATCGATGCATCGGTCATGGTCTCGGCTGTAAACGACAACCATCGTCTATCTACACCCACGGTTTCGAGACAAAGTACTTGGAATTAGAGAGAGGGATACCTATATGCGTTTTAGGCCAGCACATTCCAAATTTGTTTCATCGCACAGTATAATAGTAACGCAGACGAGCGCCGCGCGCTACAGCAGTAGTAAATTGCCGCAACGAGGAGTATTGTTGTAGTGCTGCGACTGTGACTGTAGTACGGGTGACTGCTATGTCGTCCCTGAAGGCCTACTGGTATACAGTTGCCATACCCCTGAGGCCTACCGGCTGTTTGTTGTAGTACCTCAGGCCTACAGCCTACGATGTACTACCTCACAGGCGTACAACACTGCTGCAAAATACCGTAGGCCTACTATTCATCCTGCGGCAGTGGTACACCAGACCTACTGCGTAGCTGTTGTTGAATTATAGTACCCCAGACATACTGCATGCAACTCAGAGGTGAAAAAGAAGCGGCTGGTCCACATGCAGATTCCAGTCCAACGCGCCTTGCAGCGACCAAACAGCATACTGTACCAGTGGCAACGTATATCGATCGCGCCGCATGGACCTTTTCTGTGTTGCCTTATCTGTTTACTGTTACCATCTACCGCTTTGGGTAGAAACACAAGGAGCGTTCAGACATTAATATGAAGACGAAGCGGTCCTAATATTTCCGCCCCAAGCGGTAGTTAGCAGCTTTCACCCGACAGCACGTCTATTTATGTATCCAGGAGAAAAAAAACGGAATCACCGGGCGGCGTTCCAAACAGAGAAACCAAATCAGCCCAAAACCACCATCTGCTGGGGTATCCTGCAATTTGCCCGCCAATCAACTACCTGGTACAGTGTATCGCAAACGAGAGCACGAGGAGGAAGCGAGAGGTCCCTCCCTCCCTGCCTTCCTCCCCAACGCAATTTGTCGAAAGCGCAACAAAAGAAAAGCTACAGCAATACGAAGGATAAACAAACAGAAGGCTCTACTCTGTGCGCCTGAGTCATGGTCTACGATACCGCTAGTAGGGCTTCCGGCTGCAGGACACACACCGCGCGCACGGAAATACGCAATGAGTCAAAGCACCGTCGATATCACAACGTAGCTCCTCGCACACTCGGCGCCCTCGAAGCTCAAGGTAGTTCGGGGGCTGACTTCCCTTACGCCAACAATGAGCCGATCTAAAAGCTTGGGAAACCGCTGTAGTTACCCTCATGCGCACAAGTAGCGCTCTAAAGACTCATGCCAACTACTCTAGCTGCTATTATGCGTGCCAACAATGAGCGCTCCACAAGTAGCGTTCTATAGACTCATGGGAACTACTCTAGCTGCTATTTATGTGCGCACAACGAGCGCTCTAGGAGCTTGAAAACTACATTAACCGCCCTAACCCGCTCAAGCACAGCGCTCTGCGAAAAAAGCTCTTGGCAACTCTCTGCTCTCATGTGCGCATATATAATGAGTGCGATAGAAGCTTGAAAACTACTGTAGCTTCCCTCACTCTCTCGCTCAAGCAACGCCTGAAAAAAAAAACATTTTGGCGGCTATTAATAGAGCAGCCTATTTGCGCACTAGGAGCGCTGTTACGAAGCTCGCACGCCTAGGACAAACAGATCATGATCTATCTGATCTATCTGTCTGTCATCTATCTTTCATTAGTAGATGATCTAGTTCCTCACATGCCGTTGTGACAGATTGTGCAGGATCCGCACAGTACAGTTCCAACCCAGGAGATGTCCTATTAATAGTTAGATCATGCAGATGACACGGGTCCCACCCGACAACACGAGCTACATCATGCAAGATCGGGAGAAGATCTGCATCGAAGCAACTAGATCATCGACGATCTGTTCCATGAGCTGTAGATGATATGTCCGTGGTGTATACGGCTGGGAAACTATTAATAGCCGCTCCTATGCGCACAGTTAGCGCGCTAGGAGGTCGGCAACTCCCGCGGCAAAGTTCTTCTTAGCAGCCGGAGACACCGCCTTCTTGTCCAGGTACACCCCGACCATCGCCTTCGAAAGCGGTCCGCTGGAAATAGCAACAGCAATAACATTAATCGATCACACAATGAAACGAGGTGGGTGGGGAGGGGGGGGGGGGGGCATTATGATGTATTCGCGCTTGAAAGCAAACAAAGAAAATAGCAGGGGCTAGGGGGGGGGGGGGGGGGGGGGGGTTTGGGGGGTTGGGTTATGATACATTAGCGCTTGAAAGCAAACAACAAAAACTATAACGAACAGAAAAAGGAGGGTGAGAGGAGGCGTACACGTGGGAGGGGGCGCGGTGGCGTAAACGTCGGGTGGAGGAGAGAGGGCAGGGTTAGGAGGTTAGAGGGGGGGGATATGTGAGGTGTGGGGGGTGACTTGGGTATTAGCAGTTCGCTAGTCGACGCGAAACAGGTGCCGCCTTAAAAGTTGTAGCGCGTGCGAGAGCAAACGAAAGCAACAAGTATTAATAACTACCCCCAAAAAGACTCGTGCGTTTAAGGGTGTGTGGACAATGGAGGGTGAAGGGTTAGCAGGGAGATATACAGAAAAAAAACATAGCAAACAAAACTATCTACATGACATGGGAAACCGGATGAAATAAAAGCTGGCACATGCCACAAAACGGAACGAAAAAAAACGGGCAACAAAAAACGCAGAGGGTATGGATATCAGGAAGCGGGTGAAGGCCGGCGTTGGGTCGGAAACTGCTGTGCTGCGCGCGAGAAGAGCGTGTGGGCACAGCACAGCAGGATGATGTCACGACGCAAACTCCAACCCTAAGCGCATGACTTCAAGCTGAACCACCACAACCGCCGCTATGCGCAGCTCAGCACAGCTCGGTACAGCTCAGCACATGCGCAACGCCTAACACGGCCACAACCATTTCACTCACCATCACTGTAACCGCCGCCAACACCACCAACATACTCACAACAACAACCACCACCACCACGACAAAACCACCATCGCAGCCACTATAACACCTTCACCATCAACTTCACCATCCTCACCTCAACCACCCCCCCTCCCCCAAACCCACCACCATCACCACCAACACCACCACCACTCGAACACACTTCACCTCTTGACGGTCCCCGCGTCTTTGCCGTTCACGCTGACGCAGAGGGCCCCAGGCTTGCATACGAAGCCGAACTGCATCCCCGCCTTTGCCGCCCCTTCCTTTCCGACCGCCTTCAGAAGAATGTCCTGCCACATCACAGGGTGGGCAAATGAGGTAAGATTTACTTCAGATATTGGTCTATGTACTCCGGAGTACTACTTTGGTTTGTTTTAGTATTTTGTGTGGAATTATTCGGAAAAAATGGTGTAAACGAATTGTTTCGGGTATGCGTTACTCCCGAGTACCATTGTATTAGGTGTTGTTGTAGTTCCTGAGGTGTTATTCAGGCCCATGGTGTGAACGAATTGCGGCAAAGGTAACGTGTATCCCGAAACATTCTTTTGTTTTTTTTTGTTCATTGCTTCTGAGACTCTGTTCGGGCCAACGGTGTGAGCGAATTGCCTCATGGGTAAGAAGGTACGCGTACTTCCGGAGTACTACGATACGTGTTTTTTTTTTGTGTTGCGTTTGTTTCCTGAAGCATCCTTCCACTCCCAGCGGTTTTGAAGCCTGATCGGTGTAAATTGGACTCGGTCAAGGCGACGAGAAATGCGACAAACAATCAAAACACCAGTGGGGGCAGAGCAATTTTTTCGAACGAAAAAGCGTCCTGCGAGACCACGGGGTGGGGCCAATTTGTGGGGATGTAGGCTCAATCGAGGGGTGCAGAGAACGTCAACCCTTCAAGTACCGCAATCCCGTTTCCGGGGGACAAACCACTCTAATTCTAAGTAATTCGTCCCGAAAAACGGGACGGTGATCCGAAAAGGGTCAAGACGCAACTGGTTAGCGCGACATGGCGTGGTGTTTATATAGCGGGCGGTGCGCGGATTACGCTTCAGATAGTTTTGCTACAAAAAAATAAATAAATACACGTGTGGTGTATATAAAAACGTGTGTAGTGCAAGAACGACTCAACCTGATACTGGGTTTTGTGCTGTATGGTATGGCGGTTTAGCTTGGGGTACGAAATCGTCAGTACAGGAAGCAGCTTCGACGCGCCTGTGCTGTGAGATACTAGTCTACTCTGGTTTGAATCTACCCGCAGCTCTGCTCGGCGCTAGTTGCAGCAGTGCCGTTACTACTGCATGCTCTACTGCTGCAGCGCCGTCAGCACGTCTTGTCAATACTTACGGGGGTCCATAGTTAAAAGGACCTATGGAGTACATAAAAACCTATATATTTACCTATTTTTACTAAAAAAAAAATGGTCCCGTTAACTATGGACCCCGGTAATAATACTACACAAAGTAATGAAAGCATTACTCAAGGTCAGGGTCACGGCCAGGGATGGCAGCTACAAGGGAAAACCAGTTACCTACCGAAAGTTACCAAACTCGGCCTCTGGAGTTACCTACTGGCAAATACCGCTAAATCGGGAGTGCATTTGAACCATCCCCCAGGGAGGGTGGTTTAAGCCATCCATTGAAGCGAGTACTGTGTGCTGTGCGTACTGCAACCGATGCGGAATTACTTCGAATATACGTAGGCTTTATTCACCAGGGGGGTGGGGGAAAAAAAGTAAGTTACCACAACTGTTGGAGTTACCGGTAATTACCGGTATACCGGCAAAACTGTCGTCATCCTTGTTACTTTTTACGGGGGACCATGGCAAACAGGACCAAATATTGTTAGTAAAAATAGGGAAATGTATAGGGTTTTGCGTGTACCACAGATCCTATTCACTCTGATCCTCCGTAATAACTGTTTGGTATGTCTTATTTCGTACGAAAACCGCACACCTCGGAAATATGGTTAATTCCTACCGCATGATCTAGATATTTCACGGCAGAGGCATCATTTCTGATCTGTATGATCTGTATGATCTGTATGATCTGTATGATCTGTATGATCTGTATGATCTGTATGATCCACCAGGGAGGTAGGGGAAAGAAAGTTACCGCAACGTTTGGGTTTATGCGAAGCAATACGACATGCAAGAAACAGACAAGACATCAAACGCTTGTACACCAGAGTATACGTTTATGTACATTAAAAGAAATAGAAAAGAGAGAAAACCGTTCAAACCAACAGGAACGAGAGCGATATCGGCAAAAGCCCCAACAAACGAAAAAAACAGCAAAACCAACCCACCAAACCAACCAACCCACCGAACCAACCAACCATCTACAACTCGGAAAGATCATCCATTGCCACATCACGATCTACATTCATGGGAGAAATACTCGCAATCTTGTACGACCTAGCTCATGTTGCCGGTGGGAAGCCGCACATACAACCTGCACATGTTTCTGGGGTTAGATCTGTACTACTCTGCAGATCCTGCACAACCACTCACCGCGGCAGGAGAAGAACTAGATGATCTGCTGTAGACAGATCAGATAGATCATCGCCTGTCCGGGGCGTGAAACCATCCGATCAACCCACCAACCCAAAGCAGTCAACCAACCCATCAACTCGAATCAACGTAATCAACGAACCAACCCACCGACCAAAATCAACCAACCAACCAACCCACCAACCCAAATCAACCAACCAACCAATCAACCCACCAACCTAAGCCAACCAACCAACTAATCAATCAACCCACCAACCCAAACCGACCAACCTAAACCGACCAACCAATCAATCAACCCACCAACCCAAACCGATCAACCCAAACCCACCAACCTAAACCGACCAACCAATCAACCATACCATACCCAAACTGACCTGGAAGGCGTCCAGCGGGCTCTGGGAGCCGGACAGGCGCGGCTTGACGCTCTCGGCGAGCGCAGAGACCATCTTCTCCGTCTGAACCTCCCGCGCCATCTTCAGCACCTGTTCCGAGCGTCACCACACCCGTGCGGAGTCGGCGTGTGTGTGTGTGTGTTTTTTTTATAGCGCGCGTGTGACCGCGTGACCGTGTGTGTGATCTCGTGCAAGTGTAAGCGTAAGCATTGGAAGCACTGCAAGCGTGCAAGCATTGCGAGCATGTACGCGTTGCAGGCGCGCGTGTAGCGTCGGCATACGTGCATTGTGTAGCATCGGAAGCTTGTCAAGCGGTGCGTGAGGCGTGTGGGCATCAGCGCCGCCTGGCATTGCGAAGGGTTGTAGGCCGTGTGCGAACAATAAAGCGCTGCTGTGTGCGTGGCTAAGCATTTTCGCATGCGGGTGAAATTCTTCTTCGCGTGCGTGCGAACGTACAGCGCGGAGGTAGAATCGCATCGCATGTGAGTACATAAGCGTGTGAGCGGGGCCTTGGGAGAAAACATAACGTGCAGGCACCATCGCATGCCCGTAAGCACCGCATGAACGTGAGCGTGAGCTCGAGACGAGCGCTGCGGCATGAAAGGGACAGCACCCAATTATTACTCAACCCTTTTAGAACCGCCGTCCCGTTTCGGGGACAAACCAGCCACAAACAACCATTGAGTGGTTTATTCCCAAAACCGGGACCGCGGGGTCCTAAAAGACGTCAAGGGGCTCTCTATGCAACAGCACCGCCCACAAAACTGACCTTTTGAGCAAAAAAAAAAAAAAAAACGAAACCCGACGAGCAAATCTCAAAAGCCTACGAATGTTCACGAACGATAATGCAAATAAAACACGCAATGCTGCTCCAACGATGTTGGGTCAACAACCCCTTTGGAACGTGCTGCAGTCCCCGTTTTGAGGACAAACCGCTCAAATTTTAAACAAATCGTCACCGAAAACGGGCAAGGAGCTACCGTATACTGGTAACACTTAAGACAAACACACACACTCCTGCGACGAATTTCGCAGCCGGATTTCTCCAAAACTGAGCGGGTGGGGGGGGGCAAGGAGGGGGGCACACAACGAAAATGGTGACATTTTTTTTGGAAAAATCGCGTCGAGAAATTTGCATAGACAGGCAGTACTGGCGACCTCCGCCCCCATGCTTAACCTCCCCCCCCCTCACACCTCACGGCGCTTCGCGCTTGGTGCAAGCGATGTCTGCCTGGTCGGTGAAAACCCGACATGCTCCGTCCCGGCATTGTAGGGATGCGAGGGTCTATGGTCATACGACTACAGCCATGCATGAGATCGAGTACATCTCTCCTATCGAGTACACCCCCCCCTCCCTATGCTCATACATCTACGGCCACGCATGATAATGAGTACACCCCCCCCCCTCCCCCCCCCCGCCCCCGTCCTGGCCCTCACGTTGAATGGATAGTAGGGGGTTAGCGAAGAAGCTGGTTGGGTTGGGCTTCTTATAGTCTGTTTCCTACTGGTGTAATAGCAATCCCAACCCACGAAAAATGGCGTTTCTATCCTTAACCCGCGAGGTATTCTTGGGTCGGGTGAACTCTGTGGGTCGGTCTAGCAAACGGAGCGACTTAGGATTGGCTCGTGGCCGCCTCCGGGTGCACTTGTCCAACCAATCAGCCCCTCGTGTCTGTCGGTTTCAAACATATTTATAACCCAACCAAAATTGGATTCACCGTGTCGCAAACACCCTAGTGGTTGATTGGTCTACTGTGCAGTACAGGAGGCGGTAGGTGTTATTGTACAGCAAACGTCGTGACAACATGAGACGGTATTTGTACAGCAATCACAATTATTTTATGAAGTTGATGTCGTAAAGGAAGCAAAACTCAGGCGTCGTTCCAAAGGAAAACGGAACAATTCGGCGACGACATGAGGTCGACATAGGTACTAGTACGAGCATAATACTACGGTGTGTTTTTAGTACAGTACAGTTCAGTACACACAATGTACATTATCTCACCCGAAGAGACTAGCTCCTCCCCCCCCCCCCCCCCCCCCCCCCCCCCCGCCCCAACAGAGGAAACCTACACAGCCAAAAAGTCTTGTAGCGCCTGCTCACTACCGTATCATAAACAGGAGGAAATCACTACTGGTCGCTTTGAGCAGGGGGGAAAATTCACTCTCACATGCTTATATTTCCCTCTATAGCCGGGGAGGAATACTGTTCTAACCAAAGCCCACGATTGACTCGAAAGCTATGCCTCCCCCTATGCTCACACCTCATACTTGGTTATCATTACTACCTGTATGTCATCTCGTACTACCCCAGATAATAGCAGACAAACACCAGCAGCAGCAGAAGCAGCAGAAGCGTTAGTGGTGGGAGTGGTGGGAGTGGCAGGCGGTGTGGCTCACCAGAGTCTTCTCGAAGCTGGCTTTGGACACTCGCGAGAAGAATCCCTCGTTCTTCCCTAGAGACTCCCCATCTT
Organism: Macrocystis pyrifera; assembly: GCA_031763025.1. Classification (NCBI taxonomy): domain Eukaryota; class Phaeophyceae; order Laminariales; family Laminariaceae; genus Macrocystis; species Macrocystis pyrifera. The sequence goes on from JASSKH010000029.1 coordinate 4,938,774, forward strand.
CCCCCCTGTTCACCCCCCGAACGTAGATTTTTATTTTTCGATTTCGATTTCATTTTCGTTGTTGACGCGTGCCATCCCATTCCGTTCCATTCCGTTTTACGCCATTCCATTCCGTTCGTGTTCCGTTGCATCAGCGTTCCGTTAGCGATCCGTCAGTGTGAATATTCCATGAGCAGTCAATCCGTCCGCGTTACGTAGCGCAAGCGATACGTAGCCGTTCCGATAGCCATTTCGATAGCGTTCCGTCAGCGTTCCATATGCGTTCCGTTGGACGTTCCGATAACATTCCATGAGCGTTCCGTTCGCGTTCCGTTAGCGTTCCGCATCCCGTTAGCGTTCCGTTGGCGTCCCGTTAGCATTCCGTTAGGGTTCCGTTGGCGTCCCGTTAGCGTCCCGATAGCGTTCCGTTAACATTCCGTCAGCGTTCCGTCAGGGTTCCGTTAGTGTTCGGTGGGCGTTCGGGATCACGGTTTCGTGCATTGCACCAGCAGCATTGCCGATATCAGGCGATGCATGACGTAGCCAAAACAACGAGTCGCGGGACGTGGCAAGAGGTTGGGGGGGGGGGGGGGGGACGGTCGGGGCGGGTTTTGACGCTAGGTTGAGATGGCCGCGATAAACACGCCAAATTTCAGGGTATAGGGGGTGACGCTGGGTTGAGGACGACAAGGCCATACCGGAGAGCATATCTCACACGGTATCGCTGGGCTGGAAATACAACACACACCGCGGAGTGTACACTCGCAAGGCTACGCTGGGCTGAAACCGCTGGATTCATTTCGCCGGGAGTAAATAAATAGCATAGAAGTGGATTGAAACGGTCACATGGCTACAACAGGAGCATACATGCATGGCTTGAAAGCTGGGTTGAAAATGATCACAAGCTGACAGTTACCAGACGAGGCGTTGAGGGCAACGCTTGGGAGAGCACCGCTAAGGTCGTTGGCCCACCGAAAGCGAGCCTGCGGAGAGAGCCAAGAAGAGATAACCCACCAACCGCAACCGTTGGAGTGCAACTATTGTGGGAAGTAGTGCGTACGTATGCTCGTGCATGGTGAGGCAAGGCGGAGCACCCGCACGCAACGCCAACCAAACGGTACAAGAGCGCATCCGCTCGGCCTTGCAGCACACCCTCTACACCTGCCAAAACGAACCAAACACAGGAACGCACACATACGAAACACACAAAATCACACGCACACCCACAAAAACACGGAAACACAAAAAAAACGAGTATACAAACACACAAAACATACAAATCACACAAAACATACACCAAAATCCTCCTATTCTGGGTCTCTGCGACTTTCGCCCCCACTCCCCACCCCTCCCTCCGCCATATCATGAGTACACCCCCCCCCTCCCTCCCTCCGCGCTCCACAAGGGGAATGATCGTATCACGTAGCGTGTATATGGTGAGGCACCCACGAGGCAGTTACGTAGTAAACCCGTTGCTGTCTCTGGAAGTGGCCACACCAGAAAATAAATCGATCCATTGACGCTGTCATCCATATGCGAGAAAATCCGCCTCCACAGCGGTTCTTAGTAGGATGCAGCTCGCCCTTCAAGCGACTCGCCCGACACTTCACGGCGCCTCGCGCTTGGGTGCAAGCAAAGTCTGCTTGGTCGGGGAAAACCCGACGTGCTCTGTCCCGGCATTGTAGGGATGCGAGGGTCTATGGTCATACGACTACGGCCATGCATGATAACGATAATGAGTGAGTACGCCCCCCCCACCCCCCCCCCCCTCCTCCTCCCCTTCTCCCCCTTTTCTCGATGACAGCATAATGGCTCACTTGTGGGCGTCCAGCTCCTTCACCGCCCCCTTCTCCTCCACATACAGGCCGACCGCGTACACTTTCACGCCGGCTGGGCCTATCTTCTTCACGCGCACCCCGGTTCCCATCAGGCTTTTTTCGGTACGGGGTCAGTGTATAATGCGGACAAGGGGAAAGAGGGGAAAGGGATGAGGGGGTTCGGGGGAAAGCGATTAGGGGCAAGGGGGTGTAGTCGATAGGAGGGGGGGGTTGTATTCGATATCATGCATGGCTGTAGTCGTATGGGTCGGGGGTAGGGGTGTACTCGACGTCATGCATGGCCGTAGTCGCATGACCACAGACCCTCGCATCCCTACAATGCCGGGACGGAGCACGTCGGGTTGTCACCGACCAGGCAGACATTTGCCTGCACCGGGCGCGAAGCGCCGTGAGGTGTCCGGCGAGTCGCTCGAAGGGTGAGCTGCGTCCTACCATGGACCTCTTGCGAGGCAGATGGACGACAGCTTCAATTAGTTAGTTTAATTTCCGGTGTGGTCACTTCCAGAGCCGGCAATGGGGGCACTATGTAACTGCCTCGTGGGTGCCTTGCCATAAACGTTACGTGATACGATCATACTCCATGCGAGGAGTAAAGGCTCTCCACCCCGCACCGATGATCTATATCTCGATCGCCAGCCGACCGCAAAGAAAAAAAGAAACGGTACCCTGGTTGTGTAGGTCACATAGTCAGCACCATGGTTTACAGCGTCGTTGCCAACCGACGCCAGCCCAACCTATATACAACAAGGGGGAGAGAGGGGGGGCGGGGCGGGATGCATGGCCGTAGTCGTACGGCCACTGAAGGTGTGGGGGGGCGTACTCATTTGTTGGTTGCCTCACAGTAGTCATTTGACCACTGACCCTGCACCCCTTTCGAGACGGAGCACAGTTCCTGATCCTATTGAGAGACACCTCGAACACTTGGGCGCTCTTTACGTCGTTTCCATATATCACATAGAAAATCAATGCTACTCTTATTCCCTTCCTGTTTCGCCGCCTGTGGCCACCATCTATCTCATAGGATGATGATCGTTTTCTCCCTGCTATCTAATGCGCTGTTACCAAACTTCTCTTGGTCACATTCGTCATTTTTCCTCATCTTCTCCTCCAACAAATCTCGTTCCTCCTTGCACATTTCACATTTTCCCACTGTGTGAGTTCTACTTTCTATTGCTCTGCCACGGGCACATCTGTGCATCTACTGTCTCCTCCTCCCGGCTACTGGTGCACTTCTTCCTTCTCTCTGGCAGGTCCAGTCCCCTACACGGAATCGCAGTTTTAGCGTTTTCGCCAAGTCCGTAGAGCCGTGCAGATACCTTTTCATTCCTATCATGTCTCTCAACCCCACATGCATCTCTAAGTCATTGCATATCTAAGTAAGTCATTCTCCCCTTTCCCCTTGTCCGTATTTCGTAGCGCTAGCCTTTTCCTGCCTTCAATATTTCCTTTCATTTCCGTCTTGTACCCTCCTGGAGCTTATCTACGGACAGCACTTCTTCTCGGTTTCCTCCTATATACTTCCCTTATTTGCAGCAGTGCCGCCCTAAAACGGATTTAAAGCCGTTTTCGGGTGACACAATTAGAGCTCTTCAAGTCAAGGAGCCTCAGTAAAGTTTGCAGGTGCACCCCCCCCAACTTTACGCTATCCCACCTTTAGTCCAGCCCGCCCTTTCGTTGCTTTCTCCTCGCGCGGCTTCGTCAGCTACGGCTGCCAACCCTCTTCTTTGGCGTGTTCCTTACTTTATATTGCCATTTCAACTTTCTCGCGTCTCCATTAGCCTTGAACGGGTACATTCCCAGTTCTGCCCTTGATACTGTATTGCTCGTCGTACTCGAGCATCCTACTATTACTGAGGACCATCGTAAATAGCACCTACGGTACACACATAAAGCTGTATATATTTCCCTTTTTTTTACTATTAAATTTAGGTCCCATTTACTATGGTCCCCCGTAATAATAGTGCTTTTTTCAGCTGCCGTCTTCCGTGCTCGTTTCCAGCTGTTTTACGAGCTTCGTGTTCATTCCCTTCCCATACTTGTTCAAATTCTGGCTTTGGGGCGATCACATTCAGCAGGATACACCTCTTAATCCTAGTGTCAAGGTGCGAGTCTGTTAGGATCGCATCCATCTTGCCTACGAGTGTTCTATCCTTTCCTATTAATACTACTTTTGCTGTATGCGCATCCCAAGAGCAGTATTTTGAGATCTCTACGCCAAGGTACGTACACTGGACTGCGATCGATAATCCATCTTCTCCTCATTTCCACTTGAAAGTCACCGGCTTCACACTACGTTCGTCATACACAACTGCTGTGCACCTATTTACGTTCGCTGTCAACTCTCCACTTCCTAGCGCACTCTAGTGCCTTCCCTATTTGTTTCAGCAATCCTTCGGGTGTTTCTGACATCCCCACGAAATCACCCCCAAACATCTTCCCCACAGTGCTCCGTCTCGAAAGGGATGCGTGGTCAATGGTCAAATGACTAAGGCAAGCAACAAATGAGTACGCCCCCCCCCCCCCCCCCCGACAGTGACTCCCTGCTCTGCTGCTTCGACTGTCACTATCAACTCGTCAACATATACCTTTAATTTTTTTTAATTTTTTTTTTCAATCCTCCGGCGGATTGGTAAAACAAAGCTTAAGCTCACCACACTTTCACGTTCCAATTTCGTGTCGTGTGTCAATTTAGACCATAGCTCCCGTTGCAACATCAGAACAGACAGGCTGCTGTTACTTACCCCTGGAGTTCGGGCACGTTGACCCGACCCGACCCCCGAGAGGAGCAGGTGCGGTGGAGATAGCCACCCGGTATAGATTAGGTGATAGTGTACACCCCCGTGCAACTTCTAGTAAAAAACCAACACACACTTGGATCTACCCGTCCGCATCACAGAACTTCTCGCACATTCCGTCAGTTTTTCATCACATTCTCCGCGTCTTTTCCTCTGATCTCAATTTTCCACAACTTTTTCCCCGACCCTTTTCTCCGAAACTGCTGTGTCTTAGCCCCTCCGTTCATCTAGAAAGAAAAAAAAGGTTGTTAGCCTCGCGTTTTTCCTACCTTGGGTTGTCATACCTAATGTGTACACATTGTCTACGCAGCTACGGTTTATTGCTTAAACCCTGCTTGCCCTTCGCTTATGTTTTCTTCCTTCTCCGTCATTGCTCCTATTCTACCGTTCAAAATCTTACAGACTGAAGGTAAAGAAGAAAGAGAAAAAGGGATGAGGGGGGGAAGGAAAAGGGGGGGGGCGGGGGGGGGGGGGGGGGGGGGGGGGGGGGGGGGGGGGGGGGGGGGGGGGGGGGGGGGGGGGGGGGGGGGGGGGTTTGTTTGTTGCTTGCAATATCGCTGTGTCTGCGTCTGTCTCTGCTTCTGTCTGTCTACGTCCGTCTCCCTCTCTTGCCTCCATCTACTGTTCTCTCTCGCCCCCACCCCCCTCCTCTTCTCCCTTCATAGTCGCTCTTTCCCACGAACACCCCTCTCCCAAGCGCATTCCCTGTTAACTGCTGACACCGCACCCCCCCCGCCCTCCTCCCCTCCACTACTCCCACAACTGCTTCGCTTTCATGATACAGCCCTCTCCTTGCCCAACCCCCCCCCCCCGCGCTCCGTCCGAAAAGCGATGCGTGTTCAATGGTAAAAAGACTGAGGCCAGCAACAAATAATAGGCCTCCCCCCCCCAAAAAAAAAAAAAAAAAAAACTTGACGCCTTAACGCCTGTTACCTGCTGGCACTCCCGCCGGGGAGGCTCATCTTGTCCCGAAAGGAGATCTTCGTTGCCTTCTCCGTGACGTCCGCCTCGACCGACCGAGACAAGAGCAAGCTGGCCGTAGCCGCGATCGCCGCCGCTGCCACCCTCATATTTCAAGAGTCTTATGACTTCTTTCTGTTGCTGTTGGACTTTGTCTTTTCGGCTTTTTTATTTAGCAGTCTGTTTCGCCCAAAGGCGATCGAGATATTTAAAAAAAAAAAGGAAAGGCTACACTTGAAAAATAGTAACCACCGTTGCCGCCGCCGCCGCTGCTGCTGCTCCTTCCACTGCTGCTACCACGGCCGTGGCTGTATCCTACTGTTGTAGCGGGAGGAAATGTCCTTTTTACGCCGTCCTATCCCGTGATGGGATTTCAGGGGAGCAGGCCCGCCAGAGTGGCCGGAGGAGGCAGGGGGGGTGGGGGGGGGGGGGGGGGGGAAGCAGTCAGAGGCCCCGAAAAATGCCGAGGGCGGGGGGGGGGGGGGGGGGGGGGGGGGGCGTGTACTCCTTATCGTGCATGGCCGTAGTCATATGACCATAGACCCTCGCATCCGTACAATGCCGGGACGGAGCACGTCGGGTTTTCACCAACCAGGCAGACATTGCTTGCACCAAGCGGGAGGGGGGGGAGGAGGGAAGGAAGGAGGGTGGGGGTGGGGGGGGTCAGCACAACGCAGGAACAAACACAAAACAAACCTAAACAAGGCACGAGCGGAGGTGTGTGTGGGGGGGGGGGGGTACGTACTCATTTGTTGCTTGCCATTGACCACGCATCCCTTTCGAGACGGAGCATCGTTCCTACTCCTAATAGAGACACCTCCAACAAGTGGGCACTCATTACGTTGTTTCCATATATTACATACAAACTTTTTGCTATTCTTATCCCCTTCCTGTCTGGCCGCCTGTGGCCACCATCGATCTCCTAGGATAGCAATCGTTTTCTCGCTGCTGTTCAGTGTATCAAACTCCTCCATGTCACATTCATGTATTTCCCTCATCTCCTCTTCTAACACATCCCGTTCCTCCTTGTATATTTCACATTCTCCTACTATGTGCGTTCTACTCTCTAATGCTTTGCCACACGGGCACATCTGTGCATCTACTTCCTCCAGGTGGGCGGGGGTGTACTCGATATCATGCATGGCCGTAGTTCTATGACCATTGACCCTTGCATCCCTACAACGCCGGGACGGAGCACGTCGTGGTTTCACCGACCAGGCGAATAACGGAGGTAGGGAGGGGGCGGAGGGCGTACTTATTCGTCGCTTGCCTTAGTTATTTGACTGTTTGACCATTGACCACGAATCCCTTTCGAGACGGTGGGGGGGGGAGGGAGGGCGGGGGGTAAGACAGCAACGAAAAATTGCCAGCGGAGCTCCCCTTCTGAGCTGTTCGAAGCAAGAGAAAAGACATACCAGGTATAATATATATAAATATATATGTACCAAGCTAGAAAATACTCCAAGCGTATCTGTATGTACATGCACTATTTTGTTTTTACTCATCACTTTCACTTTCCAGCCTAATTCGTAAGAGGTTTTACCCTCGACGACCTTCTGGACAAGCCGTGTTCACAGGTGTCTTCCCTTCTCCCCCCCGGTACGTGCCTTTATTTTTTATCGCGCATAGGGTTCAGCATTCCCACTGCTCGTCGATTTTCATCGAATGTACCTAACTCACGCTCTCGCGCATTCCGCTAAATCAATCTCTTTTATGCAAGAAAAAGCCCCCGCGAGAATGCACTCGGTGAGACTATACGAACCAGCTGCTTGCTGTTTTCGTGGCAGTGACTGCAACCAGATCTTACACGGTGAGACTATACGAACCAGCTGCTTGCTGTTTTCGTGGCAGTGACTGCAACCAGATCTTACACGTACCAGGTGGCTTGGGTACAATTAATACACTAGATAGAGATAGAGGCAGAGATAGAGATAGAGATAGAGATAGAGATAGAGGTAGAGGTAGAGATAGAGATAGAGGTAGAGATAGAGATAGAGATAGAGATAGAGATAGAGATAGAGATAGAGGTAGAGATAGAGATAGAGATAGAGATAGAGATAGAGATAGAGGCATAGGCAGAGATAGAGATAGAGGCATAGGCAGAGATAGAGATAGCTGAACACCAATGGCACCAATAACACATTATGTCTCGTTTTTGCCTTGCGGCAACGTGCGGTGAACAGAAAATATGAGTACTTCGATCCAATGTCAATCAGCGGAATATTATAAAAGGGCTATTCACGGGCCGGGCAGAGATAGAGATAGCTGAACACCAATGGCACCAATAACACATTATGTCTCGTTTTTGCCTTGCGGCAACGTGCGGTGAACAGAAAATACGAGTACTTCGATCCAATGTCAATCAGCGGAATATTATAAAAGGGCTATTCACGGGCCGGGTCAGGGCGGGTCAGGCCGAGTAAGGGAGGCCCGACCCGATCCGTGAGAGTTTGAAAAACCTCCCGACCCGACCCGACCCGACCAGACCCGACCCCTAAGAGTTCGAAACATTTCTGACTGAACCCGTCGGTCGGGCCATCGCCCGTGAAGCGCCCGGAATCTTTCCAACGGAATACTAGTATTACGGGGGGGCATAGTAATAGTAAGTAAGACCAAATGCTGTTAGTAAAGACGGGGAAACATATAGGTTTTAGTGTGTACCGTCGGTTCTATATACTACGGTCCTCCGTACTACTACTGTAATACTCATATCTCAAAGGAGACGCCGACACACCGACTCCCTCCTCGAAAAAAAAACAAATCGAATACCATCAATACTATCGATACTGCTGTATTACCAAATATCACTCCGTGCTGCTGCGGTCACCATGTTCCTTTCACGCTTCTCCAAAAATCGTGGGTCTCCATAAACGTCGCCGTTACCTACCGCTGTGTACGGACATCTGCACCGTCACTTCATTCTCGAGCATTTAGACCATATTTCCAACATCGAAATTCCTTTCTATTAATAGTTTAGCTTCTGGTGGCCCTGCTGTGGAGAATTTCCTCAAATTCTTGGCGATTTTACGTACGTACCTGGTACGATTTCGGCTCACGCCGCCGGGTGAGGCCCGCACAGTCTGCATGTATCTAGCGAATGTTTCCTGGGTTGGATCTCTACTACAGCAATATGCACATCCCGCACGAACCACAGACAATCCCGGGTGATAAACTACACGTTCTATTTCGGGGGAACATTTTTGGGTCTTGCTTGTGTTGTCGTGTTCTCGTACCCGGTACGCTTGCATTTCACTTGCTTGATACTTGAACTTGCCATTATTTTTTTTTACTTTTGGTCTTCCTCTGTCTGACAGCAGTCTGTGACCACGGAATCAGTATCTCTCTAAGATAAGGAATCAGGACGGACACTGGGTGTACTGATGAAGCTGGGTAGAAAGGACGATTTAATGCGTAAGACAGCAACAACAATAACAACGACAACATGGCAATCAGGACTACTGTAAATATCTTTCGTAAAAAATCTGGAGCATACAGGCTTCTGTGGATACGATGGGTCTTGATTGCTGTGGTCCCCCGTAATGCATGATGAACTCATCTCTCTCTCTCTCTCTCTCTCTCTCTCTCTCTCTCTCTCTCTCCGAGGCGCGGTAGGATCGGATCATGCCACCTGCGCCCAAGCGTCGAAGGGTTGGTTCCCTGCATCGTACACGTCGGTTTTGGTAGGTCGATGCTAACAGGCGCGGTGGTGGCACGAGCAGCAGTGCTTACATACGTATAGCTCGGGGCGCCGATTGTCTGTACAATCACCCAAGCTAAGGTATTTACAGGGGGCCGTAGTAAACAGTACAAAATATTGCCAGTAATAATAGGTAAATATATAGGTTTGTGTGTGTACCATAGGTCCTATTTACTATGGCCCCCCGTGGTTGTGCAGTGGCCGATCGATACCGTAACCGTCGTCCTTTTCGTCAATGCTTTCCGCACGTCGGACACATCAAGGAGCTACTGCGGTAGACCATCTGGCCCTTATTCTGCCGTTATGATATCTTGATCGAGATCTTTATACCCGTAGCACAGATCCAAAACCCAGGGACCATGGATAGAGGCCCCAAATCATGCCGATTATACGCGGCTCCCACGCGGCATCAAGGGCTACTGTATACTTTGACCGAAAATATAACACCCACTTGGATGCTGAGACCGACATCAAACGGTGTTTATATTTCCGGTCAGAGTGGTACATATACATAGATAGATCATCGTACAGACCAGGAGTCTACACATACAGATATATTGATAAAATTAAAAAAAGAAATAAAAAAATCGAGGATTTTCATCGAAACTCATCTTTTGCAAGCTGTCAGCGTGATTGGTTCGGTCGCGCGTACTGCGGGTTATATATGGCCTCATCATGCAGGAGATATCACGTGCATCCTTTCGTTCAATTTCATCTTCGCAAGCCGTGTGTTATGCGAGCACTTCGATCGTGCGTACGACGGGTTTATTATATGGCCTCATCACGCAGGAGACATCATGTACATCCCGCATACGGGTATGAGGAAGATAATTATGTATATGCCTGGTACATATTTTTGCCCAGAAATATCTAGGTCATGAAGTGGGAATCGATTATCTGCCTGATCTGTGAATGTTTCGCACCTCGGGAACTACAAAAGGGGTCAACGTTTTAGGAACGCAGTCCGATTTTTTGGAGACAAACTACTCAGAAATTGAGTGGGTTTTGTCCCAAAAACGGGACTGCGGTCCTAAACAGGTCTTAACAGGTGGCAGAACCGAAATCATTTTTGCCATAGGCCGGAGCCAAGGATTGTGACAGGTCACTAAGCGCGACCACGCTAGTGCACCTAAGCACAATTTAGTACCATGAACAGATAATTTTACGTAGGTTGAAAATATCCCATTTTCACACAAATTACGTGAAAAAAAAACAGAATCTTACGCAGTCCAAAACGGTTCATTCCACCACGATCGTTTTTCAACTCCGTGTTTCACATCACAAACGTTGAGCGATCTGGGACGGGTTTACGCCTGTTTTGTGATCACTCGCTAGATTTCAGGGCAGTGAGATATTAATACTATGATAACATCATTATCATCACCTCTATCACCATTACTGCCAGGGTATACACTTTTACCTTTTGCAGGGACAAGCAAGGCAAGGAAGGGAAAGGCCAAACAGGGAAAATGCAACAAATAAGGTACTCGCACGGTGTGGAAACCCCGTGAAACCCCGTACCGTGTGCGGACGAGAACAGACAGGGTTCTACTGCTGTTTTTGTGGTGTGATGTTACAATCGTTCTGCGCTTCCATATCTGCTGCTGTTGTTGGCTCACTGCTCATACTCGTATGATACGCGTAAACACGAAACAGAAGCATTGTTATGCATGAATGTACTGGTACGTACCTGTAGTACAAAACGGCATTATTTTGTGAAACACAAACATTTTCTTTTCCGGCCGAGGGTCTTTTCGCGGCCTCGGTTGCGGGGTACGCATGGGGGCCCGCGTGTGCACTACGATGCAAGTGTTGGGTCCCGGCAGGGCTCCGCAGCGCGTGCTCTGGGCGTTCAAAGTCGCGCGAACTGGCAAGTATTCGCGGGATCGCTTTCCGCCCAGCCAGAGCCAACAAGGCCCACGGAAACCCCCAGAAAGCCCGGAAGAAGACAAGAAGAAAATTTGCGCTCTCCTGCTGCGAACCAGTATCTATCTGCTGTGATACAAGCACCACACCAGCCCTCAAAAGCTGTGTACTTTGACGCAGCCGCGGTTAAAACAGCAATCGCGCTCCAAGCTTTTCCCCTCGTGACAGCCATGAATGACGCTTCTGTTGTTGTGTACGAGTGTGTGCGTGTGTGTGCCAACCAAGTTTCCTACTCGTCGTACAAACGAGCAGTGGTATTGGAATTAGGAACACAACGTGGGGTGCGATATCAGGTTATTATTTTGTTGCCTTATTTTATTACGTACGTCGTAGGCCGAGTGCGCAAAACCAAAAAATAATGCGTATCTATTCTCCCGTAACCGACGACTAATCAAAAAGCCGAACCAAATTTATACCAAATATGACGAACTTATGCATTTTTTTATAGCGTATTATACTATTAGCATATATCCATATTTCTGTGGTATGAGATTCGACCGCTGCATTATGTTCGTCGAAAACTCTCCGGACGCTTTGGATTGGCCGAGCTTGCGCCAAGAGTGGTATTGGGCCATGCCTGCTACCGGCGAGGTTTCGCGAAAAGAGTTACTGCCGCTGCTGCTGCTGCATGTCTCTGCTGCCTGCTGCTGCCTGCTGCAGCGCGCCACGGACTACTGCTGCTACTGCATGCAGTGTGCAACTGCTGCTGCTGCTGCTGCTGCAATGCTGCAATGTTGTTGCTGCTGCAAGTAAGTGTGCGTGCTGCAAGCAAGCGCTGCTGCAAACAAGGGCTGCTGCAAGCAAGCACTGCTGCAAACAAGGGCTGCTGCAAGCAAGCGCTGCTGCAAGCAAGAGAGCCGCTTCAAGCAAGCGCTGCTGCCGCTTGCGGCTGCTGCTGCCGCTGCTGCAAGCGCGTGCACCCTTGCCGCCACGCTTCTGATCTTCGCCGCCACGACCTCTTCTCGGGCAGAGAGGACAATGAAGAAGGAGGAGGGCGATCTTCTCGTTGTGGCGGCATTGTTTGCACAACGAGTGTCGAAGAGCGTAGGATAGACCGTACGTCTGCCTGTTGGTGCTTGGTGCTGCTTACTGCTTCTGCAGCTTGCTGCTGCTGGCTGCTGCAAGTAAGTACAGCTGCTTGCATATGACTTCTGCCCGTCCTGGAAGACTTAGCGCTGCCGCTGCTGCAAGTGTTTTTTTTCCCCGAGACAAGAATCCAATATTTTTAGCGTTTTTTTGGTCTCCGGTTATGCGCGTGCCGGAAGATTTTCAATCACGACTCCGGAGTAAATTTCCGGCGGAAATCCTTGACAAAACAAAAAATAGTATGCGCAGACACCGCCCGCCGTACGTATTGCTGTGCTGTCTGCTGCTGTACCAGTATATAAACAACGTCTCACCGTCCAATATATTTATACTTTGGGACACCACCGTGGTACAGCAATGGCCGCGAGTCAAGCAAGATACTCCCTTTGTGACGGCAACGAACCGTGCTTCTGTGCGTGTCTGCCATCCGGAACGCGATGTGGACGAGAACACAGTCTGAACGATGTCAACTCAAACTTCCTGTGAACTCCGAAAGCACCCGGCCGGGCAGTCTCAACAACAGCTGTACAAGAGCAGCGGACCTCACAGACAGGCGCGAATATACATAATACCGACGTACGATCGCAGTAATGCCCTTGTTTTTTGCGTGTTGTATTTGCGTAGCCCTGTTCAACTTGCAAAAAAAGCCCCGGGACTTTCAAGTCAACCACATCCAGAATGGAAACCCGAACCTTGCACTTGTAACTCTGTACGAGTTCTATGATGTTCAGGGAAAACAGCGCAAATAGTCAGTCTCGGCTGATGCTGATGCTGATGCTGATGTGCTGCTGCTGCTGCTGCTGCTGCTGTTGTTGTTGTTGTTGTTATCGTTGTTGCAGCTGCTGCTCCCAACTCGAGCCGGAGAAAACTCCCCATGTTTGGCCGTTCTGGTGTGGTGTTTGGCTGGTACAACAGCGGCACAGCAGCACCTACGACTGCGGTCATGATGTACACCAACAACCGCTGTTCTTTCAAAATTGCGCTTCAGGACGATGTTACCCCATGGCCTGCCTACTACGTATAAGTACTTTGTCTACGAGGTATGATAGGTGTATACCAGATACAGCAGTATTCCACACATCCACATACAGAGCAGAGACCAAGAGGGAGAGGGTGAATCGTGAGTAGGTCGTGAGGCCACATGTTATCATGTTATCATGTGTACTGAAGTACTCAACGTGGGAGGATCTACGGCGATGCGATTTGCATACATGAACGCAACGAGAGAACAACTTCAAAGATCCTCGTGCAGAAGGGATGGAGAAGGATGCATCGCACAGCAGTAGCGTTGCCCTGCGACAGCTGAGAGACTCAACAAACCACAGCTCGGCGCATTGTCCTGCCCCCCTGAATCTGACATATTCAAGGATGCGAGCGATCATAAAACGCACAGAAGCACAGAGGCAATTTTATCGAAGCAAAGCTCGTTCTGCGAACGAAATGCATGGCTACAACACAGGAAAACTCACGCATGCCAGTGTGCTACATCGGAAGCCATGCTAACAGACACACTCACCGTAGCTTGACCGTAGGGTTGCAGGCTTTCGTCCTCGAACACCGCTTCTGTTGGAAAACAAATGCTCTGAAAGGTTTCGTATATATAACGGCGTTTTTGAAACTGTCGATGTATTTTAGCTCTTCCTACCTTTTCCGCCGCCTCGGTTCTTCGTTCTGAAAAAAATGATTTTGAGTCCCACAACCAGCAAGGGCATCATCTAGCGCTTGAGCCGAACCCCGTCCGGAGCTTTCTCGGAGCGAGCCACAGCCAGTGCAACGAGGAGAAAGGACCCTTTCCCACGCCAAGGACTCCGTGCGCAGCACCCCTGAGCACAGAAGGGCTACCAGGTGACAAGTTACGAATAATGTCGATTTGTATCTCCGTCTCTTGGTATGTATATCGATTATACTATTAATACAGCAGTAGAAGAACGTGGCTCAGCTGCACAGGTTTTGGGCGCAGAAAGTAGAGACGAGAGAGTTCGCCGAGAGCCAAGTGAGGGGTGCTTGCACCATGGGAAGCCTCTCGAGGTTTGGCCCAGCCACGGGGCGTTCGACGAGGGACTTGACATCGATGGACGAGCTGGCAGGCTCTCGTGGGTCCCCTCTCCCCCCTTCCCTCCAACAGGACAATCTGCCCCTTGAAAAAGCACCAACAAGTTGCAGCGGTTGCCTCGTGTACCCGCGTGTAGTATACGGGCAGTATGTATACATACGTGCATGCCTGGTGGAAGTGTGATGAGCGCTAAAGAATCGGCTTGGCCAGGCGCTTGGGGTGTGCTCGGGCCCTGCTTCTTGCATTGCCGGATGATAATGCGCTGGTGGGAGGACAAAGAGAAGTCGGCTGGCAACCACTGCACCACTACTGCTGCTGCTGCTTCTGCAGAACAGCAGTGTGTCCATTGTCTGCTCCGCTTTTCCAAATCGGATTGGCATCGTCGGAGATGGGGTTCCTGCAAATCCCACATCATTTACTACGAGTACGTGACACACATGAAATTTCAGCACATTTTTTTTTTTTGGCCTGGGGCTCGTCCCAGATACATCTTTTTCTTCACAGTAGTTCATGAATGTTTCTGCATGTTTCATTTTCCGGGGATAGGTTTGAGGAGCTGGTACATCAGCAAAGTGCCAAGGTGACGCTACGCACAGCGTGCAACAGGAAACCTAATATAGTGCAGGGCAGTACCGGCACTGCTGCTGTACGGTATGATGCGAGTAGACGAGCAGTCATGCGATGAATCAATCGGATGCAGAACCAGCAAACAAGCACCAACAGCAGCAGCAGAGCCAACAGTTTTTTTTTTGGTGGCGTCGATTCGTGGGGCATTATTTATATTCTATTCGTACAGCAGTCGTGGACAGACCTGTCTGCAACCCACCACACATAAATCTCGTATAGAACTGGAACACCGGACACCAGACTGTCCACAGAATCTTCCCCCCCCCCAGAGAAAAAAACAGCTATCAATACTTCGTGCTCGTATACCAGGTACCAAGTGCCCTGTAACACAGCAGCAGCACGCAGCAGCAGCACGCAGCAGCAGCTTGCTGCAGTAGGCTCAGTCGCGCCCACCCCCCCCCCCCCCCCCTCGCGCTACAGCAGTACATAATTTATTAGATCGTACAGTTGTGCACATACGTCTTTCTGTTTCGCCCCGTCTTCCCACTCCGTCCCCCCCCCCCCGCTCTACCTCTATCTTCGTATTCCCAACCATCGGATTCCACTTGCTCGTCCTTCGTCGTCATATTCGCCAATATCCTATCCGAACGTAGCAGTCTTCCGTGTCCATCCATCTATCCATCCATCCATCCATCCATCCATCCATCCATAATTGAGTTGACAGTTTGCCTTTTCGCCCTGTGCCACAACCAGCACGCCAGCAAATTCCTGATTATTTTTACGAGTACAACAGCAGTACAGTAGTAACGCATAGGTCAGCATAGCATATACAGTATAGATCTGAGATATACAGCAGCACAGCAGCAGCACAGCAGCACCCCAACCATGTCAAGCTCCTCGAAAAAAAAAGCAAGACCTTTTTGCAGCTTCGGTACGTATGAACATCACTGCCAAACTGTTGTATTGGATGCATGCGTACCTGGTTCCAGTATACACTATTTCTTGATCCCATTTATTTTTCTCGCCCTCCCCCCGCTCCCTCCCAGTAGAAACTCAAATCAAGGGTCACATAGCGGGCGCTCCCCCCCCGCTCCCAACTGCAGTGCATGCCTTTATTTTTATCGCACCAGGTGCCTTGTATGCCGGTATGACCGTAGCAGTCATTTGTTTCGAAGGGTGATACCCGTTTACCACGGCTGCAAAAATTGCGGCGGTCACAGCAGCAAACATAACCACGGCAAACAGCAATATCATGACTCGCTACCGCCGTGGTCAGGGCAAAAAAAAAACACTTATTACGCGGGACCATAGTGGTAGGACCTACGGTAGACGCAAAAACCTGTACATTTCGCTATTTTTACTAGCAATATTTAGTCCTATTTACTATGGCCCCCCGTAATATGCTCCTCCGTAAAATAGTTGCGGATTGCGGGCGCTGGTTGTGCTGGATTTCGATGGGTAAGTATTAATAGGAAGAACGGTTGGATGTGAGGGGACAGACACACACCCCCGGCACCAGAGGCACCAGCCATCTGGTTATAGAATATACCGGGTATATATGATACACCCCTGCGTGCTGATGATATGAGTTTCGATGAAATGCTGGATCTCACCCACGATCAATCCACCCGGTCTCTGGATTAATGGCATTGATTCTGAAAATATGCCGAATATATTTTAGTCGATATTTACAGGTATCAATCACACTATCATATTGCTACTCGTAGGGAACCTATAATAATAGTGATCAGGACCTATTGCTACTCGTAGGGAACCTATAATAATAGTGATCAGGACCTAAGCCGGCGTCCCCGGTGGCTTGGTAAGTGGTCTGCGTGCCTGTCAAGATCAATCAATGCTCATAGGGACTTTCTCTTGCATAAAAAATTGATAAGCGGACAGCGCGAAAGCGTGAGTTGGCTACATTCGATGAAAATCGACGAGCAGTGGGAATGCTGAACCCTATGCGCGACAAAAAATAAAGGCACGTACCGGGGGGGAGAAGGGACGACACCTGTGACCACGGCTTGTCCAGAAGATCGTCGAGGGTAAAACCTCCTACGAGTGGGCTGGGAAGTAAAAGTGATGGATAATATATATATATATATATATGCTTGGTGGAAGTACTGGAATAGATAACGTTTTTGAGCATGTTGATGGGTCCTGGTTACTACTTCGTATGGGCACCCGTAATATTAATACTCTACCTTATATGGGTATATATGGAGATACGTGAAGTATGCGAGCAGCAGAATAGGAAGAAGTACTGCTGCTGCATGTACACACTGCACATACATGCTTTTAGAACTGCCGTCTCGTTTTGGGGACAAAACAACTCAGATTCTAAGTAGGTTGTCCCCTAAACGGGACTGCGGTCCGAAAAGGGCAAGGGGCTGGGTACTGGCGCCACTTATATTGCCAGTATCAGTGTGCTGGCAGACGGGACTGCGGTCCGAACAGGGTAAGGGGCTGGGTACTGGCGCAATTTATAATACCAGTATCAGTATGCTGGCAGTATACTTGTACTGGCTGAGAGCGCCAGTAGATTGGACAGCAGCTGTGAAGGTGTTACCTGCTACTGAGCTACAGGGTAAAATATCGATCGATTACCCAGCCCAGCGTAGTCCTGCCTAAAACACTGTCCCCCTCCCTGGACGGCGGAATCTTCGGGGCGTTGGGACCGTATACGGCCGTAAGCTGACCTACCCGCTTCGTTTCAATACCTGGGGAACTAGGGAGAAGATGTATGTGTTTTTGGGGACGCACGCGCAAGCGTTTCTATGTAAGAAACGTTTCGAATTGAGATTCGAACCTGTGTCCTCGACGACGTCAAATGTAAAAGTGTTATGGACCTACTGAGCTAAAGGAGTAAAAGATCGATCGATTACCCAGACCAAGGTGTTCCTTATATCACAGCGTATTTGAAACTTACGGAAATTTGCGCACGTCCCAAACACAAGCGTCATTGCATGTCATATAATCTTCGAGAGGACAACGCGAAATCGCACAAATGAAGACATTTAAGTACCTGGTACTGGTACTGGTACCTGGTATTAATAGTACTTCCACGTGGATATGGTATGTTGTCAGAGGCGAGATGAGACGGGGACTTTGATAACGGTCGACGAGATCTTACATGCCCTGGGTCGTGATGGGGAAGTGAAAACGAAATTGCGAAAATGCCCGAAAAACAATCGCTTCCGGCGGGCGGGCCCCCCTCATCAGCCGGGAAGGGGGGGGCGTCGGGAAAGGGTGGCCCGCGGCGGCTTTGCCGCCAGGTTGCAGCTCTGAGTGAGTTTGCGACTCCGCCGTAACATTAGACTGCGAGGAATTCTACTCTGCTCTACTGCTGTACTGATGTACTGATGTATGCCAGTATGCCAGTATGTTGACTGCTTGCTGATTTCTGCAGCAGTAGTGGTCGTTCCGGTCGTGTCTAATGGTATGGTACCCTCGAATTCTTATATGTATACCACAGCAGCTGTTGTATTAATAGTAGTCGATAGAGTTGAGCGCGTGAGTTCGAAGTCCACCATGGCGAGAAATTCTTTTGTTTTCGAGATTATCGAAAGGAGCGTGGATATGGATAGAGGCGCAACTCGACGCGAGTGGACGAGGGGGGAAGAGGCCGAGGTGTTCTCGCTCGCGATAAACGTGAAGGCACAAAACGGTGCGTTGTGGGGAGGGCGAAGGAGAGCCTGCTACGCAATGTGACCCTGGATCTGAGTTACTACTATTAGTACTACTGCGGGGGGGCATAGTAAATAGGACCAAATGTTGTTGGTAAAAACATGGAAATAAATGGGTGTTTGTGTGCACGGTAGGCCCTGTTTACTATGGTCGCCCGTATTAGGAGGGAGAGAAAAGAAGGGCGAAGATCGTAATTGGGAAGAAATTTGAAAAAACAGACGTCACTATTACGGAAGACCATAGCAAATAGGACCAAATATCGTTAGTAAAAACAGGGAAATACCTGGTGTATCAGGTTTTTGTGTTTACCGTAGGTCCTATTTAGTATGGTCCCCCGTAATACCGGGTAATAATAGCGCTACTCTTCTTGTTTCATGCCGGTATGGGTATTTTTTAGACTGCTGTAACATGTTGTTGTTGTCAAGGTGCTGCCTGCTGAGCTATATATAGAGGTATAATACCGACTAATTGCCCGGCCCAGGGCAATCCTTGTGAGACTTGCCCCCCCCCCTCTGAACGTGTTCGTCAATCACGTTCACGTTCTCTGGTCAGCGGGATGTTTTGGGGCGTCGGTACCGTATACGGCTGTATGCTGACTGACCTACCCCCTTCATTTCAATACCTGGGGAACCAGGGAGATGTGTTTTTTGGGACGCATGCGCAAGCGTTTCTATAAAAGAAACCATTGAGGTGAGATTCGAACCCGTGTCCACGACGATGTCAAGTGTGAGGGTATTGCCTACTGGGCTTTGTATTGGGGTGAAAGATTGATCGACTACCCAGCCCAGGGGTATCCCTATAACACCAACATTGTACAGCAGTACGCGACAGCATGTCTACTCGTACATACTACGTCACTATGATACAGCAGTACGGCACATGTATTTGAGGTCAAGAATTTCAGGCTGAGAATCTGTTAGATTTGAGAACTTACGGCTAAGCTTTTATTTGTGTTCGGAGAGGAACATCACTCTAAAATCCTACACAACAGCCTTTCAGAGCCTGTGCTCAGCGTTGACATCACAAGCCGCGAGCCTATTGTTAATTGTAAGCCAAAATTGGAGTACGAGTACAAGTCGCGTACTATTGTAGTGCTGTTACATGTACTATCATTTTAGTATGTACGAGTAGACCATCCGTTTATCACGGAAACTTGGATGGATTTCCGAGCCGATTTTCTCCCAAACCAAGAGGGCATTGAGGGCATTTGGCACACATAACGAATTTGGCGGCTTTGGCTTACACAAGAAGTCGTCGGGGTCTTTCCGTCCAGGCCTTTCCACAGACAGACGTGTCTTGCTTTGTGTTCTTGTCTGCAGTTCGCACTCTCCTCTCCGTTGTCGACGAAAACCGAAAACATCCTCCTTCCTGCTGTTGCAGTTCGTCCGAGGAAGTCTTATACCAGGTACCGTATAATACTATTAGTAGACTATAAACGGCGGTAAAATATATTCGTGGTACAGCTGTATAATGAAGCATCAAACGAACACCTACTCTTATCATACCAGTATATCGTGGTATAACATAATCCCCAAATGGTTGCAAAGATGCATCACCAGCAGACAGAGCTCCATCCTCGATACGATGCGTATCATACCACCTTTCTTTACGTTAATAGAATACGTTGATAAATGCGACAACAAACAACACCAAGCAGTGACTGGGTCGAGTATTGAGGGTAACACATAACGTTCGTTTACCTGCTGGTATCTGGTACAGCAAGTAGGCATAATACCTGATACTGCTATCACCTTCATGCTTTATTAACACACGTACAGGCAGTAGTAGTTTCCGTCCTGGTTCTTTACATGCTAGTCGTTGTAGAGAGAAATAAGGGGCTTATATGACATACCAGGTACCATTATACATGTGATTTTCTGCGGCCATAGACTCTGAGACTCTCTGAGGGCTGGAGGGAGAGAATACTAAATACTAAATACAGTTCTCGCAAATTCATCAAGGCAGTCTACGTATAATACGTACGCCAATGAAATATCAACGTATCTCGTAGGGGTTTGTTTGCGTTCAAGGGGTCGCTGTTTGCATCCTGCATGCAGCATAAAATGGCAGGCAGCTGTTGAACTTGACCCATTACTCGTACGTATGTATTGTGTTTTTTCCGTTCGTCGTTCATCGTCCATCATCGCTGTTGTCGTGTTGTCGTATTTCGATACGAAGATCATTAATAGTAGTCGTTGTCGTTGAGTTGGTGGTGCTGCCTGGTTTGTCTTCGTTTTATCCCCCCGCGCAATATGGACTACGGCAGCGGTGTCGTCGTGATTCGGCGGTATATGATGAGGTGAAACACATTAAATTTTGTTTTACGACAGCGGCAGCAGCGGCAACAGCAACAACGAACAAGAACGATCAACAGCAATGACAACAACTGAATGAACTGCAGCAGCAACGACAACGACAGCCAGCTGCATGCAGCAACAAGAAGAACAACACAACGCCTACCGCACGCAGCAGTAGCAGCGACGACCACAACCAACCACGCCCACACGCGCCACAATCACACCCACACCGACACACCGACACCCACCACAACAAGTACTACGTACAGCAGTATACTGCTGTAGTACCGTATCCCTGGTACCCCGTATACAATAGTACCAGGTACAACGGAAAACAACCACGGCCACAGCCACAACTGCAACAACAACAACACAGCGACAACACAGCGACAACAGCGACAACACGACAGCATACAAGAACGGGCTGAGAACACCGTGCCCCTGGTACCTCGTCGTATGTAATACAACAGACAACAACCACGACCACAGCCACAAACAACGACAACAGCACAGCAACGAACGGACTAAGGACTCCGACCAAACGGGGAACGGGGAACGCCGATTTGCACGCCGGGTACGTACGTATGCAAACAACACTTTAGCACGCCCTAGCTTTTACAACTTGTAAAGTGGTGTATTTTGCCTTTTTTTTGCTGCCAAAGAAGCCATTTATTATTTTTTTGGTGTAAACCCTCGACTTTGGTGTATCAAGCGTAGATGTCTGGAGACATGTCAAGCAACGCAAAACGCGCGTTGTCACGGGTCTAGGGTCGAGCGTTTCAGACTAAAACGTGGCAGTTCGGTGTCAGTCAAAGCATGTCAAGGTGAAGTAGCTGTCTGTCTAGGGGTGGAGAGGTTCTGTCTCCTGGTATACTTGGTATCAGGTATCAAGTCGTCGTGCGATCAGGGTGTGTCAAGTTGGCCCTGCCAGCAGCTCATTTATCTATCAGCACACCCTGAACGGGAATGTACGAATAGTATCCGTTTAGTAATAACATCAAACTACAAACGTTTATCATATTTCGGACCAGAGTGGTCTCATGTACCCAGGGGCAGTTTGGAGGGCTCAGGTCCCGGTGGGATCAGTTCGGGGTGGGGTCAGGGTGTCAAGCGGAAGCAGCAGGTTGAGGGTTATCCTTTTTTTTTGTTTGCACATCCGTTTTGTTGTAACCCACTTCGAGTTGACCCTCGTATAATATGTTGTGTTTTGTGGTTCTTTCACATCAAACCGTTCTTTCTACCCGTTCCACATCCAGCACACCCAGTGTCCGTGCCAATTCTTGAACCCTACCTGGTATTTATGTACAACCGCAGTCAGTCCCGTTTGGGGGACAAACTACTGGGAATTTGAGTGGTTCGTGCCCAAAAGGAGACTACGGTCCTAAAAGGAATGCCAGCTCTGGCAATGTGGTCAACAAAACTTTGCCACACATAGGAGAGATACCAACATTGCTATGCAAGCAATAACCAGAATAGAAAACGCAATGTCATGTTCATCGTAGTACTGGATACGACAGGCACGACATACTTTTCCTTACTCTATGAAATAGAGAAAACGAAAGAAACAAGAAAAGCTAAAATAGCAAATCGAAAGAAAAAACCAAAAAAAGCAAATCGAAAGAAGAAAAAGGTGTCGTGCCCCCCCGTACGGGGATGTGGCAAACAACGCGAAACGAGCTACAGAAACAATACCATTATTAATACATGTAAACAGAGTAAGACTAAGAACCAAGGGAAGTAGCAGGCAATCCGAAGCGAAACAACGACGAAAAGCACCCTCCGGACAGCCGCAGCAGTTTGTGGTGCGAGTACGTAATGCGTGAATAGCATATATACCTGGTAGACAAGTTCTACCCACCATTATTATTAATATTATGGGTCCATAGTAAATAGGACCAAATATTGTTAGTAAAAATAGTTGTATATATAGGTTTTAGTATGGACGGTAGGTCCTATTTACTATGGTCCCCCGTAATAGTCGCTCTGGTACCTTGCTACCCTGTCTGCCTCCCTCTCCATCCTGCTTTATTTAATCAAACATGCCCCACCCCCGGAGAGAATGCGTCAAACGATACGAAACAACAATCGAAACAGGTTCTTGTCATCCGCCCACACCACAAGATGAAGAAGACTCTTCCTGTCATGATAAGGACGAGAAGGAAGAAATGTTCAAAAAAAAAAAAAAAGAAGTTACAAAAAAGAAATCTTGGAGGATCATGCCGCAAAAAACAAAAGAAAACACAAAGAAAGGAAGCAAGATCACGTTCGAACCAGCTGCATCAGTTGGCGGCACGAGTCTAGACATGTTCCACTTACTGGTCGGCTATTGCGGGGGACCATAGTAAATAGGACCAAATACTGTTTAGTAAAAATAGTCATATATATAGGTTTTTGTTTGTACCGTAGGTCCTATTTACTATGGTCCCCCGTACTAGTCGGTCTGGTACCTTACTGACCTGTTTGCCGTCTTCTTCTAATCAATATACTCTGTGTAGGCAGGTAGGTTGCTGTCGTATAGTTCGGGGTTTTGTTCGACGTTTTTTCTAGTTTTTTTTGTTTTTTTTTTTTTTTCTCTATGTCGTTCGGGTTCTTCACATTCATTAAACCGTTCTTTCCACCCGTCGACATCCAGCACAAACCAGTGTTCGTGTTCGTGCCGATTCTTCAATCGTGGAGCACGCGCGCACACACAAGTTTGTTCTTTCTTTGACCCTTTTAGTACCGCAGTCCCGTTTGGGGGACAAATCACTTGGAATTAGACTGGTTTGTCCCCAAATCGGAACTGCGGTACTAACGGGGTTAAGTCATCATTTTTAGACTGGCTCTCCAGCCTAACTCATAGAAGGTTTTACCCCCAGCGATCTTCTGGACAAGCCGTAGTCATAGATCTCGTCCCTTCTCCCCCCCGGTACGTGCCTTTAGTTTTTGGTCGCGCACAGGGTTCAGCATTCCCGCTGCTGGCAGCTTGTGGGTTTTCACCGAATGTAGCTAACTCACGTCTCTCGCGCTTTCCGCTAATAAATTCATGTGGTCACAAAAGTACGCCACTGTTTTTTCGTTGCTTCTCTTTCTTTATGGTGTATTTTGGTTGCTGGCGTATGTGTGTATGTTGTGTCGGCCGCACCTAGTGCGAAGGCATGGTATTACGTAGGCTATTAATGCATTACGGTGTGTTTTCTCTGTGTCGTAGTCTGTGACCACAGAGCTCGTATCTTTCTAGGGTGAAGAATCAGCACGGACACTGGGCTTGCTGGATGTCGACGAGTAGAAGAACGGTTTAATGTGAAGAACACACACACACACACACACTGGATTGTTACGCAGCATAGTGAGTAAAAGAATAAGCACACAATTAGTGCAATAATGCCATGTCATCGTGCTTGAGACGACAGGTACGACAGGCGCGACATACCACACTTTTTATGAATGGTACATTGTACAGCAACATCAGTACAAACTTGGCTTGGTTCGTTTTGAAGAATTTTTCGCTCGCACGCTGGGATGGATGTAGATGCCACGCTGGTTGGTCCCATCCGTGCCAAGGGCCAAGGGAATCCGCCGGCTTCACATACGTGGGGGGCAGCCCGCACTATTATTACGGGGGGCCATACACAACAGTAAATAGGACCTACGGTACACACAACGACCTATATATTTCTATATTTTTACTAACAGTATTTGGTCCTATTTACTACGATGGTTCCCCGTAATGGTAGGGGCTTCTTCCCTGTACTCGTACTCGTACTCGTACTCGTACTCGTACCAGGCCTGCATAGAGCCAGTTATGATCACACCGACTTATAATAATATTAATAGTGTGTGTGTGTCAACATTTTTTCTCGGACATGAGCTGTCCTCATTGTTATCGGAATGCTGACCCGTGCTATTGATAGTATCGCTGTCTGGAGTACGATTTTCTCTTCTTTTTCTCTGTTTTCTCTTCCTTCTCTGCTCTTTGAGTTGCCTCTCCCTTTGTGCCCCCCCTTCCCGCCCCCCCGTCCCCGTCGTCCGTATTATGCTGACATCTTCCTCTCCTTCGTGTTGCTCCGTCCGTGCAGCAGCTATCTATCGATGTCCTTGTGGAGTACGTGCGCTTTCCTTCTTCTATTATTAATAATAATGACAGCCTTTCTGATCTATTAATAGCGTACAGGTTAGATAGACAACAACTCTGCTATTAATAATACCAAGACCAGAAAATAAGAACAAAAATGAATGAACAAAAACGAGTCCTGAAATGAAACAGAACACGAATATGACGAATATGACGCAAGGAGATCAGAAAGCAGGCTGCTACTCTTTCGAAAAAAACGTTGCCGCCCACTACTACTATGTATGATACTACCAACTACGAGTACTGCTGTTGCTGTCTTTTTCTTGTTCTTTTTCGGTTTGGTTTTTTCGTTGCTTCTCTTTCTTTATGGTGTATTTTGGTTGCTGGCGTATGTATGTATGTTGTGTCGGCCGCACCTAGTGCGAAGGCACGGTATTGCGTAGGCTATTAATGCATTACGGTGTGTTATCTCTGTGTCGTAGTCTGTGACCACAGAGCTCGTATCTTTCTAGGGTGAAGAATCAGCACGGACACTGGGCTTGCTGGATGTCGACGAGTAGAAGAACGGTTTAATGTGAAGAACACACATACACACACACAGTGGTGTGTGTACGAGTGTACGAGACCAAGACGACGTATACGTTGGTTGACGTTGGGGCTATTCGCGGGCTGTGCGTATCCTCTTCATTCGCATGAAACCGTTATTGTTGCGTCCAGCACCTACTCGTATCTCGTATTGATTGGATATTTCTGCCTTTCATACAAAGTGTCTTTCATCATGCAATGTGGTTGTCGTGCCTGTCGTGTCCATTGCCCACTCTTGCTTATTATACTCCATAAAAATGTACCAGGTATTTATATTAATAGTGTCTCCTCTGTGTCGAAGTTTTGTGACCACAGCAGAGCTTGGATCATCTCTTCTCTCTTGTGTTGTTCCATCTTCACATTGAACCGTTCTTTGGTTCTTTGCTCCCGTCGACTTCCAGCACAACCAGCATCCGTGCTGATTTCTTCAATCCTATGCATAGAGATATACAACCTCTGTGGTCACCAACTATTAATATTAATGGGCCACATCAGAGATACTATTATACATTGTTCTGCAGTACAAGAGTAAACAGGGTAATTAATGCAATGCCATGTCATCATATTTGTTTTTTTTTTCTTGTTTGTGTCTTTTTCTCTTTCGAATTGTCTTCTTTGTTTTTTTGTTTTTTTTTTCTCTTTGTTTCGTTTCGTTTCTCTAGGTCATGGAATGTGTATGTCGTGACTGTCGTACGCAGTATTATGACAAGGCATTGCATCCCATACACGTGGCAACGCAGTGTCTCTGCTGTGGCGTAGCTTAGTGACCACATAACTTGTATCTCTCTCTCTAGGATTGGAGAATCAGCATGGACACTGGTTGTGCTGGAGGTCGACATGTAGAAAGAACGGTTTCATGTGAAGAAAACAACAACAACAACAAACACTACCGTATACGACAGACACGACATACATATTCCATGAAAGAGAGAAAACGAAAGACAAAAAGAAAATAAATCGAAAATAGAAAGAAAAAAGTGTCGTGCCCCCCCGTGAGTAGGGGATGTGGCAGACAATACAGGACGAACTAAAAAGAAACTATTTACAGGGGCGCAATAATAAATAGGACCTACGGTACAGACAAAAACCTATATATTTACCTATTTTTACGAACAATATTGGGTCCTATTTACTATGATGGTCCTCCGTAATATTGATAGGTTGGATTCAAGAATCGGCACGGACACTGGTTGTGCTGGATGTCGACAGGTGGCAAGAACGAAGAACGCACACACCTATTCCGAGGGGCCATAGTAAATACGACCCAATATAATTAATAATAATAGGTAAACATATGGGTTTTGTGGGTACCGTAGGTCCTATTTACTACTAACTGTGGTCCCCCGTAATGATAATAGCCTATGGGAAACAAGATTTATTATTTTATTGAGCCATCCGGATAGTCCAGCACATGGATCCAGCAAGCGGTGGCCGCGCCGGTTATTCACCCTACATCATGAAATACCTGGCTGCCTGGTAGATAAAAACTTTTTTGTGATCACAGCAAGCCACAAAAAAAAAACCGCAGCATACATAGCAGAGTGCCTTTCTATAATAGGGTGTTTCCGATACAAAATAAACAGTAAAATTAATCCGATACTTTTGGATACTACTATTACGGGGGACCATAGTAAATAGGACAAAATATTGTCAGTCAAAAAATTGGTAGATATGTAGGTTTTTATGTACACCATAGGTCCTATTAACTATGGACCCCCGTAATAGTATTGATAGAAAAAAATTGGAACCGACGAACACGAGGAGCTGGTTGGTTAACTTTCTTAGGACCGAAGTCCCGTCTTCGGGGACAAAGCAGTAAAATACCAACTACTTTGTTCCCCAAACGAGACTGCAGTCCTAAACAGTAAAAGAGTTGAACACAGGTAAATCATATTTTGCTCTGTTTTTTAATTAACCCACCCATCCGAGTTGCATGCCAAACCCCCAAGAATACAAACGTCAGTTCGGTCACCTTCTCTCACAAGAAATCATTTTCCGTGGGTCGGGATTGCATGTAAGGAAACAGACTACGATAAAACTGAAAAATATACAATCCAACCATTTTTTTTCGCAAACTCCCTACTACTATTAATACTAACATTAATAATACTACACGTTCTCTAATGTAGTAAGTAGACAATGCAGAGCCATTTTTCCGTCGTATTGGATACGACAGGCCGAAATACACACGCCAGCAATCGAATCGTATCGCAGATCGTGCTGATTAATTAGTCTACAGACAGCAGTTGGTATGTCAACCGTTTTCTCGCGAAATTGGTAAGCTACCTCCACAGATATTAGATTACGGTACGCGTTTATGTGTTAAGTTTGGCATTAAACATTAAACAGTCGAGAATTTGAGGCTGAGTTTTCATCTACTAATTCAGGAATTTACAGCTACGCAAGCATTCGTGCTCATGAAGTGCGCTGCTCTAAATCCTATATAATAGCCTATAAGCCTGCCCGTATTCAACGTTGACGATCTCAACGTTGAAGAAGCCACCAGCCTTGTGTTGGTAGGAGATTCTGAACTGCTGTCGCGCACTGTTAATGCTTCTGTGCTTCTATTGTACTGTGTACCACTCTTTCTTGTCGGAACATTATTATCGTCGCACACCACATACATGCGGAAGCTACGCGGCCACCGGACGGAAGAAGCGCGAGGGCCACGCTCGTTCCACATCTCTTTTTCTTCAGGGGTCGTTGTCGCTGTTGCTATTATTGTTCTCGTAATTGTTGTTTTTTTTTCGTTGGTACTGCTGCTGTTGTTGTTCTCACAAAAAACAGTATGGTATGTGCATAACTGAACCTACATCAGCAGCAGCTGGTTGGCAACCGCAAGGCAGGCCCCAATAATGCACTTACACCTCAGACAGGTAGATAATATACAGATAGATATATAGATAGACAGATAGATAGATAGATAGATAGACCATCTTCTACAGATAGATCATCTAGATCCTAACCTACCTGCCGTTGCGATGCGCGGCGCAGGATCTGTCCCGTGTGGATCCAATCCTGTTTAGAGACCATGCAGATTATTACAGGGTGCCCACCCGGCAACATGATGAGCTACTCACCACACAGATCATACAGATCATACAGATCATACAGATCATACAGATCATACAGATCATACAGACCATACAGATCATACAGATCATACAGATCATACATATCATACAGATCATACAGATCATACATATCATACATATCATACAGATCATACAGATCATACATATCATACAGATCATACAGATCATACAGATCATACAGATCATACAGATCATACAGATCATACAGATCATACAGATCATACAGATCATACAGATCATACAGATCAGGAATTTATTTTCCCTGAGAAACCTAGATCATGAAGCGGGAATCGGTTTTCTGTCGGAGGTGTGTGCCAAGACTGTTTCGAATGCACCTCTGGACATTTTGCTGCAGTAATATTTGCCGTAAGAGTGAGTGTACGAGTACCAGGCGGGTATATGTATAGGGCAACTACAGTAACTGCTGGGAGTTTTAGGACTGCAGTTCTGTTTTGGGGACAAACCGCTTGGAATTAGACTGGATTGTCCCCGTAATGGGACTGCAGTATCAAAGGGGTTAAGAAGTGGCAGTTCTGTTCTTATTCCACGAAAAAAAAAAGCTTCAGAAGCTACTGTTACGGGGGTCCGTGGTTAATAGGACCCATGGTATACATAAAAACCTATATACTTACCTATTTATACTATTACGGGGGTACATAGTTAATAGGACCTATGGTATACATTAAAACCTATATATTTACCTATTTTTACTAACAAAATTTGGTCCCGTTAACTATGGACCCCCGTAATAACAATGTTTGGTCCTATGTACTATGGTCCCCCGTAATACAGTACTGCTGTGGTATCGATAAGGATAGTATTCAGGACGTCATAGGCTTCAAGAAGCAGTTAGCTCACCCACAACGGCAACAACAGCCATAATATATTTGTTGCTCTACTAAATAGCACTGCGTCTGCAACCTCGCTCGATGAATGATCACCGCAGACGCTGGGTGCACTGGATTTCTTTTGTTTTTGGCCTGAATTTCGTTAAGCAATCAGAACGAGGCAACACGCACAGTTGTTACGTACGAGAGTATGTACTAGCTCTGCTTCTGCGAGTTGCCTTCATTCCTTTTTTTCCCCCCCATCTAAACTAACGTTTGCTTTTCAGCCCAATCAACTTTCAGGAGTTTCTGTGCTTTCTATTAATATATGCCCAACGAACCTCTAGAAGATTCGTGTTCACAGGAGTCTTCCCTTCCCCCTCGTCGGTGTCATTTGAATACCGGTATTCCATCCTAATATTTGTTATATTTCGGGACAGAGTGGTCTGCCTTACTTACGTATCTGGTACCTGGTAGCCGTTATCGCTACGCACGTACCAGCATTAGTAGTCGTTCCGACTGCCCGCCTGGCGTAATCGATTTTTATTTGTTTATCACGCTCTCGCGCTCTCCCCGACGCGTTGACCTAATTTTTACGTTAAGCACAACACTACCACACGGGTGGTAACATAACACATCCATTCGGACGAGTTTCCAAGCTGATTTTCCCGACAGCGAGAGGAGCGTGCAACACGTCCAGCGAACGCCTCCATGCACATAGAAAGGGCTCGAGGAGGTCTTTCGGAAGTCGTCAAACCATTGTGGTTGCGTGTGCTTTCCTTGTTAAACCCGTTTGGGCCTTCAGGACTTCACTCTCCTTTTGGGGACACGACACTTAGAATTTCTACTCGTACAGTCAGATTTAAGTCCCGTTTAGGCCTTAAGTACTGCACTCTCGTTGTGGACATATAACGCTTGGAATTACTACAGTCAGATTTAAGTCCCCGTTAGGGCCTTAAGGACTGCACTCCCCCGTTGTGGACTCTAAATGCTTGGAATCACTATAGTCAGATACTTCGAAGTAGAGGTCCCGCATTATTATTATTTTTTTTTATCGTCACTTTTACTTTCCAGCCTAACTCACTCGTAGGAGGTTTTACCCTCAGCGATGTTCTGAACAAGCCGTGGTCACAGGTGTCGTCCCTTCTCCCCCCCCGGTACGTGCCTTTTTATTTTTTGTCGCGCATAGGGTTCAGCATTCCCACTGCTCGTCGATTTTCATCGAATGTAGCTGTTTATAACTCACGCTCTCGCGCTAATCAGTTTTTTATGCAAGAAAAAGTCCCTACGAGCATGCACTCGGTGAGACTTGAACCCGCGAAACTGATCTTGATAGGCGCGCGGACCACCTACCAAGCCACCGGGGACGCCGGCTCGCATAGGCCTGAGGGACTGCACTTCCGTTGTGGACACAAAACACTTGGAATTACTGTAGTCAGATCTAATATTGAGATCCCCTCTAGGCCTTAAGGACTGCACTCCTATGGCGGACGCAAAACACCTGGAATTGGAGGCAGATTATTTGGTTCGTGGACAGCAGTGTTGCACTGAAAGGGTTTACGAGAAAACGCGCGCGTGTTCTCTTACGTGATACACGGTACAAACAGTATGTACCAGGTATGTATATAACAGCTATTAATACGAGGTACTCTTCACAAGGAAAAAGCACACGCGACCAGAGAGGTGGTGGCTTCCGAACGTTCCCGTCGAGAGACCTTTCCTCATGACGCATCGCTCGGCGTGTTGCACTCTCCGCGTTTGTCGAGAAAGTTAGCTCGGAAATTCGTCCCAGGGGGTGTGGTCCTTATATTGTGGGACAGAGTGGTACTATCGACAACCCATACAGGGGGGGGGGGGCGTACTCATTTGTTGCTTGCCTTAGTCATTTGACCATTGACCACGCATCCCTTTCGAGACGGAGTCCATACAGGGGGGGGGGGGGTTATACTACAAAAGAATGAAACTAAACTCGGGTAAAACGCACGCTTTTCGTGAAAAAAATCGCAAATAAATCCCACCACGCTTGAAATGAGGATTGTGACATTTTTTTAGGAAGTTTGGTGTCGTTTCATCTGTTTTTGTCGTAAAAGTACATGCCTGTTTTCCCGAAACCCATATAAGGGGGGGGGGGGGGGGGGGGGGGGGGGGGGGGGGGGGGGGGGGGGGGGGGGGGGGGGGGGGGGGGGGGGGGGGGGGGGGGGATATATACTTGAAACTAATGAAACAAAACTGAAGTAAAAAGCGCTGTTCGTGAAAATCGCACAGAAATCCCGGCCAACTCTTGTAATGAGGATCGTGAGCTTTTTTTTGGAGTGTGGTGTGGTGTCGCTTCGCTTTCCGTTTTTGTCGCACAGCAGTACATCCCGGCAGGGGCTACAGCAGTATTGCACCCTTGAGCCCAACCAGTTTTTCACCGATCGGTCTCCTCAGCTAGGGAGCTACTGTTTATACCCAATGCCTAAATAGGGTCCTTACATTGACGGCCAGGGTGGTACCACTATGTTCCTAAATATAATGAAGGTTTGTATAGATTACTAATATACATTCGTTTCTTGTGTTTTGGGACAGAGCTGAGTGGTACTACAATATCTCAGATCCGATGTGTTCTTTAGACATTCCTAGCCGATAGGGTGTTTTGTAGAGCTGAGCGGTACTACAATACATCTTGGATCCGATGTGTTCGGTTAACGTTCCTATAGCCGATTGGGTGTTGTATAGAGCTGAGCTCACGCATTTTTTTTAGCAAAACTTTTTTTTTTTGTCGAAACCCTTTGTTGGGTGGGGCACGATCAATAATATGACCCTATGTTGTACCAGTAGTATCATCCCTCAGATGGTTGACTTTACGTCGACGGCTCCTGTTACGCCTGTTTGATAAGTATATACCTGGTGAGCATTAAGCAGAAATGATAGTACTCCAGATTCATAGAAATTTGATGCTATGGGATCTATCCATCGATCAGTCTTGACACCCACCCATTCGTTGGCCTTTTTTTTTTTTCGCCGCTCGCTCTCGAAAAACAAATAGTCGTCGCCTCAAGTCGTCCCCACCCACACACGCCTCCGCGCACTGAAACCCCCGTACGACGGCCCCTGAATCGCCAAAAGGTTATACAAATAGCTGTCGTTGCTGCTGCTGCTGCTGCTGCTGCTGCTGACGAAGGGGGTGGGGAGCAAGGGGCGCGCTACCTTATTTAGCCCGCCGGCAAAAGGCGAAAGATAGTTCATTTCGTTGGCTGCGCGCGTGGCGTTTGAGGGGGAGACAGAAGCGACAAACTCTCCATTTTTTTCATCTCTCAACTTTTTCTTTCTTTTTTCTTCTTTCATTTTTCGTCACTCTTTGTTTTTTTGGAGAGTAGGCAGAGCGAAAAAAAAGCAGCGCGCCTTATGTAC
This sequence comes from Macrocystis pyrifera, assembly GCA_031763025.1. NCBI lineage: Eukaryota > Phaeophyceae > Laminariales > Laminariaceae > Macrocystis > Macrocystis pyrifera. The sequence goes on from JASSKH010000029.1 coordinate 4,971,616, forward strand.
GTATACAGAACTTTAGTTGCTTTTTTTTCCCCCCCCGCCGGGTTTGTTTTTTTTTATGTTCCTTCAGGTGAAAGAAAAGACGGCGCGTTGCACAAAAGAGAGAGAGAGGGAGATAAGGGTGTTCCAAGCTTCCGTTGGAGGGAACGGGGTCGGGGCGGCGTGAGGGGACAGGGGACATAGGGGGAGGAAAGTGCACGTGTGGAGCGGGGAAACCTGCTGCAGAGGCGTGTCTGTAACATGGGGATATGTTCGAGCACACTGTCGGCGGAGGACAAGGACGCGATGAAAAAGGTGAGGAAACGGGGTATGCACCAGAACAGGGAGGTTTTTTTTTCACCTTTGGGGACGAGGGGAGGGGAGGGGAGGGGGTGCTTGTGTCATGCATGGTCGTATTAGTAGTCGTATGACGGGGGTGTTGGGGGGAGGTGGTGACAAGGGGTGTGGCCGTGTTTACATGCCCGTATCGGACGCGGACGCCCTCTGCATGTACTCCTAAATATTACACTCCAGCACTCCTATTGCCACCATTGCAACGTACTTGGTGTATACCTGGTACCATTCAGGAGTACCAGATACAGGCCTATTAGCCCTGAGGGGAGGGAAATTGCGGCTAAAAGTGTCTACTATCACGGCATCGGCCACTGCGTGATTGATGATTGATGATTGCTGATTGGGGGCAATGGCACTATTAGTAATCGGTGTCCGAGATACAATGGTTGCAGTGCAAGGAGTCGTTCGGTGCGGGCGCAGCACGACTCTTCCTACCAGCACCCGTACTGCTGCTACTTGTAGGCGCTCGGCTCACTCATCGCTACTCGCAGGCTGTGTTGATAACACCTATTGACAGACGGATCGTCGTGTTTGTCGCTGTCGAGAGGTTCCGAAGGTGTTCTTAGAGCCATCGCTTGCATGCACGCCCAGGTAGGTATGATCTTGAAAAAAAAAACAGTATATGCTGGTACGTGTTTTTCATGGTATCAGTACAGCACTGCTGCTGCTTACCTGGCACATATTTGTTTGTTTGAGTTATTCAGGGTATCAGTACACCACTGCTGCAGCTTACATGTATGTTCGTTGTTTGTTGAGTTGTTCACAGTATCAATACACCACTGCTGCAGCTTACATGTTTGTTGAGTGCCTGGCGCCTGGTACAGGTAGACGGAGTCAATGGTATCAATGGTAACGTTTTTTTTTTCTGTTTTTTTTTTTTCTTTTTTTCTTGCTCTCGGAACGCTCCCTTTTCCGTTTTTTTTTTTTCGTTTTTTTTTGTTTTTTTTTGCGTGCTCGTTCGTCTGTTTGTCCGTTCGTTCGACTGTGTTTTTTAGTTCTATTTTTTTTTTTTTTAGCACGTTCGTTCGTTCGTTCGTTAGTTCTTGACGTCCATGTCCTTTTGCTGGGTTGTTATTAGTGCACAGTAGGTCGCTCAGAAGTGTTGCCCTATGAGTTCGTTTTTTTGTTTCGTTCCGTTTCGTGCCCTTTTCGTTCGTTTACCGTGCTTTGTATAGGTTTTTGTCCATTCGGTTTTGTTCCGTTCTTCCGCTTTGTTTTGCTTCGCGTTGTTTTGGCCCTGTTCGTTTTGTGCCATTTCGTTCTGCGCCATGTAGTAATTTCAGACTCCCGCTACGACAGAGGTATAGAGGTATAGCGGTATTGCCGGTCCCTCTGTGGTGCGTGCCGGTATTAACATGCGCCCCCCAACAGTACCGGCACAAATATAGCGGCAACCAACCGGCACTAATTACTCCGCACACTACCACACTGGTGAATCCTGTAGTATCTGCGCCACGCGGTTTCGCAGGCAGTATATATACCGGGCAACCGACACTATACAGAGACAACTACGAGTTTTTGGCCACAGGCCATTTTCTGACCGGTGGAGCTTCTCAACCGGAAGACTACGCAAGACATGGGACTATCTTTTCCCCCCCATGACTTGCGTTGGTTGGAAGGCCTACTCGTACGCCATGTTGTTGCTTTTTTCCGCGTGGGTTTCAAGTGTGCAGTTTTCTGGTCCCGTTCGGCCTTGAGGACTGCACTCTCGTTGTGGACACGCTTTGAATCGATATAGTCAGATTTAGGCCCCCGTTAGGCCTTAAGGACTGCACTCCCGTTGTGGACACATAACACTTGGAATTAATACAGTCAGATTTAGGTCCTCTTTGGGCCTTAAGGACTGCGCTTTCGTTGCGAGGATATGACACTTGGAACTACTATAGTCATATTTAGGTCCCCTTCGGCCCTTAAGGACTGCGCTTTCGTTGCGAGGATATAACACTTGGAACTACTTCAGTCATATTTAGGTCCCCTTTGGGCCTTAAGGACTGCACTCCCGTTGTGGACGCAAAACACTTGGAATTGCTACAGTCAGATTTAGGCCTCTTTTCGGCCTTAAGGGCTGCACTTCCGTTGTGCACACTGAACACTTGTTACTCCTACAGTCAAGTTTAGATCCCCGTGTAGGCCTTAAGGACTGCGCTCCCGTCGTGGGGACGAAACACTTGAAATTAATATAGTCAGATTCTGATCCCGTTCAGGCCTTAAGGACTGCAGTCCCGTTGTGCGCACCAAACACCGGGAATTACTACCACTGCTGTATTACGGAGGACCGTAGTAAGTAGGACCAAATATTGCTAGTAAAAATAGCGAAATATATTGGTTTTTGTGTGTACTTTAGGTCCTATTTAGTATGGTCCCCCGTAATAGGGTCAGATTTCGGTGTTCTGCGAAGTGCGGTTCTGAAAGGGTTAAGGTCGCTTTTTTTGGGGGGTGAGAAATGCAGACCTGCTTGGGTGAGGGCGCCTCGCACAAGAACTGCAGGAGGCACCCCATCCCTCAGCCGTGCGCACCATGCATGCGTCTACGTAGGTAGCACCAACTGTTTTCGTCTTGATACGTACGAACGGTTTCAGGATAACCAATGAAAAAAAAACCAGCAATAAGAAGGATGGGCTTGAGAGTCACAGGAACATACATGAGAAATTCGAGAGGCGTTATGCTCGAAGTTACAGCAGTAGTGTATGAACGCGACCCATTATCAAAATATGAAATCCAGCAGCCGGGACAAAGCTTTTTTCGCCTGTTTCTTATGTACCTATTGGTACGACATATAGGTGTCCGGTATATACTGCTGTATTTTTATTTTCGTGGGAAAGCCGCGAAAAATGTTGGACAGGTCTTATTACGGGGGTCCATAGATAACGGGACCAAATTTTGTTGGTAAAAATAGGGAAATATCTAGGTTTTTTGTGTACACCATAGGTCCTGTTAACTGTGGACCCCCGTAATAGTCCGTGGGGCTACTGGTGAATGGTTGACCAATCGCCTCCCCAATCTAGGCCTTACAGCACCCTCGCCCCCTTCGGAACAGCGGGGGTCCTTGGTCTTTGCATGGGGCCGTATACGCGCCTATTACGGGAGACCATAGTTAACAGGACCAAATATTGTGAGTAAAAATAGGGAAATATAAAGTTTTTTGAGTGTACCGTAGGTCCTATTTACTTGTGGTCCCCCGCACTAGTCCGCAGTTTTATCAAGTTTTTGATATTGAGGATATTTCACTTTTCTTTGATTTTTTTTTTTTTTTTTTTTTTTTGTGGTGGTACCGTGAGATTCGAAGTCACGACCAACGACCCGTGTCCATGTCCTGCCGATAGACGACGCCATTTGTCAAGCAAGGTATTGATGCATCCGTTGGGCTGGAGGTGAAAAGGTTAACCAATCTCGCCTGCCCAATCTAAGCGTTATAACCATGTATGCACGCAGACGAAGGAGGTGGAGGCGGCAAACGCCGCCGCGTTCCAGAAGGAGCAGGAGAAGATCAAGCTGCTTCTGCTCGGGGCGGGAGAGTCGGGGAAATCGACGATCTTCAAGCAGATGAAGGTGTGTGACGCGTGATGCCGCAGAGCAGTGTGCATTTGTCTTCTCTCCTATTTTTTCGAGCGGTGGAAATGCTGAACCCTACCTGGTATATATTTACGTACGTATAGTGCACGACAAAAATATCAGGGCTCTCCAATTGTCGTGACCCGATGCGCGGGTGGGTTCCGGATGAAATCTCACTGCTCGGATCGGGTTCCGTCGGGTCGGGTCTGGTTGGGCCACCCTGACCCGATCAGACTCGACCTGACCCGACCCGTGAATAGCCCTTTGTTTTTTCGAGCAGTGGAAATGTTGAACCCTACATACACAACGCGCGCGATAAAAACGAAGCCCTGTGCCCTGGGGAACGGGGGGGGGGGGGGGGGTTGGGGGTCAACAGCTGTGACCGCGGCTTGTCCAGAAGGTCGCTGAAGGTTGCACACCTCCGACAAATAGATGATCTATTATCCATTGTGGCTCATTTAGTTCCTCACCTGTCCTTCTGAGAGGTTGGTCATAGTCTGCGTAGTTCAAATCGAACCCTGGGAATGTGTCATACCTAGATCATGCAGAGTACACGGGTCCCACCCGGCGAAACGACGGGCTAGATCCCACAAGATCGGGAAAATATCTGCCTTGAAAGGTTGAATAAACCTCCCACGAGTTGAGCTGGAAAGTAAGATACTACTGTTGATAAAAAGTTTTTCGTTGGTCCCTTCACCGGCTACTTTGGAAATGATATACCAGTATACGACACCTCGTAAGAAACGGGAAATATGTTCTAGGCTGGATTTTTTATAACTGAGAATGGGTGTGTTCTACACTGTCTTCAGCATGATTCAGCATGACCCACTCCCGAATTTCTCGTTTTTGCTGTAAATCTCAGCCTTCCTGCCTTTCTTTTTTGCTCGTTTTCGTTGATTGTAGAAGTGAATGTCTTGAAGTGCTGCTGTGTGGGATGGATTGAATTGACCCAAAACGCTCAAACATAGACGTTGGCGACAAACTGGTCGGTGTTGCCGCTGTAGCACTACCGGGCACCACCAAACCTCTCCTCTCTCTCTCCTCTCTTGTATACCCGAGATTAGCTGCAGACGCTGCATACGTACGTGAGTAGTCGGTTCGGCTGTTAGTGGTCGAGCATGTTGGCACGCGTGGTATATGATGTACCATGGAGCCGGGTCGGCTCCGCCGTCGGCTCGTGCAACAGCTCGCACGCACAATGCAATATTGCGGGACGATACCGCAGGAAATTACGCTGCTCTCAGTAGCCTACCTGGTATTAATCAGTGTCAAGAAAGTGATTGACATATGCTGCTTGGAGGTTTTGTAGTTTTCATGTATTTTCAGTGCTGTAGTTGCTTGCTTGATGTCCTCTGAAGGAAGGGCCGAGACAACCATCATCAAGGCAGGCGATAGCGTCGCAACAGGCGGGAGGGGGTATGTACGGAAACGCCATCAAGAGGGGGCTCTACTCCTCCCTATACACATACACACAAGCGTTACTTTTTATCAGGGCTGTTGACGGGTTGCGTCAGAAAACCCCGCGGGTCGAGTGAGGGCTCTCTGACTGGGTCCATGAGAGTTTGAAAACCTCCCGACCCGGCCCGACCCGGTTCGACCCGACCCGACATGACATGACCCGGCTCGACCCGACCCGACCCGACATGACCCGGCTCGACCCGACCCGACCCGATCCGACCCGACCCAACCCGACCCAACCCGACCGATGACATTTCCAAAGCTTCCTGACCAAACCCACAGGTCGGGTCGTGACCCGCGAAGTGCCCTAAAATATGTGATGTATACATCATGCGTGACGTCAGCGGTTGGCGCGTGGTAGTTCACCGTGAGTCGTCGTATTTTGTGATCGTGCTGCAGTACGTGTCAGCATCATTGTTGCCGTGTCGTCATACCTAATCACTGCTCTACAGGTGCGTAGGTTGATGCCAGGTGATACCCTCGGTGCTCAGCAGTGCTCGCAGCACGAAGTGCGCTCGGTGCTCCCCGAGTATGCTCGTATCATATGGTATGAGGTATGGTGGGAGCATACGTGCCTCCCAGCATCCTCAAGGCGTGCAGACTAGTTGGGTTTTTCGTTGTCCGTTTCGTGCGTAATGCTCTCGGACGTGGTACATGCTTGTACTCGTATGCCCAAAGATGTCAGGAGACAGAACTTTCACCCCTTGACAGACGGCAGCTTTGCCTTGGGATGCCTTGACTGACGCCACAAAGTACTAGGTTTTGGAGTGGAACACTCGGTCCTACACCCTTGACAGCACACGTTTTGCCTTGCTTGACATGCCTCCCGACATACGTGGCTATGCCTGGACAAACATGCACAAAAGGCAGGGACACAAACGACATACGTATAGCAAACCACCTCTTCAGCTGTTGTAGGTGGACACACGCACACAAAGAGGATGGGCACAAAGGGCCCACGACATATCACCGACCTGCTGGGGCGTTTTTTTTCGTCACGGTGTTACACGTAACTGTTATGATACTGCTTTGTATGAGGTTGAAAGTCCGGTAATTTCCTGGGTTCAGGCACTGGGAACGTATTTGTACTACTTGGAAGGCGTATCTTAGGTGGAAAACCAGGGGTTTTCCAGAGACGCACGAGCTTGGTCTCAGCCTCCGCGTGCACGAAAGGATTAAAACTGCTCTTCTTCTATCTCTAGGCAAGCATCACACGTGAGTGCGAACGAGCACCGACTTAGTAGGCAAAACCTGTTCAGGGACACGAAGTGTCCCACCCGCATCATCTCAACATAACGTACCGGTTTTCGTGTTCACATTTCACGCCGCGCTTAATGATCTCTCCCGTAACGTTCCTCTTTTTTTGGCGCGTGCGTTTGCAACCGATCAGATCTTGTACGGGGCGGTGTCGCTGGACGAGAAGAAGCAAATAACGCCTGTCGTCTACAGCAACACCATCATGAGCATGAAGGTCCTCGTCGAACAGGCGACGCTCTTGGGAGAAGAGGTATGATTCCATGATGTCGATAACGAGCATGCCACGGCAATGAATGGGAGGGCGGGGGGGGGGGGGGTGTACTCCTTATCATGCATGGGAGGGAGGGAGGGAGGGGGGAGCGTATATACTCGTTCGTTGCTTGCTTTACGCGTGCCAGGTATTACGGGGGTGCATAGTAAATAGGACCAAATATTGCTAGAAAAAATATGAAAATATATGGGTGTCTGTGTGCACCGTAGGTCCTATTAACTATGGTCCCCCGTGATAGTCATTAGATCGTTGAACACGCCGCGGGGGTAGACGAAAAATTGGTAAAAACGGGGTTAGGGCCCCCATCTTATCGAGGACTTTCGGTTCTTCCAATTTGACTCGATTTTTTTGTTTCTAATTTAATATGCATCTGATTGAACGAAATTTAGAGTTCCCCGTTAAGATGGGCCCTAAGATGGGCTCTTGCGAGGACTTTCGGTTCTTTCAACAGTCAATTTTGAGTTGGTTTCTTTTTTTCTAGTTTAATTTGCATCGATTGAACGAAATTTCGTGTTCCCCGTTAAGATGGGCTCTTACACTCGGCAGGCACCACGTCGGAATTTGAAAACAAATATTAATACCTGTACTTTTTTCGAAGTATTGCGGGTTGGGATTTTTGTCAGAAATGAAATAAAACATGTTTTTGTTTCAGTCTTACTTCACTTGATTTTAGTATACCCCCCCTCTCCCCATCTGGGGCTGGGACTCAAGAAAATAAACGGGCGGTCTTTTTTTTTGTTTGTGTGCCCTCGACCGCGCATCCCTTTCGAGACGGAGGCGCGCGCGGGGGGGGGGGGGGGGGGGGGGGGTACTTTTGGGTCCCCAATGTTTTGTGGTATGATTCCATGATTTCGACAACGGTAAGGGGATTAGAGGTTCGAGGCTTCTGACGTCATTGCGGATACGGCACTCCTTGTGACGGTATGAACAACTTTTCCCGTGCGAGACTAGACAACAACGAAAACAAGTAGAGCAGCAGTACTTCCGCCACAGAGGAGGGCGCGGCGTACTTGTGGGTCCAACATTTTGTGGTATGCTTCCATTATTTCGATAAGACGACATGCCTCTAGAGTGCGGTAGTCATGTCACTAGAGTGCGGTAGTCATGCCTCTAGATTGCGGCAGTCATGTCTCTACAGTGCGGTAGTCATGTCTCTACAGTGCGGCAGTCATGTCTCTACGGTGCGGTAGGGAGGGCACTTCTGGCACCGATCGTTTGTGACTCGTGTTGCTCCTGAACAATTAGACGTACCGCTGAACAATCCAGCCCCATTTATCTACGAGTACGTACGTGTGTGTGTTCATCGCGTTCGTTCGTTAGACTTTACCCCCCTCTGTTGGACGCCAATGTAGGAACCGCTACGTTCCTTATTTTTTGG